>CM037863.1:27228966-27576969 GCA_021292105.1 Anadara kagoshimensis | reverse complement strand
TACATCGTTTTAACCAGTTCCGAACAGGGTTTCATATAAGCGCTGCTGCAGACGTCGTCCACAAGCAGAGGAAATAAAATTTATGTTGTGTAATAATACAAATGTTAACTGATTCCAAAATATCGACACCTGTCCTCAAAAACACGTGGTAGTATGTTTTCTTGAAAAAGCATTTCCGTGATCACGATTTGTTTACATCGTTAAACTAGGTCACCAACAATCTGTCGACCTTTTAGGAAGCGGTTGAAGTATAATATTATTTAAACAATTAATGCCCATACATTCAAGTAGAAGCAAATTTAGAAAGTTATTTTGCGATTCGTTTAATTGAACGGGATTGAAATTTTAGATTATTCGGTAGTAAAAATTCGGAACTGGTAAAACAACTGTACTTCACCATTAACATGAAACGGGAATATTGTGAGTGATAATCAGCAGTTAATTAAAACCCAGATTAACAGCAAATGATCCAGTTACATACAAACGATAGAATGTACCCCCTCATAGCGACGGTAGGATCTGCAAAACTCTACTTTCTCTCTATCCGAAATGACAAAACGATCGGGTACAACTTTTTAAATTTTAATTACCGATTGTCTTTTTCATATATTTATGAAATTATTATTTTCTGCCATTTAATTCAGCAATACATGGTTTGGTACATTGTTTCTTTTTCAAAAAAAAAATTAAAAAAAAGCTTGAACATCCGTCGGACTATGCATTGATCGCCCCCCCTTCCCCCCGAATTTTCGGTTATATTCTGTCTTGCCACAACACAATTTTCCCAACTACTGTACGCTGTACAACAGCACGACAGTGCTATGTTTTAGGTTGCAAACTGCTAAGTTCTCTACTTTTAACACCCCAGTCAAGATTCTTTAACATATATCAAGATGGTCATAATGTAGATATAGCAGACCTAATAATTGAAAGGTATGACAATTTGTGTGTGTCGGGGTGAAGGTGGGGGAGGGGCGGCAGATGGGTATACCCACCTGTTATTGAGGTTGCAAACTACTAAGTTCTCTACTTGCAGTACAAGATTAGCACCCAAGTCATAATTCTTTAACTTATATTGAAATGCAGTGTTCAGATTTCAGAATTTTCAGAAGTGGCAGTTTTCAATAATTTTAATAAAACTCTATAACATCAATATTTTTACATATTATGTTAAATGTTAAATATGGCCCACTTAAGTCTTAACAATGGGACCCATTTTGGAAAATTAGGGGTCATGACCCTTTCTAGAATGAACGCTATAGGTGGTAAGTTCTGGGGTGGTACTAGAAGAAACCCAGAGTACCCAGAGACCCAGAGTACCCAGAAACCCAGAGTACCCAGAGACCCAGAGTACCCAGAGAATAACTACCAGTACTGACATTTTGCCAGAAATGCAGTTTTAGGTGAAATTTACAATCTACAAATCTATCTACTAGTTATACATTAGCTGACTAATGTTTGAGGTTATTCACTAATTGATTGAAAAAATCAACAGGACTTGTTTATTTGATTCCGCTATGACCGGTCAATCCAGATTATTTTACATGAATGGAAGGTCATTGACCACTGACTGGACATTGGACAGGAAATTAAGATTGATTAAGGGTATTCCCAATTGTGTAGTAAATAATGATTTACAATTATTTGGTTGTTTTGTAGTTGTATAATATCATGGATTCATGAACCCAATCTCCAGTTTCATAATTATCATGGTTTAACATTCCTGGGTCCATGGTCCTGGACTTACTGATTTTATATTGGGACCCTTGATATTTAAACTGTAAAAGTCTGATGGACCTACCATTTTACCAGGATAATCCTTTTTTTCTATATAACATAATTGCACATAAATCTTATTTCAATGTTGAAATTGAACTTTCCAAAATTTGTGTGAGACCTGCCAAAACAAAAGGCAAAAGGTCCTGGACCTTCCATTACAAAACAAAATTTTGAACCCTTGATCATTCTTGAACCAAGAATTTCCTTAACTTAAATCCCCCCTTTTATTCCTTTTTGATATTATCATGTGCTGGTCTCACCCTAAGGGGGTTATAGCATATACCCCACCCCCTTCTTCCATCCATCTATTAATACCATCATTGTGCTGATCTCACCTTAAGGGAGGTATAGCATACATCCCTCTCTCCCCTTTCACCTTCCCTCTCTCCCTCCCTCCTTCCATTCATCTATTAATACCATCATTGTGCTGATCTCGCCTTAAGGGAGGTATAGCATACATCCCTCTCCCCCTTTTCACCTTCCCCTTCTCCCTCTCTCCTTACATTCATCTATTAATACCATCATTGTGCTGATCTTACCTTAAGGGAGGTATAGCATACATCCCTCTCCCCCTTTTCACCTTCTCTCTCTCCCTTCCTCCTTCCATTCATCTATTAATACCATCATTGTGCTGATCTCGCCTTAAGGGAGGTATAGCATACATCCCTCCCCCCTTTTCACCTTCTCTCTCTCCCTTCCTCCTTCCATTCATCTATTAATACCATCATTGTGCTGATCTCACCTTAAGGGAGGTATAGCATACATCCCTCTCCTCCCTTCCACCTTCCCTCCCTCCCTCCTTCCATTCATCTATTACTACCATCATCGTGCTGATCTCACCTTAAATATTGGAGAGTTGAAACTATCCCCTTCCCTCTCTTTCTCTCTAATATATTATATCACCTTATGTAAGAGGGAATAAAATATGCCCCCCTCCCTCTTTCCATCCATCTATTAATATCATCATTGCGCTGATCTCATAGTTAAAACTATCCTCTTCCTTTCTCTTTCCCTCCTATATCCATGTATAAATATCTGTAGGGGGAATATACCCCCCCTACTTCTTTCCATTTTATCTATGTGCTGATTTCACCTTAAGTAAGGGGTTGGGGGGGAGTATAACATATAGTGGTCTATAGTTTATAGTCAGTCAGGAAGTGAATTTTACTGATTATTATTACTAAGATGACTAATACGTGATGTCTGGTCTGCCTGGTCTGACATGGAGGAGGATATATTTGTCAACAAGAAATGCATGTGTTAATATGGGTCTACAACAGGTAATCTGTTGGCTGGGATTGCCTTTATGATGTAGAAGTTCATTACTAAATGTAAAAAAAAAATTGGTATATTGATTAAATATTGATCGCTGTGTCAAGAGAGATGTTAAAAGGTCATAACAGGCATGTTTAAAGGTATTTACTCAATTATAATGATGTAAATCTTACATATAGCATTTTGTTACAGTTTAAGAAGGGATGGGGAATAGGGGTTAGGGGTGTGACAGTGTTCATATAAAATTTAAATATAGCATTTTGTTACAGTTTAAGAAGGGGTGAGGGATAGGGGTTGGGGGTGGGATGGTGTTAGTATGAAATCTAAATATTAACACTCTGTCACTGTTTAAGTGGGGTATAATCAGGGTTGGGGGTGTGATAGTGTTAGTATGAAATCCGAATACAAATTTCTGTCACAGTATCAGTCGGGGTGGGGATGATGTGGAGATGAGGGTAGGAGAATGTTATAATTATGTTTGATGACAATAACATTTAAATGAAAATTGTGATGATATCGGCTTTAAATCTTAATGGCCAATACTAACCATTAATTGCAGTAATATAAACAACTGCACTTACTAGCACCACAGTGGCACACCACAATACTGATAGAATACTGTTCTGGCTGTAACAGAAAAAAAGGAAGAAAAGACTCTGCAGTTAAGAAACTTCTGTCATCACTTAAAGGTCTTAACAATAGGGTCATTTGACCTATTAAGGGATTCCATAGCCCCATTCTAGCATGAACTCTGCATTATTTTGCATTCTTATGATGTTGAATATGGCCCACTTAAAGGCCTTAGCATTGGGGTCAATTTGCAAAATTAAAGGATTTTGTGGCCCCTTTCTGGAATGAACTCTGCATTATTATGCCTTATTTTGCATTCATGTGATGTGAAATATGGATCACTAAGTCGTTATTTATGGGGCCATTTTGCATTAAAGGGATTCCATAGCCCCTTTCTAGCATGAACTCTGCATTATTTTGCATTCTATGGCCCACTAGTGTGTTAATGGGGTCATTTGGCCAATTAAGGGATACTCCTTACTAGAATGAACTCTGCATGATTTTGCATTCATGTGATGTGAAATATGGCTTACTGAGTCGTTGGGGTCATTTTGCAATAAAGGGATTTTGTGGCCCCTTTCTGGAATGAACTCTGCATTATTATGCATTCATGTGATGTTAAATATGGCCAACTAGGGAGTTAACAATTTGCTAATTTGGCCAATTAAGGGATACCCCTTTCTAGAATGAACTCTGCATTATTTTGCATTCACGTGATGTGAAATATGGCCCACTAAGGTGTTAATTGTGGGGTCATTTTGCAAAAAAGGGATTTTGTGGCCCCTTTCTGGAATGAACCCTGTATGTGGTTTTGTATACCTGGTTAGTTTAAATATTGATCTTGTTTGATGAGTATGAGGAAGTTGGGTTAAAATTTCTCTTTTGTAGATCTACAATGATAATTTATGCATATATATAATATATGGATTTATATAGATAGATAGATAGATTTTACAATATCTGATGTTAAATTATCAATTTTTACCTGTAGGACTTTTTTTTAATACCTGTAGGACATTTTTTTTAAAGATCATATTGGTTTAATACATCAGAGAGTATGAATCATACAATTTATAATTTGGATATTTATATTACAAAATCCACCCACTTAAATGTATAAAATACTGCTTAATGTAGCCACTCAGTAAAGTTGAAACATGAAAAATAAAAACCTCAGCATTTTGTATCGGGTATTTCTGTTATTGGTCGTAATTTCCATTATATCTGTTTTTATGGTAATGGATTTTTTTAGGGATCTAACTAATAAAGTACAGTCATAACAAATATGATAATATGTGACCCCCTTGTTTAATAACTTCCAAAAAATTGTTTGTTTGGGTGTGGTTTCTTCCTTTGTTGTTATTTATAATAAGTTAGGTGCTCTCTCTCTCTCTCTCTCTCTCTCTCTCTCTCTCTCTCTCTCTCTTCAAATTGGGTAGGAAATACTTGTAATTTTAGTAGTGAAATCTCTCTTTTCAAATTTGGTAGGAAATACTTGTAATTTTAGTAGGACATCTCTCTCTTCAAATTTGGTAGGTTATGTTTGTATTTAAATAGGAAATCTCTCTGTCTCTCTTAAAATCTGATAGTAAATCTCTCTCTCTCTCTCTCTCTCTCTCTCTCTCTGCAATTTTAGTAGGAAATCTCTCTCTCCAAATTTGATAGGAAGTCTCTCTCTCTCTCTCTCTCTCTCTCTCTCTCTCTGCAATTTTAGTAGGAAATCTCTCTCTCTCTCCAAATCTGATAGGAGGTATCTCTGTGCAATTTTAGTAGGAAATTCTCTCTCTCTCTCTCTCTCTCTCTCTCTCTCTCTCTCTATTAGTTTGATAGGATATCAGTATGATTTATTGTTGGTATTCATTAATGCGTCATTTCACTTTTCTTAATAAACCATGTGTTTTGAAGCATTGGTTAATGGCTCTCAGTGTCTCTCACTACTTACATTCAAATCTCGTTCTGATAGATACTAGTGTGACAAAGTTTGTCAGTTTGCATACCAAACATCAGTAGTTCCCCCCCCCCCCCCCCCCCCCCCCCCCACACACACACACCATCATCCAGAACTGACCATCTTGATGGTAAATGAAATAATCTTGAATGGGGCATAAAACTTCATTGCGTGCTTGAACAAAATCAGAAGTAAATTGGAGGGGGTTCATAGAATTTTATGCCCAAGTCAAGATTCTTTCACTGTCTTTCACTGATATCAGTGAGGTGTCAGTTCAGAGGTGATGGAGGAAACCGGAGCGCCAGAAGAAAACTACTGACTTCGGGCAAGTTAAACCACCCCCCGACCCCCCCCCCCCCCCCCCCCACTCTCTCACAATCGAATGTGTTCAGATTGGTATTTGACAGTAAATGACAATTTGATCCATAATTGCACATTTTAGATGACTTGGGCACCAAGGTTGCTAAGAGGTACAAGGAGAAAATATTTAGTGGTATTGATAACTTAACAGCCCTCAATTTTGCATACTAAAATGACCTGGAATTGTGTCTAACGACCTAAAATTTTGTAAATGTTGGCCAGCTTGTACACTTAAAATTTGATTTTTGGGACTAGAGAACAGATATTATTTTTGCGTCCCAAAATTTTCATGATACTATTACTAATTTGGGCATTATAATGGACACTTTACATTATCATTATTGTTAATAATAACAATGATATATGTAAGTGATTGTAAGTCAGTTTTAAAAAGGGCACTTTTATATTCCATACCTAAAAGATGCCTTAATTTTCCTTCATTTGCAAGAAAAGATTGCATGGCCACTTGGAAATTCCAATGGCCACCTGAAAATTTAAATTGGTGGCCAGCTGGACATTTAGTTTTGAAATCCACTTTGAGGAATGCCTAAAGGTACTTCAGTATCACAATTTAATTAATGCGATGATGTTATTTTTGTGTACTTTCAGATCTGATTTTAAAGAACAATTATGTAGATTCACATTTTATCCGGCATACTGATGTGGTGGACAAGAAAACATCGACACAAGTTGCCTCTCCTTCAGCCTTTGGCCAATCGTATCATCATCGCTGGCGGCCAGAGAATAATATGTAAGTGAAAGAAAATCGACATATATGTTTTATTGTTAAAATGTTATAGTTTTTTAGAGAATTTTCTTTTCAGACAAGGCTGTGGAAGTGTGATGAGTTTTATGTCCAAAGAGAGAAATCTTAACTCTATCTATATCAGTCTGTTCTGTCCAAATGGGGTTCGCCGCTGTACCATGTGATACCCTCTAATGTTTGTGCAGAGCACTTATTTCCAATGGATATAGAATCGTGAATGATGACGTTTTACTGTAAAAATGACGTTATTCCTGGAATTTGTGACGTGAACTTTTTCCAAAACGTTTCGTACAAATGTTAAGAGGTATTAATCACGTGGTACAGCGGCGACCCCCATTTGCAGTCCGTTAAGTATTTAGTCAAAATTGCAATCCTCTGAACTTGAGGGTTATGGAAGTTTTACTGTTATTATGGTCTTATTTTTGAAGATTCAAAGGTAAATGCTGATTACTAAAATGGAAAATATATCAATTTGTCTTCATTTTGCTTCTTATTTTTGTAAACAATCCAACTGTGTCCAGTATTCCTGATTCCCTCGCCTTTCTTTCAAATGAGTTCATAAAATGTCATGGAAAAGTCATTGAATATTTGAAATAAAAAGTTCAATACTGTTTAAAAAATTAGAGAAAAAAACTGTAAAACATGTCCTAAATATGCAAATTCAGAAGAAATCTAGTTTTGTCTGTTTCTGAGTCCATCTAATAATTTACGTTCTATCAGGGTAATTATGTCCTGGAAAATGATGAAAAACTTCCGGAAAAGTCCTATAAATCTTCATTAAATTTTGACTGTTTCTGGTTGTGTAAACCCTGTAATCTTATTTGAGGAATGCCTAAATGATAGAAAGAAGGAAAGATAGAGAGAAAGAGACAAGAAATCATATACTGAGTCGTAAAGACGTTTCACGATTTTAGGTTTCATCGTCAGAAGTGTGACTTACTGTATCACTATCCTGTTGATATTGCTCGCACGCCTCTTTTCACTTTGCTAATTCAGACTCTTTATCATTATCATAATGGTACTTTGCAATAATGGTGTTCATCAGTGTACCACGTGATACCCTTTATATTTTGTAGTGGTGTTCCAATAAGGGGGTATATAGGAATCGCCCTGTCTGTCTGTCTGGTTGTCCGTAACAATATCGTGTCCACTCCATATCTTCTATGTCTATGGATGAATTTTGATCAAACTTGGCATAAATGTAAACCAACGTGAGACGATGTATCGCATACCAAACTTATGTACATAAGTCAAAGGTCAAGGTCAGGAGGTCAGTGTTAGTGGGTAGAGGGTTTTTGGGTCTCAAGAGACAGTTCTAGTTTTCAATTGTATAAGGAATCACATAAGTTGTTATTCAAATTGCCAAATCCAAAATAAAAAAAAATTGCTTCAGTTCCTACATTCCAAACATTTAATGCTGCCATGGCATATTATGACAGCCAGAATATGAAAATAATGGTTTACGTTCATATCTACAGCCAGAATATTCTGTGTGTCAGTTGATGAAGTACATTTTACCAATCGAAGCATTAACTGTTTTTTTTTAAATTTCAAAGTTATATGTCTGTAGAAAAAGTCAGTTTGAGGAAAAAATGCAATATAAGCATTATATTGCTTTCCTGTTTGAATCTGTCCCCGGTACAAATGTGGGGAATTTGGGTTTGGAGAGGAGGAAGGTAGTCCATTAAATTTCCAAGTCCATAAGATGTTTTTCTGTGAATTTATGATGTAAACTTTTTTTTCCAAAACATTAAGTGGTCCACCAAATTTCCAAGTCCATAAAATGTTTTTTGGAAAGGAATTGGTGAGGTAAACTTTTTCCAAAACGGTCTGCACGAACATTCAGATGTTACTTATCGTGTGGTACACTGGCGAACCCCATTGGTATGTCATTTGAAGATTATGAAGTTTGTTAAGATACATGTTAACCTTGTCATGAGTTTGTAATATTTGCATGGTAGAGTATATGATTATCTTTTATACAGTATATTGTTTGAATGTTTATAAACCTAAAAACTGTATTCTCCCCTTTACTAACAATGGAAAAGAGCAAAAGTTAAAATTCAGAAAGAAAACAAGTCATTTTTAGGGTTCATTGGGAGGGGGGGTGGGGGTGGATTCATCCCCATACCATGGACAAGAGTGAATGTTAAATTTCAGAAAGAAAGAAGATTTTTGAGGGTTCATTCCGGTCAATTCATCTCTATAATAACCATAGAAATGAGTAAAATTTAGAATTTAAAAAGAAAAACAATTTTTTAAGGGGGGGAGTTCTTTACTCTTGGATTTCCATTCGTCATAAGTCATAGTCACATGGTATTTGTTTTACATTTTGATTGGTTATAATTTTTTTCTTGATTAAAAGATAAAGTGACGGAAAATTCATGGTAACACGTTTCACAATATTTAGGGTTTTAACAAAATATTAAGTAAAAAACAACATCCAAATTTCAAAAAAATTTATTTCACAACCAGGGAAATTTATTTTGAGCTTTGTTTGATTTGCGCTAAAATGTAATATGAAATTATTTGGTTCTTCTTCTGAGTGAGTCCTTCAGCTCATTGCATGATACTTTGTGATAATTTTTATCTTTATTATTAGAATATTTATTATTTAATTGTAGTTGGTGATGGACTAGACATAGCTAAGGGTAAAACAGTCCCGAGCTGCCCCTCCCAATCAAATTTTAATTGCAAATTCTTGGAGAAATAACTTTTCTTAAGGGTATGGGTTTCCGATTTTGTTTTTTTTGTTTTTTGTTTTTTTTTTTTTTTTGTTTTTTTTTTGGAAAAAAAAAGGAAAATCACAAAAAGGGGGCTTTTCTTTGGAAAATTTACTTACGAAAACATATTTATTATTATAAGAATTTTGATTTCTCCATATGTTGTTTGATGCGAAATGTTCACTTTTTTGAAAAATCAACCAAAGTTTTTTTATAAGATAATGACGGGTAAACATGCATTTAATGGTTTCTGAATTATAACATGTTTTTATTATTTGACCAAAAATATTTCTTTTTTACATATGATGATGTAACAACTCTTGGTAAATTGATTTATTTTTAGTCCGTCATATTTGATTATGAATGATCAGGCAAAACTAAATGTGAGACGCTCTAGTTTTCCTGCCAGGTATGTTCAGATTTCTCCCACTAGAGGGCGCTTTGGCTTATATTTACACACTTGCATTCAACTTTTCCAATCAGTCATCCATGATGTTTCTTGTACTGTAAATCCCTCCTTTGACATGACCCACCGTTTGCTTGTTTGATGCATGTAGGTATTATGATTTTTTTGTAGATATAATATATTAGTTATTTAGCTAGGCTCTTAACTGCATTATGTCTTGCCAATTGCTAATCCTAACCCTGTCATCCCTGGAAAATGGTAGTAAGGTCCAAATATTAAAAAATGGACCAGGCCCTTGTCATTTAAGTGTTGAAAGTTTTGTAACCCAGATGATCCACCTTTTATTGAAATGACCACTCAAGAACACCCGCTATCCATCTCTGCCTGTTGCATGTCCTCTTTTTGTTCCTTGTTTTTTTTTTCAACTCTTCCACATCAGTTTTCTCCCTTTGTTCATTGTGGTCCTCCTTTCTTATGTTGTAACTTTGAGGATTCATTTGAAGGAATTGACAGCTATTGAAAAACCTTACAATAGCTTAAATGAAGTTGGTTTTCTGAGAATCAATAGTTTTCAGTCTTGGACTGTGGGGCTTGGGTTAACTTGAACACACATGATTTATTTGTAAGAATTGACAATTATTGTAAAAAAAAAATAAAAAACACTTGAAATTAAAGATGCTATTCTGACCTAAAAATGTCTACGGTTTTAGAATTGGTTTCCAAAAAAGTTCCACATTTACTTAAATGTTCGATACTTTGCAGCAGTGTTTGAAATAAGTCAAAATTTTCAACCAGTCCTTGATAATTTCAATATTTGCTATTGTGGTATATAGGAGACTATTAAAGTAAATTAACCAGCTAGTCTTTCCCAAACAGTACCACTCTTGGACTGAAGGACTGGCTTTTAAAAAGTAACCAGTCCTTCCCAGTAGTTTAAGGTTTCAGACTGAAGGTTTTGTTTTTAAAAAGTTATCAGTCCTTACCAGAAGTTAACAGTCTCGCGAGGGCACGGTGGCCTAATGGATAAGACGTTAGTCTTCAAATCCAGGGTCTCTCACCGCTGTGAGTTCGAGTCCCGCTCGGACCACATGTGGGAAAGTGAATTTTCCTTACCGCTGGCCTTTACTGATTCACCTGGTATCAGTATAATGGACTGGGGGAGTGGTATGCTTGTCTGCAGCGTACTGACTCTGTGAGCTAGCACGGTAAAGTCGCCCTGAGTGCGCGCTAGTACAAGGCAGACCATACAACAAACTCGCACTTCACATGCATACACAAAAATTGGTCATAGATTAATTCATAGAGATTAATTAAATAGTTCTCGTCGCGAATAGCTGAAAAATTGCTGATGCGACGTTAAGCAACATTCAACCAACCAACCAATTAACAGTCTTGAGCAGAGGGAATGGCTGTGATTTTTAACACATTGCAGTGATAATGATTTGTTTGAAGGAATTAACATTTTATTGTAAAAAAATCGAAATTCAAAATAAAATGCCTAATGTGACATACGAAGCAACCATTTTTAAAATGGTTTCCATATCAACTAAATTGATTGATACTCTATAAATCTGTTGATAGGAGACACTGCGTAGGAGGTTGTGCTGCTGTAAAGATAGGTGACATTGTGAATGCCTGAGATTTATGAGGATGATTTTACTAGATTTTCATCCCAAAAGCCAACAATTAATAAGTCCAAGAGATTGTTATTTTATGAGAGAGAGAGAGAGAGGAGAGAGAGGGCAGTCTTGTTTCAATTTCGTTCATGATTCATTTGTACATAAAAATTAAAATCAGTAGTTATTTTACGTAGTTTTCATAAGATAAACCATTTAATAAGTCCAAAAAATGGTGATTTCATAAGAGAGAGAGATAGAGAGAGAGAGAGATTATTCTCTCAGAAAATAAAAATGAAAAAAAAAAAAAAACTTGCAGAGAGATTCCCTACCAAACTTGTGGAGAAAGAGGAAAAGGAGGGGGGGGGGTAGTTTTAAATGCTTTCATTGTGCATTAAAATTGTAAGATTCAAATCAGTGAATATGCAGCACTTGTTTTCGTCCTTAACTTTTGTACATCTATATACATACATACTCCTTGTTATTCTTGCCTTTTGAAGAACATAAGTGCAAATCACACAAAAGAAAAAAACCCTGCTGGCGGGGGGTGGGGGGGATCCTAATTCACTGAATTTGCTTTTTCTGATAAGCATCTTGTTCATTTGTAACTAATTCTAACTTACTACTTTACTAAGTTTATTTATAATTTTACCTTGTTCTGACTTTGTTAACAGCTAAGCTATTTTAACATTTTCATTTATGTATTGGTGATCAGATTCAATCAAACTTTGGTTGTTCAAAGTCCAAGGGAATAAATCTATTTATATAATTTTAGCCACAGGAGTGTTCAAGTGTTCAAATATTTCAAACCAGAAAGACATATAGTAAAGTAATGGGGTAAAAGTTATTATACGACTTTACATAGAATATGATAGAAATGTACCCAGGACAGGCAGATGCAAGGATTAAAAATTTCCTAGGTCTGAGGTCCAAGACCAATTTATTTAACAATTGGACCTTTAATATTTAAACTTAAAAAGTCTGATAGACCTGCAGGTTTTTTTTACTTGAATAATACTGCTCTTTGTTTTTTATAACATAATTGCACCTTTCAGTTATGATATTGGACTTTCAAACTTTTTGAGGGACTTGACAAAAATAAGGATAAAAGTTCCTAGACTCTCCATTACAAAACATAATTTTGAACTCCTAAGATTACTATTAGCCATTGTTTGGAACATAGTCAGAACTGGCAGAAAGTACTGAGACATCTGAGTGTATGAATAACTGACTTTTGAGCAATCAAAGTTTTGACCGTGGTTATATAATTTTCTTTTGTTTTTAGCTGTATTGTTTGTTAAGAAGTTAACCTTTTGGCAATGACAAAGTTTGATTTAAAATGATCAGTCCTTCTTTTTTTGTATTTCATCTATTATATTTGACCTCAAAATGTCAGTATTTAGTAATTCAGGGATGTTTGCAAATTTTGAGTTTCTTGAATCTGCTTCAGACATATTTGTTTTCACATACATCTAAATCATTAATTATACAACTGTTACTGAGTTGTAACACATCACTGCAGCAGCTTAGGTCAACAAAAGGTAGATCTTAGTTTTATAGTTATAGAACACTTTATAGGAACACAACTGACATAGAACACTTTATAGGAACACAGTTCACTTAGAACATGCTATAGGAATACCTTTGACTTTGACTTAACGGAACCCCTCCATTTAACTTGGAACACAAATTACTTAGAACACTTCATATTAACCCATGCCTTTAACTGAGAACACTTTATAGGAACACAGTTTACTTAGAACACACTATTAGAGCACCAACTTGATTTTGACCTAGAACTATTTAAAGAAACCCCTCCATTTGACTTAGAACACATATTACTTTGAACATTTTATATAAATCCAAGCCTTTAATTGAAAACACTATAGAAACACAATAAGCATAGAACACTTTATAGGAACACCTTTGACTTGGATCACTTTAAAGGAACGCAATTGACTAGAAAACCTTTGTTTTCGACATAGAACTGTTTAAAGGAATTCCTTCCATTTGACCTAGAACACTTTATAGGAATAGAAACACTTTACATATAACCCATGCCTTTGACTGAGAACACTTTATAGGAACACTTTTGTCTTAGAAGACTTTATAGGAACACTTTGACTCAGAAAACTATAAAGAGTCTCACCTTCCCTTTGACATAGAACACTGAAAAGGAGCACCTTAGATAAAGTAGAACACCTTTGTACTAGAAAAACATTTGGAGCCTTTTAATATCAGAATTTATTTATTATGCCTGTAGGTCGCTATCACCACTGTCACAAAACTTGCTGTACCTCATCCAAGGTTTGTGATTGATATGAATTTGAATGTCATAATGCTTTGGAAAACACATTTTGTATGAAAAATTGTATTGATTTTCCATGGAAATCAGCTGTTATGCTGAAATACATGTCCTGATAATGTAATGTGCCAAATACTTGACACTTGCCATAACTACGGCTAAATAATGATGCATCTAACCACAAGATTGTCATAACAGATATTTTACCATTTATTGTTGACAGTCTGGTATAACTTTGGCTTACTGGTAAAGTTATTTTGAAAAATAAGAATACATGATAAATAAGAGTATTGGAAAAAAAAATCTTGATGGAGAAAAAGTTTCATAGTCATCATAGAATTGACGTATCATGGGCCACGTCCACAATGTTCAGACACTGGACGCCATTACGGTACCAAAGCAGCTTCACAGCAACTAATGACGTACTAGTGTCAGTGACATCATTAATCGCACAATTCAGGCCGAATTTTTATTCTTTTTCTTTGTTATTCAAGCATGTCGTCCCTTTAGTGGAACATAGTGGCATGGCTGGTGGTCTGTCAGTTATTTCCAAAACCTATATCCAAACTTATCTGCTCTGTAGAAATGTATGATTTCTCTTGAATTTGATTATACTTTGCTTGTGTCATGATACTGCAACCTGTCTTTAAGGCTACCTCTATACAAGGGTCATCTGCTTATAAAAGTCGGTAGAATTGTATCCTAATTTTTTTTATTCATATTATTTGAACCTGTATATAAAGGCCACCTTGCCCATAAAAGCCACTTTAACTGGTTCCATTGGGTGGCCTTTATAGACAGTTTTGACTGTAATTTCTTTTTACACTAGAGACCAGGATAAACATTTTTATTCGCGAAAGATCTTGATCTTTCTCGAATGTAGCTGTTACATGCAGATTTCTCAACCCAAATATTCTTCCGTTACAGAAAATCAACTCTCTCTCGTACTTAGGTCGAAGTTGAATAAAGGGAGATAATTCAAATTTCAATAACTTTTGTATTCTATGGATTTGATGGGTAAATTGTCATGTAAATGGGGTTTATTTATTGAGTAATATTAATTTAGTAAGAAATTGATACGAGATTGAAAAGAGAACGCTGCATTTTGTTGTATTTGAGGATAGAATATGTTGATGACGTCACGCGGATCCCCCCTGCCGGTCAACAGATTTTTTTCCTTGTATATATTATAATCTGAAATCTGATTGGTTGAGATCGTCTTCTTGACCCAGATGTTAGCTATTTTAGCAGTAATTAACTTTTAATGGTTTTATCATACCTGCCAACCCTCCCGATCAGGGATTGAGATTAACGGGCGCCCAGTTTTTCGCTCTGGGCGATAAATGTATCATACACAGGTCGCCCAAAGCTGCCAGGTGGCGATTAGAATTTTCAGTTCAGTGTATTTGACATTCCGATCCGTTTACCGATTTCCTGTTTATTTCTGACTGGCGACAATAATAGTAAAATTGAAAAATGGGTATCATATAGTTAACAAGTGTAAATGGACCGGTGTTCCGACCGGAATTCAAATACGGTGCCATTTCGTTTCCTTTTCTGATATTTATGTATAAAATGATACTTCCGGCTTTCTGCCATGTGGAAATTTTTAGGAGCATCGACTCCAAAGGCTAAACAAGGACCTGCGGAAAAACGAAAGTACTATCAAGAGTATGATAAGTCCAAACGCATCGGAGCATATAAAAAGTCATGGGAAGATGGCAGGCCTTGGTTGTATGATACGCAGGACGGAATGAAGTGTGCCGATTGTGTAGAGTTCGACAGGAAAAAAATCTGTATTTACCGAGGGTTGCACTATTTATAAACTTGACAGTGTAAATAAACATGACATTTCTGAATCTCACAAACAGGCCCAAGCCTTAAGTAATGCAAAACAAGTTCCTGCTCATAAATCAAAATCTGCCGAAATTATACAGTCATTGACATTGGCAGTACCTATAGATCAACATTTTCTGCAAAACCATTCGTCAATGTAATTGCAGATGTTGAATATCGAAAAGTAAAGCAAGGGATAGAATAATCCAAATGTATATGCCTGATATATTCAGATCAACCATCACTCTTGACAGTTCATTGTATGGCTCGAAAAGTTAAGCTCAATCCCTGCTGATGTGAGGAGTCTCCCCATATTAAGACAAAAATTTTGGAATTTCGTGCTATCATACTGCTTTTCCCGTTTTTCAAAGCATTCCGTGAAGTCATCCTTAAAAAATTATGAATTGATTAGAGTGAAATCTGGGATAGCGATCACCTTTGTAGAGTGGTCATCTGTCAACTACATTTTTATCATGTACAGAACCTTTGTAGAGGGGTCACCTGTCAAACCCAGTCAGCGGGGATCCTAACGGCCACCCGATTGAAAAAATTGTTGTTTACAAGATTTACTAAAATTATGCTGGTCTCGGGAATAAAAAGTCTTCCAAAAATTATCGAATTCTTAAAACACAACTCTGGTGATATAAATAATAATAAAATAGTAGTTAATTTTTTCAAGTTATTAATTTATTTAAAAAATATTCTCAATTATGACATGAAAGATATCAGAAGCTTATTAGCTTACCTGAGCCAAAGGCTCAGATGTGCAATTGCCATCTATCTTCGTCCGATGTGCGTCATGTATAAACTTTTCACATTTTTTATCAATTCCTCCAACACTACAGAGCCAAATTGGATGATATTTGACAGTAATGGTCAAGTAAGGGGTTTTCAGATTTGCACAAATGCAAGGATTATGTCCCCTTGGGGCCCCATAAAGGGGATATTTGTGAAAATCTTTAAAAATCATCTGCTCTGAACCTACAAGAGATATAACTTAGATATTTTATGTAAAACACTATGGGCACCTAGTTTTAGATTTGCACATATTATAGCTTTAGGGGCCAAAATGAGATAATGGCAAGGTACTCGAGGGGGAAATTGCTAAATTAATGTATTTGTCAATATATTTAAAAACTATAAGCTTTTTGTATGGGCATCATCATCATGTGTATTGGAATACTGTAGGCATTTGCACAACGGTCATTTTGATATATAAATAGAGGTCATAAGTTCAAAGGTCAAGGTCATAGATGTAAACGAATACTGAAATGGTTAATTATCTCAAAAACTTTGAACTTTTTGTGTAGGCATGTATATTAGAATATTGTAGGCATTTGCCTTAAGGTCATTTCCATATATGAACGAAGGTCATAGGTTCAAAGGTCAAGGTCATAGATGCAAACAAATACTGAAATGGTGAATTATCTCAAAAATGATAAACTTTCTATATAGGCATGTATATCAGACTGTTATAGGCATTTACACAATAGGTCTAATGGTCAAGGTTATAGATGCAAATGAATACTGAAATGATTAATTATCTTAAAAACTATAAACTTTTTGTATAGGCATATATGTTAGAATATTGTAGGTATTGGCCTAACGATCATTTTGATATATGAATGAAGGACATGAGTTTAAAAGTCAAGGTCACTGATGCAAACAAATACTGACATGGTTAATTATCTCAAAAACTATAAACTTTTTGTATAGGCTTCTAAATTGTAGGTATTGACCTAATATTCATTGCGATATTTAGATTAAGGTCATGGGTTCAAATTGTTTTTTTACCTTTTTAGTTGTTTATAAACAATATATTGTAGCTAGATTTCAGATATGTTATATGTAGCACTCTTATGACTAGTTATGTTATAATAAATTTGCAAAAAATCCTTACATATAATTGGCCCTTACTGCTGAAAATTTGTTTGGACATTCTCTTTAATTAATGTCAATGACCATTGAACCTCTGCGTGAGATATGTACTCGGCTGCATGTGAGCATTAAGGCTCATGGACCTCTTGTTTAATATTAGGGTCTCCATGACGATGGAAGTAACTTTGACCATCCTTGATGGTTCCATACATGCATTTATTCGGATTGAACTATTTCCTACATGAATCCTTAATATTGGTCCAATGTGTGAATATTAAAAGCCCCATGCTCATAGTCTCCACATTGCACACTACATGAACCCGCTATGTTGTCTTGGGAGCAATGCAAGGTGAACATAACAACCTCCTTTCAGTTACCTGACAACTTCATATACCTGACACTTCATTGATGGAGACACTGAACTCCCTGTCTTTCTAATCTTTCGCGAATTTTAGTACTTTCAGTACTTTGATTAATGGTATTGTATTTATTTCCTTCTATTCCTAATAAAGGAGGTGGTGATGGCCTAATGGATACGACGTTAAGTCTTTAAATCCAGGGTCTCTCACTGCTGTGAGGTCAAGTACCACTCAGACCACATGTGGGAAAGTGAATTTTCCTTGCCATTGGCCTTTACTGGTTCATCTGGTATCAGTAAAATGGACTGGTGAGTGGTACGCTTGTCTGCGGCGTACTAATTCTGTGAGCTAGCATGGTAAAGTCGCCCTGAGTGCAGGCTAGTACAAGGCAGACCATAAAACACACTCACACTTTACATGCATACATGAAATTGTTCATAGATTAATCCATAGAGATTAATAAAATAGTTCTCGTTGCAATTAGCTGAAAAATCGCTGATGCAACATTCAGCAACATTCAAGCAACCAACCAACCAACCTTCCATTACTAAGGGGATTTTCAAGGTTGATTATGCTTAAAGATTCTTGGAAAGTCCCTCATGGATGAAAGTGCTAGAAATAATACAAAATGTTTGAAACTATTGCCCTTTCACAGTTTTCAATATGTGATACTATGCACTTTCTTGCTGACATTTTGGAAATGTTGTACTGCTTTCTTTCTTTAAAGTTTCCGACTGATCACAACTTAATCCGAAGATAAGCATGCATTTATGATAAATAAATATCATGATGATTATGCATTTTTGAGTCTGTTATGTCATGTTTATATATCTATTTTAGAATCGACTCTCAATTTTTTCATGGATATCAAATTATAAACCTGAAATAAGAACTAGCATATCTAGTGAACTTTTAAGTAATTTATGTTAGAATCGTGACTTCTAAAATCAGGCATATGACTTGTTAGCCCCAATTAATATGTTAGAATCGAGACTTCTTAAATCAGGCTCATGACTTGTTAGCCCCAATTAATATGTTAGAATCGTGACTTCTAAAATCAGGTTTATGACTTGTTAGCCCCAAATAATATGTTAGAATCGTGATTTCTAAAATCAGGCATATGACTTGTTAACCCCAAATAATATGTTAGAATCGTGACTTCTAAAATCAGGTTCATCACTTGTGTGACTTCTAAATTCAGGTTCATCACTTGTTAGCCCCAAATAATATGTTAGAATTGTGACTTCAAAAATCAGGCATATGACTTGTTAGCCCCAAATTATATGTTAGAATTGTGACTTCTAAAATCAGGCTTATGACTTGTTAGCCCCAAATAATATGTTAGAATCGTGACGTCTAAAATCAGGCATATGACTTGTTAGCCCCAAATAATATGTTAGAATCGTGACTTCTAAAATCAGGCTTATGACTTGTTAGCCCCAAATAATATGTTAGAATCGTGACTTCTAAAATCAGGTTTATGACTTGTTAGCCCCAAATAATATGTTAGAATCGTGACTTCTAAAATCAGGTTTATGACTTGTTAGCCCCAATTAATATGTTAGAATCGTGACTTCTAAAATCAGGCATATGACTTGTTAACCCCAAATAATATGTTAGAATCGTGACTTCTAAAATCAGGTTCATCACTTGTGTGACTTCTAAATTCAGGTTCATCACTTGTTAGCCCCAAATAATATGTTAGAATTGTGACTTCAAAAATCAGGCATATGACTTGTTAGCCCCAAATAATATGTTAGAATCGTGACTTCTAAAATCAGGCATATGACTTGTTAACTCCAAATAATATGTTAGAATCGTGACTTCTAAAATCAGGCATATGACTTGTTAGCCCCAAATATTAATATGTTAGAATTGTGACTTCTAAATTCAGGTTCATCACTTGTTAACCCCAAATGATATGTTAGAATTGTGACTTCTAAAATCAGGCTTGCGACTTGTTAGCCCCTGTTAGAATCGTGACTTCTAAAATCAGGCTTATGACTTGTTAACCCCAAATAATATGTTAGAATTGTGACTTCAAAAATCAGGTTCATCACTTGTTAACCCCAAATGATATGTTAGAATTGTGACTTCAAAAATCAGGTTCATCACTTGTTAACCCCAAATAATATGTTAGAATTGTGACTTCAAAAATCAGGTTCATCACTTGTTAACCCCAAATAATATGTTAGAATCGTGACTTCTAAAATCAGGCATATTATTAGTTATCTGGTTTTTAGGCAGGTGATATGGAATTTTACAACCTTTCTGAATTTCTTATTTCCTGAGGCGCAGCCGAAGAAAATAAGAAATTCAGAAAGGTTGTAAAATTCCATATCACCTGCCTAAAAACCAGATAACGAATTTATCATTTTATTCAGACTTACTTTTTCAAAATTTTGTAGGTTAAAAAAGATTACACTGATAAAAAGAAAACCAAAATCTGTATATTTGTAAAATAAAGTTTATATTTTCTTTATCAATGAACATAAAATAACAATTTTAATGAAAAATTTACAACGAATATCATAATGTCTGTTATCGGTCTGAATTCATGCTAATTACAAAAATAAATACTTCACATTTTATAGACATTTATATAGTATTTATTTTTTGAAAACTAACTGGACTGTTCCTATTGTGCAACCATGGAACATTGGTGCTGTATTTCTAGCAAAACAAGCCTGAAAATTCAACATGTTATTTGTGTTGGTAGTGTTTTCCGTTAACTGGTCAAAGTCACAAAGCAAATCGTCAATGTTTACAGTGTCTATATCGCCGCCAAGTTGTCCCCCTTGACCTTGTTGATTGGCGCTAGTAGTAGCATCCGCCGTTGTAAGGTTTGAAGTTGATGGCGCGGGGAGTGCAAGTGTATGTTGATTACCATGTATTTCATGAGAAATAGCCTGACCCATCTGGAATTTTTCGGTGTCCGATACACGGTGATAAACGGCAAGCGAAGATACGGATTTATGACCAGTCACCGACATGATTTGTGATGGTGAAAATCTGCCTTTTGTCAGAATTGACACACCAGTGGCACGAATTGAATGATTTTTGTAGATTTGTGACAGGGAACAGGATTTACTTAGCCGAGACATGAATGTGCTTAAAGTGTCTTTCCCGATCGCCCTGTTTGCATACCAGACATGAGAGTCCTCTTCAAAACTATCGAGTGGGCGTTGCCATAATTTTTGACAATTTGGATTAAGTTTATTCAGATAATTTTCAAATGATCTGACTGGACATAAAGGTGAGTCTGGGTCATCCGGAATAAATCCAGTATTGCCTTCCTTCTCAGACGCGCGTCTGTTTTTAGTTAATTCATCTCGCGTTTTCTTGATAAATTTTCTACCACTATCTGGGTCAGTAAATACACCAAAAGTTTCTTTTGTCATTGTGTCCATATTTTCGCAGCCTCGACGACAAAAATATAGCCTAACTTCAAATTGAACTTTGTTTTGTAAACCAACTGGAGTATTTGGATTAAAATGAATACTATTATACATTTTTTTCAAATCGGATTGTGCTATGGAAGGATGATGTTGTGTTTCTCCTAAACCCTCGGATTTTAATTCATCTACAGCAGTTTTATATGATTCACGGGAACTTGTAAATTCTGTATCTTTGATAATGTCAAATTTCTTCATGTGAGGAGGCGCTTTAAGATAACGATTGAGGCCATATCTGAAGCTTTCCAAAGAGTTTGTCTTATATTTGGACCCATCACTCTTACGAGCATCCAAGTAAAAATGGGTAAGTATTTCATCAAGTTGAAAAACATCAAAGTTCTCAAAATCAACGGGCTGTTGTTTTTCTTGTAAATACTCCCTGAAAATATTGGCAGCTTGATTATTAGCTCTGACAGTTGCACTTGGTATCGTTTTGGCACGTTTTTCTATTATTTCTTCTTCAGAATGTGTTGCAAATCTTTTTGCCATTTTTTTAGAATGCAGACGACAAAATTAAAATAGTCGGCAATACACTTATATTTACATATCACCAAGTAAACAAAAAACAAAAACAAAATTAAGCGGGGTTTCGAGCAGGGGACCAGGTCGGACTATTATTAGAATGTAAATTTGGTGAGAGTTACTTCCCTTTCACCGTGTATCGGTTACCAGGAGTAAGCGATGTCGAGTTTAATTTATTGATAATATTGGAAATTGAAAGCGCAAAATTTAACTAGAATATTAAGATAATACACAATAAAATATACAACATGTGTCAAATTGACTGATGCGTACAAACTAAGCGTAAATTTGACTCTGTTTATTGCCCAATTGAACTGTATGGTGGCGGCCATTACCGCTCTATTCACTCTTTCTTATTACCCGTGTAATTTATATTTATTACCCGAGTAAATTATTTATCACCCTTGTAAAATTGTAATATCGGTATTTACAAGGACCTTATTATCCAATCAGATCGTAAAGAAATTATCTGAAAAATGATAATATTAGTTATCTGGTTTTTAGGCAGGTGATATGGAATTTTACAACCTTTCTGAATTTCTTATTTCCTGAGGCGCAGCCGAAGAAAATAAGAAATTCAGAAAGGTTGTAAAATTCCATATCACCTGCCTAAAAACCAGATAACGAATTTATCATTTTATTCAGACTTATTTTTTCAAAATTTTGTAGATGAAAAAAGATTACAATAAAAAGAAACCCGAAAACCGTATATTTGTAAAATAAAGTTTATGTTTTCTTTATCAATGAACATAAAATAACAATTTTAATGAAAAAATTAACAACAAATAATTTAATTTCTAGATTCTGTTACAACAGGCTGTGATACAAACACTGTGCAAGTGCATGCGCTCGTTTTTCATGTTATACTCCAATAAAATAACCGCGGCAACCATAGCAACGCCGACCGTGAACTACCTTTACTCCCATCAGCTGGTTTCAGGGGTCAGAACGTCTCACATCAATTATTTGTGCTGTGTTATTTAATTTTTTTAAAGTTCGTTTTTTCACAATGGAATGAATCATGATTAAAAATATAATATGAAAACAATTGCCAAAGTGTTTTTTAATATTTTGTTTACATCGGTGATACAACATTGATCAGCATGCATATGTACATGTCCGTTATCGGCGATTTTAACTTGGGGATGTGGAAACAATATTCAATTTGAAGGAATATGACATGGAATATCTTTAAACATCAATTTTCAAGCTTTTTCAAGATGAGTTTGGTTCAGTTGAATCATCGGTGCCGGCATTTAAAGCACTTGGAGGCCCTCCACATGTACAGGTCGGACTAAAATTAGAATGTAAATTTAGTGAGAGTTACTTCCCTTTCGCCGTGTATCGTTACCAGGAGTAAGCGATGTCGAGTTCAATTTATTGATAATATCGGAAATTGAGAGCGCAAAATTTAACTAGAATATTCAGATAATACACAATAAAATATACAACATGTGTCAATTTGATTGATACTTACAAACTAAGCGTAAATTTTACTCTGTTTATTGCCCAATTGAACTGTATGGTGGCGGCCATTACCGCTCTATTCACTCTTTCTTACTACCCGTGTAATTTTTATTTATTACCCGAGTAAATTATTTATCACCCTTGTTAAATTGTAATATCGGTATTTACAAGGACCTTATTATCCAATCAGATCGTAAAGAAATTATCTGAAAAATGATAAGACTTGTTAGCCCCAAATAATATGTTAGAATTGTGACTTCTAAAATCAGGCTTATGACTTGTTAGCCCCAAATGATATGTTAGAATTGTGACTTCTGTAATTGTTAGTTAAAGTCTGTCCCGAGCCATTAGGCCCATCAGGCCGGAGCTTATCCCGGTTTCGGTGGCGTTAAGCGACTGAGAGTACAAGACTCTCCCCTGAATGGGACGCCGGTCCATCGCAGGGTTAACCCCCAGCATTTTGCTGGTACTCATTTATTTTTCAGCTGAGTGAACTGGAACAACATGGAATTAAGTGTCTTGCTCAAGGACACAACACATCGCCCGGTCCAGGGATCGAACTCACGAACTTCTGTAATTGGGCTCATGATTAATGTTAACCCCAAATATATTGAAAGTTCATTCTTATATTTAAAAAAAATATTTTTAAAATTTAATCCAAAATAAAATTTTGGTAAAATAAATGCTGTAAACATATTAATTTTTCGATTTGTACTAGTTTTCGCTATATTTTCGGTGTTTCTTTTTGCCCAAAAATTATATTACACTTATTGTGTTATAGTGCATATTAAAAAAAAAAAAAAAAAAAAACCCAAAAATTTAACTAAATGATATTTTTAAATTTCATATACCCCAAAATAAATGCATGCAAAATTAAATATGTTTACAGTTGTATTGTCATGCTCTGAAATCATGTTTATCACATTGTAGATCCAATACTTGGAACAGCCAATCTGCCGAACCATTCAAGAAAATAAGTGTGCTATAGGTGTCAAACACACTTTGTTAAACATCATTAAAAATGTTTACTACAAAAGACAAAAATTACCATAAAAAAATAATAAAACAGATTATGTGTTGAGAATTTTTATCGTAATAACACTGATTCTTTGTTGAAAATCATTTTGCAGTTTGACCATAAAATCATAATATCACTGATTTTGTGTTGAAATTAATTCTGCAAATGAATGTAATTGAAAATGTTTTCATATGCCATTTTGTAATGCAGTTAAAAGAATAATAAGAAAGGGATTTCTAGTCATTCAGTTGCATGACGTCATGCGATGTGCAACTAGGAGTTATTGATTATGCAATAAACCTAGTTTTCTAAACAGAGTTCATTGTAGACAATCCGTTTAAGCATTGTTAATCTACACTGCGATGCATCAATAAATTTTAATACATGTTTAAAACTGGTCATTGCAGAATGGAAATCTTCACAAAATTAAATTGTTGATAAAATCGTTCTGGTAAAACTGAGTGGGTTTTTTTTAAGCTAAAATACGAGTTCATTTTGAAAAAAGATCTTTTTCAACATATTTTTATATTTTTACCCAAAATTTTGCATAATTTCAGGAAAATTGTTTTTTAAGAAGACCAAATTTGTTGCATTGGTTTAGATTATTAAGTTTGAGGATAAAGCCTAACTATTTTGAGTTAGGGGCCCAGCTCACTTCATTAAAGAATTTGTAATAGTAATAAATTGCTAAAATGTGTAAACATTAAGGGGTCCAAACTGATTTTTATGAGCCATTGACTACTGAGCCCCTGCTAATCTTCATCCCTGAAGTTATTAAAATAAGATGTCACTTTCAAATACTGTAAAAATGTCAATATTTCAATTCTGAAATGAAATTTGAAGTTGTGATTGCAATATAAACCTTTGGCAAATATAAATTTGGGATGACAGTTTATGTGTGAAATATGTGAATGAATATTGCATGTTTAACCAATCAAAAGTTAAAATAATATTGGCTGCTTATTAAACCAATCAAAAATACTTTAAGATTACTGCATAATAAACCAATAAACCAAACTAAATGAGATGTCTGATTTGATTGGATTGTTTGAATATTAGATATCATTATTTCAGACTACCTTCTTTATCGTAAGTGGAAGGTTGTGGGTTTGAACCCCGGCCGAGTCTGACCCAAGACTTGAAAGTGGGTAGTGACTGTTCTTTCACCAAGCACTCTGCATTACGAAATGAAAGTCACTTCTTTTGGATGGGAACTTAAAATAAACAAGGTCCTGTGTCACGGTGGGCTTGGCACGCTAAAGAACCCTGTTGTATAATGCCATAAGCGCAACGCACAGACAAAATTTCTGCACCTTCGCCTATAGCTGGCAACATCTCAATATAAGTGAAATATTCTTGACTGGGACGTTAAACACCATTACTCAACTCAACTCTTCCTTCTTTATTATGTTTCTGGCAAGACTGGATTAAATTGTCCTGAAATCTGATGACATTGTTTGCTGTTCAGTTAAGAAATTAGTATAATGTTGATGCATGTCAGATATTTTCTCTATCTAGACGAGCTTTATACTTAGCATGTGCATGTGCTTAATTACCTTCAACCAGTAATCAGTTGTTCAATATTCAGTTATACTTAGCATGTGCATGTGCTAAATTATCTTCAACCAGTAATCAGTTGTTCAATATTCAGTTATACTTAGCATGTGCATGTGCTAAATTATCTTCAACCAGTAATCAGTTGTTCAATATTCAGTTATACTTAGCATGTGCATGTGCTAAATTATCTTCAACCAGTAATCAGTTGTTCAATATCCAGAGATGTAATGCCCTTGTCATGAGCATGAATGCATGTGTTCAATCTCAAAGTACCTTTTGAAAGTTAGACTAATCTATACAGTATAAAACTTGAAGTAAACTTGCAAAGTGATTGTGAAGGATATTGCTCCTGGGGGTCTCTCTAACTCTTATGTGAAAAGGGACAGTGTCCTTGCAATTGTAAAAATAAGCATAGTGATGGCCAAAACTGTGATAAAGAAATACTCCAAAAATACTGGTTTTAAAGCTGAAATTTCTAAAATTGTGAAAATTTGCAAAGTGATTGTGAAGGATATTGCACTTGGGGGTCTCTCTCACTCTTATGTGAATAGAGACATGCCCTTTGCATTTGTGAAAATAAGCATCATCATCATCATGATGGCCAAAATTTAAAAGAAAAACCTTCAAATATACTGGGTTTAAAGCTGAAATTTCCAAAATTGTGAAAATGTGCAGTGATTGTAAAGGGTATTGCACTTTCACCATTATGTAAATAGGACTGGAGCCCTTGCAATTGTGAAAATAAGCACAATGATGGCCAAAATAAAAAAAAAAACCTCAAATATACTGGTTTTAAAGCTGAAATTTCCAAAATTGTTAGAATTTGCAGTGATTGTACAGGGTATTGCACTCGGGGCTCTCTCTCACTCTTATGTGAATAGGGCTGGAATTGCAATTGTGAAAATAAGCACCATGAAGGCCAAAATTAAAAAAAAAAACAACAACAACATAAACCCCCCTTTAAATATACTGGTTTTAAAACCGAAATTTCCAAAAATGAGAAAATTGGCAAAATGATGATGAAGAAAAACATAAGATTTTGAATTGTGAATGTTGCAGAAACAGCCCATTGAGAGCCCTTGCACTGTTCTCTTGACAGCTCAGCTGTAAATATTAAATAATTGTCAAATATATCTATTTTTGTTACATAATTAAAAATCTAAATGTAAATAAAAGCTCTTGTTAGTACATTGCTTATACTGGTATGTGTTAAGGTTACTGGATATGTTTGAATTAGTTTGCTACCATAGCTCAGTTGTTAGAGTTCTCACTTTGTATATGGGAGGTTGAGGTTTAAACCCTGCCCGTGGATCTTACAAGACTTGAAAACAGGAAATGAATGGGGTTTTTTTTGCCACTGCGGTAGCTCAGTTGGTAGAATGCTCGCTCCTTAAATGGGAGGCAAACCCGAAGATTTGACCCAAGACTTGAAAGTGGGTAATGACTGTTCTTTCGCCAAGCACTCTGCATTACGAAATAAAAGTCACAGTATTTCAGATGGGTACTGAAAATAAACGAAGTCCAGTGCCACTGTAGGCATGGCATTATACAAAATCCTGCTGTATAAAAGCCATCAGCGCAACGCACAAGCAAAAATTTCTACACCTTTGCCTATAGCTGGTAATGTTTCGATATAAGTGAGACCTTAAACATTATTACTCAAATCTTTTGTAGTTAATTCACATATACACTAATGTATGGTATGTAAGGTCACAATGACACACACATTGTCAGCATGCTAATTATTATAAAGGTGTTGCACTTTTTGTTTGATTTACAATGAATAGGTGAGTCACAAAAATGCAAGTGTTGATTTGACCTTAATTATGGAGGATTTGATATGTGTGATTTACCATAAATAGGTAGTTGAACTTTGACCTTAATTGTGGGAGGATTTGACCCAATTGTATGATTTGTCATAAATAGGTGGTTGAACTTTGACAATAAATGCAGAGGAGTTGAACTTTGACCTTAATTGTGGGAGGATTTGATCCAGTTAATTTACTTTCGATGATGTTGAGAATTTATGCACTGTTAAACAAACATTTGCTTTTTTCCTAAATCTTGACATTGAACCCATTTATATATATAAAATTAACACTATTCATATGAGATGTAACACAAAAGTTTGTGGTTTTCTCCTGGGGACTTTGGTTTCCGCCGCTACATCCTAGAACTTACTGGCTCAGTGTAAGGGTAAGAACTTGACTAATATCAATTCTTTGAAAAAAGTTTGTCAGCTTGCTAAAGACATGTGGTTTTCTTTGGTAACTCTGGATTTCCCCACCATCCCAGAACTGACCAGCTCCATATAAATGATAAAACCTTGACTGGAGCATAAAGTAGGTTGGCTAGCAATCCAAATTGATAGGCCATAGAACAAGTAGGTGTGGCCAATCCACTTTGATTGGCCATAGTTACAAGTAGGTGTGGTTAACGATTAAGATTAATATGTTATAGCTACAATTGGGTGTGGCTAACAATCCAGATTGATAGGCCATAGCTACAAATGGGTGTGGTTAATTTTCCATTTTGATAGGTCATAGTTACGAGTAGGTGTGGCTTAATATACAGATTGATAGGCCATCGTTACAAATAGGTGTAGCTAACAATTCAGATTGAAAGGCTATAGTTACAAGTGAGTGTGGCTAACAATCCAGATTGATAGGCTATAGTTACAAGTAGGTGTGGTAAACAATCCAGATTGATAGGCCATAGTTACAAGTAGGTGTGGCTAACTATACAGATTGATAGGCCATAGTTACAAGTAGGTGTGGCTAACTACAAAAAAAGCTTAGTAGGTATAGCATTCTAGTATTTAGTTGTAATTAGAACACTTTCTTCCTTAATGAAAAGTAGTTGACAGTATGTTAACGAATACTTAAAAAAAATGAAAACTGATGAATTTAGGAATTATGAAAAAATGAAGGATAAAAAACAAACTAAAAAAGTCAGCTAGTATAGAATTAGTAAGAAATGTTAGAGATATATAGTAAGTTGTTTGTATTTTTGGTATTAGATTTAATTAAGTATTGAATCTTGATTTCTGTGTGGTTCATTGAGAAATGAAGTTGATGGTTATGTGCACACTTTATAATTGGCTACATGAATGAAGAAAAAATGTACTCAATGTCCATTCAGTTTAAATCTCACTTGGCTGTAGCCAGCTGAGATACACATTTTGCAACGATTCATAGTTTCACAGACATAAGGGTGATATATTTCAGACATAAAAATATGATATTTCACAATGGTCCGTAGTTTGACAGACATAAATGTGTAATGATATTTCACAGTGTGCTTAGTTTCACAGACATAAAAGTGTAGATATTTCACAGTGGTTGGTGTTTCACAGACATAAAAGTGTAGATATTTCACAGTGGTTGGTGTTTCACAGACATAAAAGTGTAGATATTTCACAGTGGTTGGTGTTTCACAGACATAAAAGTGTAGATATTTCACAGTGGTTGGTGTTTCACAGACATAAAAGTGTAGATATTTCACAGTGGTTGGTGTTTCACAGACATAAAAGTGTAGATATTTCACAGTGGTTCTTAGTTTCACAGACATAAAAGTGTAGATATTTCACAGTGGTTGGTGTTTCACAGACATAAAAGTGTAATGATATTTCACAGTACATGTAGTTGGTAGTGTCACAGACATAAATTTAAAGTGTAATGATATTATACAATGGTTGGTAGTTTCACAGACATAAAAGTGTAATGATATTTCACAATGGTTGGCAGTTTCACAGACATAAAAGTGTAATGATATTTCACAATGGTTGGCAGTTTCACAGACATAAAAGTGTAATGACATTTCACAGTGGTTGGTAGTTTCACAGACATAAAAGTGTAATGATATTTCACAACGGTTGGTGTTTCACAGACATAAAAGTGTAATGATATTTCACAATGGTTGGCCGTTTCACAGACATAAAAGTGTAATGATATTTCACAGTGGTTGGTAGTTTCACAGACATAAAAGTGTAATGATATTTCACAACGGTTGGTGTTTCACAGACATAAAAGTGTAATGACATTTCGCAGTGGTTGGTGTTTCACAGACATAAAAGTGTAATGATATTTCGCAGTGGTTGGTGTTTCACAGACATAAAAGTGTAATGATATTTCGCAGTGGTTGGTGTTTCACAGACATAAAAGTGTAATGATATTTCACAGTACATGTAGTTGGTAGTGTCACAGACATAAATTTAAAGTGTAATGATATTATACAATGGTTGGTAGTTTCACAGACATAAAAGTGTAATGATATTTCACAATGGTTGGCAGTTTCACAGACATAAAAGTGTAATGATATTTCACAATGGTTGGCAGTTTCACAGACATAAAAGTGTAATGACATTTCACAGTGGTTGGTAGTTTCACAGACATAAAAGTGTAATGATATTTCACAACGGTTGGTGTTTCACAGACATAAAAGTGTAATGATATTTCACAATGGTTGGCAGTTTCACAGACATAAAAGTGTAATGATATTTCACAGTGGTTGGTAGTTTCACAGACATAAAAGTGTAATGATATTTCGCAGTGGTTGGTGTTACACAGACATAAAAGTGTAATGATATTTCGCAGTGGTTGGTGTTTCACAGACATAAAAGTGTAATGATATTTCACAGTGGTTGGTGTTTCACAGACATAAAAGTGTAATGATATTTTGCAGTGGTTGGTGTTTCACAGACATAAAAGTGTAATGATATTTCACAGTGGTTGGTGTTTCACAGACATAACAGTGTAATGATATTTCACAGTACATGTAGTTGGTAGTTTCACAGACATAAAAGTGTAATGATATTTCACAATGGTTGGCAGTTTCACAGACATAAAAGTGTTATGATATTTCAGAGTGGTTGGTGTTTCACAGACATAAAAGTATAAGGATATTTCACAGTGGTTCTTAGTTTCAAAATCATAAAAGTATAATAATATTTCACAACAGTTGGTAGTTTCACAGACATAAAAGTGTATAGATATTTCACAGTGGTTGGTGTTTCACAGACATAAATGTGTAATGATATTTTACAGTGGTTGTTAATTGACAAATCACTGGCCATGCCTACAATGTTCTGATTCGACACTGGCCGCCATTGTGGTAGCAAAGCAGCGTCACAGCAACTTATGACATACTAGTGCCAGTGATGTCATTTGTTCATAGTTTCACATACATACAAATATCTGTTATGACAAGTCTATCAGTTACCAATTTCAGTATCACATTACAACAAATATTATAATTAATAATTAGATACATTTGTATGTTTACATTTATGGTGTTTGATTGTATTAAACTCTGTTTTAGACCAAATGAAGTTATAGGACTATAATTACATTTGCTAATGTGACGTCACTCATTTCTTGCTGACACCTATGCCCGTGACGTCATTGATAGGCTGTTCCAGGAATTGAAATTGCATGTCGTAGATGACAGTGTTTTAAATTTATTTCAGGATTCAAAAACAAAAATAAGATTTTCAAAAAATGTGAAATGTAAATATATCCATTGAACTGTCTAGAAATGGCGTTTATAGTGCTATAACTTCCATTGCCGTGCAAAGCAAACTAGTCATAATGCGCGCTAGCGCGCGTTATTCAGTTTGCTTTGCACGGCAATGGAAGTTATAGCACTATAAACGCCATTTGTAGACAGTTTAATGGTTAAATATCAAATTAAATAGTGTGGTGATACAAGATTCTGTATCACGTGTGTTCGATAAAACTTGTATTTCATCAAATACAGACAGAAAAACTAGTCTAATGTTAGATACATTTGTATATCAAATTAAATAGAAAGCTCTGATCTGATGCAATTTTTCTTTTTAATTTAGGAAAAAGTCTGAGGCAAGTAAAATTCCAGGTTTAAAAAATTTAAAGAAAGCTGTAGCCAAAAGCCCTAGCTTGCCAAAGAAACAGTCGTCTCCTGACAATGTAGGCGGGACCAGCAAACCAAAGGCAGGATCTAGTTTAAGTGTGCCGCCTCCCGATACAGTGGTGTCCACTTCTAATCTCGGGGCCAAGCCAAAATCAGGGTCAAATCTTCAGCTGCCATGTGACGAGAGTATGGTCCACAGTACTGAAGATTTAGAAAGTGTAGGTGACATAATTATCAAACATAACTTACTTACTTACTTATCCTCTTTGCTCCCGGTGGAGCATTAGGTCGACACAAGATCTTGCCACTCAGCTTTATTCTTGGCTTTGACCTCTGCTTCTTCCCATCCCAGGTTTATTTTTAACATAAGTGACAAACTTTTCATAATTTAAAATACATTATTAGAAACTGACTTTGAACTTGAAACAATGATATGATAGTGGTGCACGGTACTATCGGTATACTGGTATATCACAATACAATTTCATAATACATACGTATCGCGATATGACAGATCCGATCTGGTAATACCGGTATTATTTAAAAGTCAAGTAACCTATCTTTTTATAGCTTAAATGAACGCACAAACTGCCGTAGAGGCGTCCAATTTGTTCATAAACTCAACTGATATAAATTTATATAAATATTATGACATACTGTAGGTAAAGCTATCAACCAGATACGAAACAGCTACATACGAAACTCGTTCCATAACAGCGTGTTATTAATAACATGGCCGACAGTGGCAAATTCAACATTGTAAAAGGCTATTTGCCTTCCTCAGTTTTAAAATAATATATTATGATACGTATTGTGATACAGCATCTGTGTATCATAATATATCGTGATACAAAAAATTTGATAATACCCATCCCTAATGATAAAACTTGTATAAAGGGACTAGCCACAGGCCCCAAGAAATACATAATACATAGACATTTGGTCTTTATATAGAGGTTCTATTTGTTGGTTGCAGTATAATCCACTTGTCTTAATGGTATAAAGGTGGTCCCTAAAGTAGGTTTTACTGTTAAGGGGTGATTCAAATAAAAGAATAATGTAATGGAATTGTAATTTCTATTTACAGCTTGAAGTTAGCAGCAGGGAAAATGGCAGTAGTGGTGAGGGAGGTTTAGATGACCCTGATGGCCCCACCCCCACAGATGGTAATGTTGATCCCTCCCGAACAAAGGCAGCCATTGAACATACACAATCCAAAATTCGTAAAACTATGGAACTCATAAAGGCAGAACAGGCTGCAAAAGAAGGTAAGGTATTGATTTAAAGGAATTTTTTTTTGAAATGGCCGTTTAATTTTGAAACACTGGAAAATAAGTGTGTTTAGTTTGTTCCTTGAGTAGTGAGCAATGAATATTGTCTTCAAGTATTGACACGATTTCTGCACACAGACAGTATTGTACTGGAGTTAGAGATTCGTACCTCTGTCACAATTCTTCCAAGGATTTATCAAGGGCCTATTTAGGGCCGAAATTCGGCCCCATTCCCAATTGAAAAACATTGATTTTTTCCCAAAATGGGCTGAGAAAATTCCCAATTAGAAAATTGTACCAGATACATAGCTGAAGTCTGGTCATAAATGTGGCTGCTTTTCTCAATCTTCAATACACTAAAAGCATTAGATTTAATCATTAATGGCACCAAAAATGATGTCAAAGTTTTCCCAAAATGAGCAAAAAGTTGATAGTTTTTCCCAATTTTTAGTTTAGGGCCTTTTCCCAAAAGACCATGATAAATCCCTGTCTTCTCTTTATGTGGAAGTGGTCAGTTTAGGTATGGTGGAGAAAATTGAATCACCTAGAGATAAATAAGACTTTCAGCAAGCATTGAAATTGCTTTACTAAGTCTCTAAGATGAATAAAACTTTTGTACAGAGATAGTAATGGAGGGGTGTTTTATACCCCTGTCAAATTTCTTCTCTTTATGATGAATTGGTCAATGAGATACATTTGGCGGGAAACAGTATCAAGACCGCATCGTGTGTGCAGGACAGTGAATTACCACACACTGTTCACATTTCTATGTTGATTACGTCACTGATAACACCATTTACGTCACAATGTCATCGGTTTTCCGGGAAGCATATTTCTTAAAAATTCATGCGTAAACAGTAAAAATTTATTTAGATCTTATAATTTAAGATTAAAATTATAAGATCTAGATACATCTTTTGATTGGTGGTATCAGTGACATAATCAACAATGAAATGTGAACAGTCTGTGGCAATTCACTGCCCCGCAGACACGAAGCGGTCTTGATACTGTTTCCCGCCATATGTATCTCATTCAGGAATAATGGAGAAAATTGAAGTGCCATGGGAAAAACAACAGACCCTAGGCAAGCATTGAACTTGCTTCACTATGTCTTTAAGATAAAAAAAACCTCTTTTACAGAGATAGTAATGGAGGGGTGTTTTATACCCCTGTCAAGTTTCTTCTCTTTATGATGAGTTGGTCAATTCAAGAATAGTGGAGAAAATTGGAGTGCCTGGTAAAAAACAACAGACCCTAGGCAAGCATTGAACCTGCTTCACTATGTCTCTAAGATGAATAAAACTTTTGTACAGAGATAGTAATGGAGGGGGGATGGTGTTTTATACCCCTGTCAAGTTTCTTCTCCTTATGTCGAGGTAGTCAGTTCAGTAATTGTGGAGAAATTGAAGCACCAGGAGAAGCACAACTGACAGCAATCATTGCTCTTAATTTATTTCTCTATGTCATGTAACCTTTAAGTGTCTTAAAGGCCAGTGGCCTAATGGATAATATGTCGGCCTACAAATCCAGGGTGTCTCACTGCTGTGAGTTCGAGTCCCGCTTAGACAACATGTGGGAAAGTGAATTTTCCTTGACTTTGGCCTTTACTGTTTCACCCGGTGTCAGTAAAATGTGACTGGGGGCTGGTACACTTGTCTACGGCGTACTTACTCTGTAAGCTAGCACGTTAAAGTCACCCTGAGTGGGCGCTAGTACCAGACAGACCATACAACACACTCGCACTTCACATGCATACACAAAACTTTTCATGGATTAATCCATAGAGATTAATAAAATAGTTGTCATCAGAATAGCTGAAAAAATGCTGATGCGACATTAAGCAAGCAAGCAACCAAACATTGAGTGTCTTATTTAATTTTCAGAAAATGTAAATGAGTATTTGCGGCTGGCAGCCAGTGCCGACAAACAACAGCTACAACGCATAAAAACAGTATTTGAAAAGAAAAACCAGAAATCAACACAAATCATTAGTCAGCTACAGAAAAAGTTAGAAAACTATCATAGACGATTACAAGATATTGAAATGTACGGCGTATCAGGACACAAACAGGCCAAAGAAGTATTACGAGACATGGGACATGGACTCAAGTACGTAAATAGTACAGTATATTTATATTATATAGGTAAACAACTTTGACCTGTCCACTTGACCTTTCATTAGGAATATTCATATATTATGATCCACCCAATACATAGGTAGTGTCAGCATTCACAGTTGGTAAATTAACAATGTACGTTTCCCATAATGTAGATGAAATAATAGACACCTGTGTTCCCTATACATAAATGTACTGGTCCATTATAAATCTATAAATTAAAGGTCAAGCTGACAGGTCAATGTTATTTGCCTATACCTATAGTAGCCACTATCCCTATATGACATAAGCACCATCACATCACCTTTCTTGTCTATATACCCAGTTATATAGGAATCTATCTGTCTATCTGTCCCTCTGGCCATCCATCCCATTATCATGCCTGCTTTATATCTTCCATGTCTATGGATGAATTTTGATCAAACTTGGTACAAATGTAAACCAACATGAGATAATGTGTCGTATACAAAATTCAGGTGCATAGGTCAAAAGATCAAGGTCACAAGGTCAAATAGTAGAAAGAACATTTCAGTTTTTATTCTGACAGGTCTCGGGAGACAGTACTATATAAGAAGTAACATTCTCAAGGGAAAAAACATTTGTGATTTTCACTATAACACTTGTACAGGGAATATTTCTACTCAGTGGAAATTTCTGATTTCCCTTGGTACACTCTGTCTGTACGGCGGGAACCATGAAATTTTCTTGCAACGAAATATTTTAGAAGATAAAACCGTGAAAGTTTCCGACTGCTAATGTTTCTTCTTATACAGTATATAGTGCTAGTATATATGGGTTTTAATTGTTTTGGTTTTTTTTTTTTTTTTCACTTTTTAAAGCATCGGCCATGCTGAATGATTTTTAGCGATTGTTGGATTTTTTTGCATTTTGCGCTGCTCTCATTTCACCTTGACAGCCAATCAAAATCTTCGTTTCGACTGAAATTACGGGAATTTCCATATTCGGTATCCCAGGTATGAATAAACTCTAATCTGAGTGATTGGGTCTCCCGCAAAGTTATGAATGTTTTCATTATGTACACAAGGTTGAACAGAATGCTGATCTGAAATGTATTCATACGCATATAGTCCGTAATCTTTTTTTTTTGCTGCATATATATTTTAATTCTTCACCTTTGATAAAAATCATAAAAATCCATTAAGTATAAGCCCCTCGGAAAACCCAACAGAAACGATGATCTTGTCAGATCGCGCAGACGTTCTTCGTTTTGATTAAATTCATTTGTTGAATTGAACAAAAAAATTTTGGGTGATGTTCCAATACAAGAAGGAAACTACAGAGAATAAGATGCACAATTTGATTTCGGTGGTCAAAAATACTGATTTCAGAGTCCTTGAAAAATGGTCAAAGAGTCCTTGAATTTTGTCAGGCATTGGCTGTATGAACCCTGGATAAATAGCAGAATTGTAAATGGTCGTATCTTGCTCCATTGTATTTTGCTCCATCTAGCTGTGCTCTTGTGGTCAATGTGTTGTGTAATTTGTCTGTACTGATATTTATTTTTCCTTTTGTCACATTCATTTTAAGTCCTTGTTTTGTGCATGTTTTTTTTTACTTTTCGTTTTTGGCACTAAATAGTTATTATTTTTAAGGTTTTTTTTGGGGGGGGGGATTTATTTGCATGATGTCGTTCTATTAATTTTGTTGACCACTTTTGTGTCTTAGCACTCCAGATAAAATGGATGTCGAAAAAATATTACTGTAAAGGAGAAAGTTTGCATGTTGGTAAAATTTTTGCTTATTTCGGGCTAAAAAATTACCACAAAAATTTTAACCAAGTAAAAATGTACAGTAAAATACAGTTATAATGCCCTCGATAACTTATTTATTGCCACACTATTTTGAAGTCCCAAAATCCATTTTGTTAATGTTTTTCTTTATCTGCCTCCCCCAATGTATTGCCAAACCTCTTTATAATGCCAAACTTTGACTTAACAAATAGTGGCAATGAAACAAGGTTTTACTGTACACCATACAGGTTAATATATCACATTATATAGAATATACACCGGCTTATATAAGTTATTCAAAAACTACACCCACGCAAAATGCCAGATTTCAGAAATCGCTTAATTTTCACCCCACAAAAATATTCCCTTTACAGTATTGTAATAGAATTTATTACTTCTTGTGATGCCAGATATGGAAGTCGCAACCCAGTTCTAATTCCAATAGAGGCTTGATGAGTTCTGGACCAAATATATTAGTACAAGGGTTGAGATAGCTGTATCTGTTACCACAAGAATTGATTGATTCCATTTCTTGTACCAAAAAAAATAAAATAAATAAAATAAATAAATTTAAAAAAAAATTAAAAGAAAACCATTTCAGCATGTTTTCAGCCATTTATATACCTTTGGTTTTCAACCACTAATTTATCACAAAATAATGATAAGAGTAATAATAATATTTCTTTTAAATAATCCAAAATCAGGAGTGCAAGAAACAAAACGAATGTACAACCACAAAACTAGATGATAAATGTTTGTCATTTTATGTTGTTTTAGGGGTGTTGGTGCTAATATTGTTGATGGAATTACAGGGTTTTCTGGGTAAGGTTCTATTTCATTAGATAGTTTGAATTAATAACATTTCAATTTTTGGTCTTTAATATATAAATATTACCTGGTATAATACAGATGTATTTGTGATTTATATTTGCCTATTAAAAGACCTTCTGTCTATCCACTAGATATTGCTTATGTCTTCCTGCCTTCTGTCCATCCACTAGATTTTGCTTGTGTCTTTCTGCCTTCTGTCCATCCACTAGATATTGCTTGTGTCTTCCTGCCTTTTGTCCATCCACTAGACATTGCTTGTGTCTTCTGCCCATCCACTAGATTTTGCTTGTGTCTTTCTGCCTTCTGTCCATCCACTAGATATTGCTTGTGTCTTCCTGCCTTTTGTCCATCCACTAGACATTGCTTGTGTCTTCTGCCCATCCACTAGATATTGCTTGTGTCTTCTGCCCATCCACTCGATATTGCTTGTGTCTTTCTGCCTTCTGTCCATTCACTAGACATTTGCTCATGTTGTCTTTGTTTCTTTCGATCTTCTGTCCATCCACTAGATATTGCTTGTGTCTTCCTGCCTTCTGTCCATCCACTAGGTATTTGCTCATGTTGTCTTTGTTTCTATCTTCTGTCCATCCACTAGATATTGTTTGTGTCTGCCTTCTGTCCATCCACTAGATATTGCTTGTCTCTGTCTTCTGTCCATCTACTAGACATTGCTTCTGTCTTTCTGTCATTTTGCACTCCATTAATCATTGTTTGTGTCTTTCATTCCTATTTCCATCAACCAGATATTGCTTATGTCTTTATGCCTTCTGTCCATCCATCAGATATTTCTTGTGTTCTTTTGTCTGTCTTTCATCCATCAGATATGTCTTGTGTTCTTTTGTCTGTCTTCCATCCATCAGATATTTCTTGTGTTCTTTTGTCTGTCTTCCATCCATCAGATATTCCTTGTGTTCTTTTGTCTGTCTTTCATCCATCAGATATGTCTTGTGTTCTTTTGTCTGTCTTCCATCCATCAGATAATTCTTGTGTTCTTTTGTCTGCCTTCCATCCATCAGATAATTCTTGTGTTCTTTTGTCTGCCTTCCATCCATCAGATATTTTTTAAGTTCTTTTGTCTGCCTTCCATCCATCAGATAATTCTTGTGTTCTTTTGTCTGCCTTCCATCCATCAGATATTTCTTGTGTTCTTTTGTCTGCCTTCCATCCATCAGATAATTCTTGTGTTCTTTTGTCTGCCTTCCATCCATCAGATATTTCTTAAGTTCTTTTGTCTGCCTTCCATCCATCAGATAATTCTTGTGTTCTTTTGTCTGCCTTCCATCCATCAGATATTTCTTAAGTTCTTTTGTCTGCCTTCCATCCATCAGATATTTCTTAAGTTCTTTGTCTGCCTTCCATCCATCAGATATTTCTTAAGTTCTTTTGTCTGTCTTCCATCTACCAGATATTTCTTGTGTTCTTTTGTCTGTCTTCCATCTACCAGATATTTCTTAAGTTCTTTTGTCTGCCTTCCATCCATCAGATATTCCTTGTGTTCTTTTGTCTGTCTTTCATCCATCAGATATGTCTTATGTTCTTTTGTCTGTCTTCCATCCATCAGATATTTCTTGTGTTCTTTTGTCTGTCTTCCATCCATCAGATATTTCTTGTGTTCTTTTGTCTGTCTTCCATCCATCAGATATTTCTTGTGTTCTTTTGTCTGTCTTCCATCCATCAGATATCTCTTGTGTTCTTTTGTCTGTCTTCCATCCATCAGATATGTCTTGTGTTCTTTTGTCTGTCTTTCATCCATCAGATATTCCTTGTGTTCTTTTGTCTGTCTTCCATCTACCAGATATTTCTTATGTTCTTTTGTCTGCCTTCCAGCCACCGGATATTTCTTTTGTCTGTCTTACATCCATCCATCCATCCATCATATATTGCTTATGTCTTTATGCCTCTTTTCTATCCACTAGATATTTCTTGTGTTCTTTTGTCTGTCTTCAATATACTGTTAGTAGGACAGATTCTGTTCTCATTATTTTCTGTCTATCACCTCTGCAGCTATCATTTGTTTATTTGACTTATTTTTCAAATATTTATATTAATGTCGTTGTTTTAGTATAATTGACAGTTGTTGTCTAGATCAATATCTAGATATTTTCCCCAAGATAAAATGAATTAAAATGATAAACAGACTTTTTCTTAAGATAAACTTAATTTAAAGTTCTTAGCTTGTCTCCATGGTGATTAAATATACATGTGCATGTGTTTTATTTGAGTTTGCACATTGGAATATCTTAGATACAATTTTATTTTTAGTGCAGTAAAAGAGTGGGAGAGAGAGTAATGGTGTTTAACATCCCAGTCAAGAATATTTCACTTATATCGAGACCTCGCCAGCTATAGGCAAAGGTGCAGAAATTTTGCCTGTGTGTTGTGCTGATGGCATTATACAGCAGGGTTCTTAAACATGCCAAGCCCACTGTGACACGGGACCTCGTTTATTTTAAGTTCCCATCCGAAAGAACCGTGACTTTCATTTCGTAATGCAGAGTGCTTGGCGAAAGAACAGTCACTACCCACTTTCAAGTCTTGGGTCAGACCCAGTTGGGGATCAAACCCACGACCTCCCACTTACAGAGCGAGCACTCTACCAACTGAGCTAACGCAGTGGTAGTGCAGTAAAACCTGGTTTCAATGCCCCTCAATATCTTAAAATGTCACCTGGGTATTCACCACAGTATTGTAAAGTCAAAAATTTATTTTATGTTTTTCCGTGTACATGTTGTATGTCTCCTCATTTTTAGGGCTGTAATATTTACGTTAAAATTGTATTGCACAGGGTTCCTACAGGCCTGGAAAAGTCCTTAAATTTTAAGTTTTGCCCTAAAAAGACACTAAAAACAAGTCTGACCCTAAAAAGTCCTTGCATTTTTCCTGAAGGCCCTAAAAAGCCCTTGAATTTGGCCAGTTAGATGTCTATTTTGATATTAAGTGGTTGAGATAGACTGATATATATAAATAAATTAAATAATTAATAAGTTATGTTGAAATGAGCAATTTAAAAGTACCTGACCCTCCTGAATGTCCAACTTCAACCTCCAGTGTCATTACTATGGACACGTAAGTAATTGTTTTATTGATTTAATTGCCTTTGCACCAGTATTTGTTTGCTAAATTTGTCCCTCTGATTAGGCCTTGAATTTGCAAATAAGACTCTTGAAAGGTCCTGAACAGTCCTTAAATTTGGAGTCCAAATATCTGTATGAACCTTGATTGCAATACATTGCCAACTTTGTGAAGTGTATTGCAATATGTATTGAATACCTATTGATAACATAACTTTGAATGTATAGCATAAACAGTTACAACAATAAATGATTTCATTTTAATTAAACTATGCAAAAAAAACCTTTAATTTCCAGAAACTAGAAAAAATCAAGCCTGAATGGGAGTAAGTAATGGTGTTTAGCGTCCCAGTCAAGAATTTTTCACTTATATTGAGACATCACCTACTATAGGCGAAGGTGCAGAAATTTTGCCTGTGCGTTGCACTGATGGCATTATACAGCAGGGTTCTTTATTGTGCCAAACCTCCCGTGACACAGGACCTTGTTTATTTTCAATTCCCATCCAAAAGAACCGTCCCAGTCAAGAAGTGACTTTCATTTCATAATTTCGTAATGTCAAGTGCTTGGCGAAAGAATCAAGCCTGAATGGCTTAAGAAAAAAACCAACTCTGTTAAGAATATAGAAACAACATGACTAGAATGAAGAAGAAAATGACTAAATAACACTTCAATTAGTACATAGTAATTTGACTATGACACAAAATTTTTGTACCTCCGGAAGCCTGATACTTGCAACCCATACCTCAGTCCCACCAGTAACCACAACGGTAGCTCAGTCGGTAGAGTGCTCGCATCGTAAGTTGAAGGTCGTGGGTTCCAACCCCGACCAGATCTCACCCAAGAGTTGAAAGTGGTTAGTGACTGTTTCACCCCAAAGCACTCGGCATTACGAAATGAAAGTCACGGTTCTTTTGTATAGGAACTTAAAATAAAAAAGGTCCCATGTTACTGTAGGCGTGGCATGATAAAGAACACTGCTGTACAATGCCATCAGGGCAACACACAGGCAAAATTTCTGCACCTTCGCCTATAGCTGGCGAGGTCTCGATATAAGTGAAATATTCTTGACTGGGACGTTAAACACCATTACTCAACTCAACTCAGTCCCACCAGTGCACCGGGTTTCACCATTATACAAGTATATTATTACAGCCCTACCTATTGTACTGCCAAACCCCTTTACAATGCCAAAATTTTACTGAACAAATAGTGGCAAAGAACAGAGGTTTTACTGTACCCAGTTATATTATCTTTTAATCAGTCAGTTTGTATTATTATACATTATAACCCCACCCCCCCACCCCCCCCAGCTTAAAAAGTGGGGGTACATAGTGATAGGGGTGTCTGTCTGTCCTACCGTCCTTCCGTTACACCTTAAGGTACCTATCTCTTATCCGCAACTCCTCCTAAACCCTTCAATGGGTTTTCATGAAACTTTCACACAATCTTTGTGATATAATGTAGATGTGCACCTCTTATTTAAAAATTTGATCCGATGGATTTTTGTGAGCTTGTGGCTCAGTTTTTCTAGTAGTATTTTTTTTTTTTTTTTATAATTTTTTTTTTAATTTTCAAACATTGCTTTTGTTAGCCCATTCAGGTTATAAATAGTTACATGCTGTGAATGTTCTATATTGGGCCACAATCATCAAAACGGTATACAAAATTTGTCAATTAAATATGGCAAGTGGTATGACTAATAAAAATAAACAATTACTGTTTTATAGTGTATTAGTAAATAAAATGTGTCAATTTGAATAAGTTTAGAAGAAATAAAAATTTAATTCACATATTTTATTGGTAAGAGTTTATTTTGTAAACACCCCCCTCCCCACCTATTAAATTCTATGTAAAAAATTTTGAATAATTATTTTTCACAGAAATATTCAAAATTGCTTGGTTCCGTCATTTTATGACTTTTTTAGTTTAAATTAAAATTTTAGTGGAGGAAACAAATGGAACTCTTTACATTTTATTCCATGGCAATTGGCAAACTTGTACCAAAATGTACAATTATTAATTATTGTCTGTCAATTTAAAAACAGTCAAAAGAAATGAAAATTATTTAGAGAATTTTTAAATCGTAGCAAGTAGCATGCCTTTTAATAAATGAATCGTTTATTATGGTGTATTTTAGAGGGAATTTAATTTTCAGTCAAAAGAAATGAAAATTTATTTAAAAGAATATTTATTCCTAAGCAAGTAGCATGCCTTTTAATGAATGAATCGTTTATTATGGTGTATTTTAGAGGAAATTTAGTTTCATGGCCAAGTAGCATGCCCAATTATAAATAAACATTTAATATGGTTTATTTTAGAGTGATATATTTGACTGTTTTATTTATTGACCTGATTTTTTAAACTATTAAACAAAAATAGGTAAACAACACTGACCTTTCTGTTTGACCTTTCATTAGGACGACCCACTCAATACATGGGTAGTGTTAAGATTCCAAGTTAATACTTGTACTTATTGCCCATAATGAGTGTTCACATCATATAGACAAAGTTTACACGTGTGATCCCTATTGTTAGATCAACTGTCCATAATGACTATGTAAATCAAAGGTCAAGTTGACAGGTCAATGTTGTTTACCTATACAAGTACTACTCACTGAGGGATTGGACTGTTTGTTATATCCGATGTTTTATGTCAATAAAATGTACATCCTATATTTTACCCTGTCTAATTGATTTTTAAGGTAGTAAGATTCTTGAACTCCTTTTTCATTCATTATTAGTGATTTAATTGTATTTAATGGAACAATTTTATTTTTATTTATTTCAATGTGTTTGATTTTTAGGGGTGTTGTGGACAGTGTAAAGGGGGCCAAGGAGTAAGTGTTTATTTATTTATTTTGAAATTTGAAGAAAAGGTTGAAATTTTCATAAATTTAAATTAAGATGAAATTTCTGATATACTTCTATATATAGTAGAGAGAAAGAGGAGGCGTGTTGAAAATGTGCCTTTGTGAGAAATTGAGAGATCCTTTAACAAGAGAGAGAGAGAGAGAGAGAGAGAGAGAGCACTTTCGAAATGTGCCTTTGTGAGAAATTGAGAGATCCTTTAACAAGAGAGCAAGAGAGGGAGAGAGAGAGAAAGCACTTTAGAAAATGTACCTTTGTGAGAAAGTGAGAGATCCTTCAACAAGAGAGGGAGAGAGAGAGAGCACTTTAGAAATGTGCCTTTGTTAGAAATTGAGAGATCCTTCAACAAGAGAGAGAGAGAGAGAGAGCACTTTAGAAATGTGCCTTTGTGAGAAATTGAGAGATCCTTCAACAAGAGAGAGAGAGAGAGAGCACTTTAGAAATGTGCCTGTGTGAGAAATTGAGAGATCCTTTAACAAGAGAGAGAGAGAGAGAGAGAGAGAGCACTTTAGAAATGTGCCTTTGTGAGAAATTGAGAGATCCTAATTAACGAGAGAGAGAGAGAAATGCTTAGAACAGGGTATGGTATTTTTCATACATTGACTAGAATAGTAAAATAAATCTGACAATTAATACTAACTTCAACATATCAGTGTTAACAATTAATTTCACTGTGTGATTAAATAAAATGGTGTTATAGTTGATCAGTCAAGGATTATTACTTAGTTGAGGGGGTATATGAATCACTATGTCTGTATGTCTGTCTGTCTGTGTAAAATTGTGTTCATTCCATAACTTTTGCATGTAAGGCTTGATTTTTTTGGGTTTGAAACCTGGGCAGGTCATACAAAACACTTTAAAATTTGAAATACTGCTTCCTTACCCAGGGATTTATCAAGGGTCTATTTAGGGCTGAAATTCGGCCCCTTTCCCAAAGGAAAAACATTGATTTTTTCCCAAAACTGGCTGAGAAAATTCCCAATTAGAAGATTGTGTTTTTCAAATGAAAACGAAAGTAAATTAAGCACTGATAAACACTAAGCGGCAGAAAAAGATTATTCTGATTCAATAAGTGATCATGGGAATTATAAATTCCCAGTGGCTGAAAGTAACAATTCCAGTTCTGGGGATGAAGAGGTCAGTGATTTAATCATTAATGGCATCAAAAATGATGTCTAAGTTTTCCCAAAATGAGCCAAAAATTGATAGTTTTTCCCAATTTTTAGTTTAGGGCCTTTTCCCAAAAGACCCTGATAAATCCCTGTTACCTGGTGTTTGGAATTGAAAGGACAGAATATTGACTGGTTTACCCCAGTATGTGACTGGGAGTATTAAATGCTTGTCATTGTCCTACTGACCCTGTGAGCTAGCATCTTATAGTCTCACTGAATGCATACTAGTTCAAGGCAGATCATAAAACAAACTTACACATCCCACTCATGCACAAAGCAATAACATCAACATCGTAACAACACATTAGAGGTCTACCAGAATAAAGTCACATATATGATATACATTACCCTGCGGCTCGGAGTACCGGTACATAAATCTTTGACAGGGTACATGGGGCCATGTAACCTGCCAAAGTCCTGTATAACGTTTTTGTCGCCCTTCAAAGCCTTACCAGTTGGATCTTTTTAGCTTCCATTTCGTATTTTGTATGACTTGCGTACGTTGTCGCCATGTTTTTTCACTGTAACTAGCTATCAGCGATGTACAAGCTACTTCCCTTTTACCACTAAACATCGCATGTGTTCATGTACCCCGGGCACCAGATTTTCGAACATAGTTCTATGGACCCTGGCAAGTTAACTAATCACTATGCGAGAAATTTCTTTGGAGGGTGACAATTAATTATATCTTTTTCATTGTAGTTCTATTGTATCCAAGCCAAAGGAGTTTGCTCACCTGATCAAAAATAAGTTTGGTAGTGCTGATAATATCAACCAGATGAGTAAGTAGTGGTGTACAGAATTACAACCAGAAAAAGTTGATACAGTAAAACACGTTTATAACCAAGCCCTAGGACTTAAAAAGTGGGGGGTATACTAGGTTTCCATAAATTTAAAATAATTAGTAGCCAAATTTCCAAAATTTGTGAAAATATAGTCCTTTTTAAAGTATTTTCCCACAAATTTGCTAAAATAGGTTACTTTTTGAAAGAATTCCTCAGAAATTAGTAGCCAATGGCGATTTTGGCTACCAGGAATGGAAACATAGGGTATATAGTGATAGGGGTGTCTGTCCGTCCTTCCATTGCACCTTAGGATACCTATCTCTTATCCGCAACTCCTCCTAAACCCTTCAATGGGTTTTCATGAAACTTTTACACAATCTTTGTGATATAATATAGATGTGCACCTCCTATTTAAAAATTTGACCCGATGGATTTTTTGGAGCGGGGAGTATTTTTTGTGAGCCACAAGCTCACAGTTTTTCTAGTTAATTTTGTTATAAAGCGACTTTGTTATATTGTTATATATAGACTTATATAGAGAAATAATCGGGTCAAATAATTGACTTCGTTTTATCCATGTATTGGTTTTAAGCGTTTTCGTTATATTCGTGTTTTACTGTTATTACTGTAATGTATTGTTCGTGTTTCATGAGGGGATTATTTTGAAGATTTTATCCATCCTTTTGTTGATAACAATCAGGTCTAAGCTTGATTGGTAAAGGGTAAAAAAAAATGCAAAAAAACTGTAATCATACTTTATTTTCGTGGTGTACTAATTTTCGCTTATTTTGTGGTCTTTTTGGTTTGCGCAAAAATTAATACCAAGCGAAAATTATATTTTGCTAATTGTGATATAGTGCATATTTCAAAAACGCGAAAATTTAACTATGCGGATATGTCTACCAGTTAGTTTCCTATACTGCAAAAATAAATACATGCAAAATTAAATACGTTGACAGTAGCTAAAATGTCCACCACGCCAAAAAAAATCATGTTTACAAGATGTTGTTTATAAGTTAAGCTGAAGAATCATGTTTTATGATCCAGTAAAAAATTTCTCACTTAATTTACATTCTATAAGCAACAAGGGCCCTTAGAATAATCGAAACTTAATACAAAAAACAGAGTATAAATGTAATTAGTGAAGACTGTAATATGAAAACATGGCTGTGTATTTTTTTTACAAGTTCTCCCCAACTACAGTGCTCCAAGTAGCCTAGTAAATACTCGAAATTTGCGACCAAAAATTGGATTTTGTGACTACAAATTGTCAAATGATCGCCATTATGTCAAATAATTTTTTTGAGTTTGGCTACTAAAAATCGGCAAATCCGGAAATTTTGTTCATGACCCGTCACCCAATTTGACAAATAGTTTCGCCCTCAATAATATCTTAAAAGCGCTTGAACCTAAGCAGGTGACTTTATAGTTCAAAGCGCATAACTGACCGTGATCTAATTTGCTTTAATGGCAGCCAAACGGCAAAAATCACTTTTTGATTTGGGTTTTGTTACGACTTTTACTCCTCTAATGATCAAGTTGATCGTCTTCTCATCGCTCCGCCTCGAAAGTTGCCTCCCGTGGTGGGACCAATCGAGGATCTCACTAAACCATTCAATCGGTAGTAGCGCAGGCGGTGTGATTAAAAAGAATATTTATAAGGTTTGGCCACAAGAATTTTACCTGGCGACAAAAATCTGAAATGGCTACTGACATTTTTGAATTATTAGCCATGTGGCTACCAGTTTCAAAACCTGCTTGGAGCACTGAACTATTGGGGTAATTTAACTTTTGAAAGTATTGTTTTGATAAACCCATTTTCAATGCTCCAAAAATATCATAAATTTTACCTAAGGGCCCTTTTTGCATATGGATGGTCTTATATCAACTTTACAAAGATAATATTTAATGATTCTCTCTGTTTGACAACATTTTTTTGATTAGCTCCCTTGTAATTGAAATATATTATTTTTTTAACAGAGACCACTATGGATGATTCTACGGCAGGGGAAACGGATAAAGTCGTCAGTACCCTTCCAGCCAGGTATAGGTACTTGTTGTTTTGCTTGCCGTTTATTTTGTGTTTCTTGGTTCACTCGTCCTACGCTATAAGTATCAGTACAGTAAAACCTTGCTTACTACCAATGATGAGAAATTAGTAATGGGATTTAATAGTGCCTTTCATCAATCCATCAGTAGGTCCACTTTTTTGTCTGGAGCAGTTCTCCAATACTGTCTATCAGGACCCAGTTGTTTGAAGCTTGATTAGTTTAATCAGTGATTTACAAAAATTAAAAACATAAGTAAAAATCAAATTGACATTATGAAATTGATAGTTTATAACAAAGTGTAACAGGAAAGAGAAAAAATGCAGGGTCGGACCGGGGATCGAACCCGGGACCTCCAGCACTATAGGGGAGTGCTCTTCCACTGAGCTACCCAGACCGCTACAAAAGTGCTCTTTAGTTTGATGATGTTTTAGTCATTTTCGATAGTTTCAATATCATATTCACAATATATCTGAAATTTTACAAAATTTAAATTTTGACTTATCAATTAATTGAACTAATCAAGCTTCGAACAACTTGTCCCAGATATTGTTGAAACACAGAAATGACGAGTGGAAGGTGACGTTGTACATATCGGTTTTCCTTTTCTGGGTTGATTTTTCTTTCAAAGAGTTATTGCCCTTTAAATATTGTAATAAATTTGTGTTACAATTAAATTTCAGTGGTGGATCTTACTTTCATTGAAAGTTTTAGTTTGGCATTCAGTCTTCAGGGATTAGACAATAAAATCAAAAAAAAAAAAATTAAAAAAATTAAAAAAAAATTAAAAAATTAAAAAAAAAAAAAATCAAGGGAGACCACTAGGAACAAAGATGTAGATGAAAAAATCACAACATGCAAGATGGCAAAGTTAAACAGGGGTTTAATATCAAGCTTTTACTGTATTTTGTTGGACTAACTGTCATTTATTTTAACTCCCTTCTCCTCCCATTGACCCCTTTTTCCTCCCTCTGTGTCTGTTATTTTGTGCTGCTGTTTGATTTTTTTTCCTCCTCTGTGTCTTTTTAATACCGTAATAATTTTTACAATATTTAAGATATCATTTTGAAGATCATTGAAAGCTCATAACATTTGTAATTTTAGAAATTCTTAGTACAGCAAGTGCACTTTTCCAGAGCACCAGGCCTCAGTTCCCTGGTGGAAGTTCATATTCGCCCTTAACGTGCCAGTTTTCAATATTTTTGCTTAATTTTATGGTTGTAATTTAGACAAGAGTTATTATGTTTGTGCTTGATTTAAGAAAAAAATGCTAAAATTTCCTAAATTGAAGTTAAGGAAAGCCTTAGTAAAAGAATGTTTGTAAAACTGGGGCCAGATGTTAAATTTCTGTAGACTAGGTTCAGACATGCTATAAGGTTCTGTGTTCGGTATAATTTTCTGTCATGTTCTTTTTGTATCCCCCACAAACTAGTTTGAGGGGGTATATAGGAATCACCATGTCTGTCTGTCTGTTCGTCTGCCTGTCTGTCTGTCTGTCCCTGTAAAATCGTGTCCGGGCCATATCTCATAGCTGCTTTGGACAACTGTCATAAACTTCACATGAATAATCTCCATGGTTCAAAGGTTTGTCATGACCTTGAACCAAGGTGATATATTAAAAGTCGAGGTCGTGGGAAACATTAAATTTTAGAGGCAGGGGTATTTGGCTCTCAAGAGACAGTTCTAGTTTCATTTGCATCAGTACCCTTTGTTGCTGCCCTGATTATTTGATAGCTCACAGTGTGTGCTTGTACATCTTTTGTTGCCAATTAATTTATTTTTTTTTTATTTTTTTATTTTTTTTTTTTTTGTCATTTTTGGTTTGTTTGTAAATAAACAGTAACAAAATAAAAGAACTATATATATTCCAATAAAATTCCACTCGTACCCCATTTTATATTTTCATAACCTCATGTATACAGACACATTAGACCAAAGAAATACAAATTGTGTCTTTAACAATCAAAATCAAAGATACTTATCCATGTCCAAATCACAATCCAAAAGCAAAGTAAAAACTTTGGAACTGACAAGTTAGGTCTGACACATAAACTTCCACCAGGGAAGTGAGGTCGTGTGCTCCTGAAGAAAATTAGAAAAGTTTAGACTAAATCTTAGAAAAAGTAGGCTACTGAACAGAAAGGGTCATATTATGGACTTGACCATTAGTTTTTGTTTCACTTTTTCATGATGCTACTTAAATATTTTATGTTCTTTGTATTTTGCTATAATTGCATTCTTTACCAGCAATTTAATGGCAGAAAGTGTCAATGTTTATATCTTCGCTCTGCCAAGTGGTATTTTTGTTTGGAAGTGTTTAAGAATCTCAGAGAAAAAAAAATAGAATTATGTCAGGAAATTTTGAATGAGGTCAAGTGTGGAGGAACCTCCCGCATTTATGCATTAAGCTCAGACAATCATCATCAAAATGGCTACATTTTCTTTCATTAAAATACATTCTATCAATAATGTATGCATGTAATTGGAGTTACTTCCCTTTATCAGGTCCAGGGTTATCTTTCTTTAGCGTTATCTTCAAGGGTAATCTTTCTTTGGAGTTATCGCCCTTTATCAGGTTTAGGGTTATCAGAGTTATTTCCCTTTATCGGGTCCAGGGCTATCTTTCTTTTATTCCTTTATCATGTATTATGTGTACGATTAAAATATATTTATCAATAATACTGTATGCATGTATTGGAGTTTTCCCCTTATCAGGTCCAGGGCTATCAGAGTTATTTCCCTTTCAGGTTCAGGATTTTTTTGTTTGGCGTTATTTCCCTTTATCAGATCCAGGGTTATCTTTCTTTTATTCTTTTATCATGTATCATCATTTTGACGTATATATTTTAAAACTTGATTTCAGAGAAACATCAAAAAGAGGTGGCAGTGTTGGAAGGTGTGTGCAGTGTCGCTTTCATTTCTGTACATGTGTTTCTTTGCATAGTTGTCTCCCCTGACAAAACTCTATTACTAATACTTTGAGGCTGATTGGTGGAAAGGGAACACTTACATATCACATCACCTCTCACCGCCTAGGTTTAAATCCTACACTGGCATATCCTAGTGCGAGAAATTCTTTCAGTTCGCTTGCCGAAGGTCTGTGGATTTTTTCAGTACTCCAGTTTCCTCCACCATCTCTTGACTGCCAGCCTCAATATAAGTGAATGGATATTGACCGGGGCATTACTGAACTCGGCTCGTTTGTCAAAAATTGGGGTGTTTTTTTTTTTTTGTATAAATCATTATGTTCAGTATGGATGTTTTCTTTGTGTTGTGAAAGCTTGTAAGAAAAAGTAGGCTAATTTTGATCACAAATCACCATTAAATGGAAGGACTGCCCAGTTCCAGTTCTTTGTCAAGGGAGACAACTAAATCAATGTGTACATTTATATAACTTGGCTTTATTTTATCCTTTTAATTTTTTCGTCATATTTTTTCTGTTTTGCTGGTAAATCAATTAATTATTGCAATTAATTCAAGTGTTTGGCTTGACAATGTGTATCAGCTTTCTTTAGTTTGTTTGTTTTTTTTTTTTTTTTTTTTCTCTCTCTCTCTCTTTCTCTCTCTCTCTCTCTCCAAGTGTCTATCTATCATACTTGTTCTTTTTGTTTTTATGCAGTAAATCCTAATATTGCACTGGCTACCACCAAATTCCAAATTGTTCTTTTGAAACATTCTTTCTACTCTATTATATGTATTAATTTTATGTTCCTACCATTATTTCTTTCTCTTTTTTTTTTTTTTTTTTTGGTGTAATATCATAATTTGTTAACTTTTTGTCACAAGCATTTTTTTTCCGCTTTAGATAAAACCTTCATGTTGTGTCTAGTAGTCTTTGTTTAATTTTGGGATTTTTGCAATATTTTTGTCTAACTATTTCCTCAGTAATTTAAAGTTATTCAACCTATGGACCTTTCAAAATAAATTACTTTATGGATTTTTAATAAGACTTTGTAATTCAAGTCTGCTGTGGCACTGTAATCTATCAAGATTTAAAATATTCCGAAGAAACCTTAAAAATTGATGTATTGCCGGCCACGCCTTTTATGCTCCGACACTGGCCGCCATGATGGTACCAAAGCAGCGGCATGGCAACTAATAGCGTATTAGTGTCAGTGACATCATTAAATGGCATAATTCAGGCCAAGTTTTCATTCTATTTGTGTGTAATTCAACATGTCTGACTTTTGTCGGAACGTTGTGTGCATGGCCGGCGATCCGTCAGTTGATGCCCTGTGTCACGACATGCGTGGCACATTAAAGAATCCTCCATGTACATTGCGCACTGCCAAAGTAAAAAATCCCTGCCAATTCACCTATAGCTGGTGATGACAAGATACAAGTGAAATACTCTTGACTGAGACAAAAAAAACTCCAATTAATCAACCAATCAATCAATAAAGCTATTAATCAATCGATCAATTTTTTCCATAAAAACCAATAATAATGTATAAAGTCATATACCCTTGTGACATATGCATTTTGTCATAATTATCAAGAGACCATACTTCGGGATTAAGGGTAGCAGAAAAAGTCATGTAAATTCCTAATAAGAATTTTTCAGAAAGCTCCGCATTCTATTTTCTGATTGATATGACATGCACTTTGGCATTCATTACAAAATTTATATGCCACTTACCAGGAATACACAGAAACATGAAAAAAAAGAACAGTTTTACAGTATTTAGGTATAGCGTAGTGGTGGGGAGTGAGGTGATTGTGTGGCTCCAGTCAAGATCAATTCACTTATATAGAGACAGAGAGTTCTGGGGTGGTGAAGAAAACTACCGACCTTTCAGTTGAGTAATGGTGTCAAAAATATTTTACCTATATTGAGACGTCGCCAGCTATAGGCAAAGGTGCAGAAATTTTGCCTGTGCATTGCGCTGATGGCATTATACAGCTGGCTTCTTTAGCGTGCCAAGCCTACCCTGACACAGGACCTCAATTATTTTAAGTTCCATCTGAAAGAACTGTGACTTTCATTTCCTAATGCCAAGTGCTTGGCGAAAAAACAGTCACTACCCACTTTCAAGTCTTGGGTCAGACCCGGTAAGGGTTTGAACCCACGACCTCCAACTTACGTAGCGAGCACGCTATAAACTGAGTTACCGTAGTGATACCGACATTTGACAAGTGGGCTAATAAAACTTCCTCAAACTAGATTGTATCTGAGTAGGATTCAGACAGGGGGGGGGGGATGGGGGTGAAGGATGGGGTAATCTGTAAGAAGGGATATCAGAGTTTACAGATATACCGGTTTCACTGTTCATGATGCAACTTGCATTAATTTTTGATAAGAACTAACTGGTAAAAATTTGCAGTGAAGTATGACATACTGCTGACAGTTATTATAAGGCAATCATTTTCTTTCAGTTGTTTGAATGTATGTAGTCATGATGCTTGGTAATAATAATCTGTTTGACTACTTCGTTTTATTAAGAAATCAAAACCCTGTTTATTGCAGTGCATAATGCAATACGGATTTGGTGTACTGCAGTATGATAGGGTTATTGTGAGTGCAAATTCCGAGTCAACAAGGGACAATTTTTCACAATATCAGTTCAATAACCCTTTTATTATATAGCAAAATTAATTTTAAAATACCATTTTGTCTTACAATACATCAATATTGAACTAGTTCTTGTATACGTTTATAAGAATTAGTGCAATACGACAACAACATAGCGATAACATCTTCAGCTATATAACAACAATTCTATGACGCCATAAACAACAGCGTCATGTGACAAAGCATGCAGTATGAAAAAATTGATTCGGTAAACCTCGGACTGGAACAAAGTTTGCGTGCAAATATCAAAATTTATTTTAAGCTAACACCTCGGGATTTATCATTTAATTTCTATGCAAAACATATATTGCTGTATAATAATGCAGTTTATTATATGGCCAATGATTTTGCCCTTTTCTGATTGATTGAGAAGGCGTTTGGCGAGCCTGATAAATTGTTATGTTCACTGCTCAATAACGCATGCAACGTTTTTATGACATAACAATTGCCAATGTTCACTACGCAAAAACGCACGCAACGTTATGTGACGTAACAATGGGTAATGTTCACAGGGCAAAAATGCACAGGACGTTATGTGATGTAATATTGAAAAAGATCAGGACACTTTTTACGTTTTGTTCTATATAAGATAATAACATGGTGATAAAAATCATTGGGTCATATAATAAAACAATTTTTGACTTTCGATTTGGTTGACATATAGATTTATCAACCTTAAAAACATAATATTCAACTCGGCCTACGGCCTCGGTAAATATAATGTGTTTGAGGTTGATAAATCCTTATGTTTACCTCATCAAAAGTCAATAATTGTATAATATTGCATTTCAGTTTATCTGTGTTTTTTTTTATCTCTTATCTTGATTTGTAATGTATGTTTTATAAGGTTTAGACACCGAGGCCCATACATATATAGGTACAGGTAGATACTATGTAACGAAAATTTTTTTGAAAATATAATTTAAAAATCCGTTTTGTATTTTTCAGTTTCAAATACGGTTCAGATGACGATAATTCAAGTATTACCTCAGGGTCGGGACTTGGGGCCCACAGTAGTCCCCAATCGGCATCCCACAATACATCACAACAGATCCCGTTAATCACACAAGTCAGTTTGGACCCCATACTCCATGAGCTGATGGAAAGTAAAGAACAACAAATAAAGCTCCAGGATTCTTTATCCGCTTTAACAGAAGAGTTTCAAAACTACAAGGTATGAAAATAATATATCTACTAAGAAAATAATCCCAGAATTTTAATATACCACTATGGTAGCTCAGTTGGTAATTTGTAGGGGTGTCACGATATACTGTTATATCGGTATATTGCGATTTTAATAAAAATTGTATTGTATTGCAATACAATTGATACGTACTGGTATTTAACTATGCGGGTATGTCTAAATTTGCAATACGACGAAAACAAATACACACAAAGTAAAAATACGTTTAAGTATCTTGTAGCATACAGAATAAAGTAAAAAAAAAAAAAAAAAAAAAGTTTTAAAAAAGTTGTAACTTTTGATTTTTAGAGCACAGTTCAGCAGGAGATGAGTCTACTTAGACATTTACTAGAAATAGATACAGTCAGATCTGAACATTTAGAAGAACAAATTAATGACATGACAGAACTGCATCAGAATGAAGTCGCTAATCTAAGACAGGTATGAGGTTTTTATAGAAACCACTTCAGGGTTCTCACTGGGACGGTTTTTAGGGCTGATATTTGCCACATTCACAGTTTGAAACCTTATAGGGTTTTTTCACAATCGCTTTGCAGATTTTTACAATTTTGAATGTTTTAACTTTAAAAACAGTATTTTGGAGTTTTCTGTCATTTTTTTTTACAATTTAATCAATTAAATGCTATTTAAGGCTTATTTTTACAATTGCAATGAAAAAACAAACATTGAACAAATAATGACAAAAAAGAGTTCAAAATGAAGCTCCTGAAATCAGACAGACATTGTTTAGTCTGCTAGAGGGTATATCTCCTCCTTCCATTCTGAGGCTTCAGTGGCCTTATGGATAAGACGTCAGTCTTCAAATCCAGGGTCTCTCTCCTTGCCGTTGGCCTTTACTGGTTCACCTGGTATCAGTATAATGGACTGGGATAGTTGTACGCTTGTCTGCGGTGTACTGACTCTGTGAGCTAGCACATTAAAGTCGCCCTGAGAGCGCGTTACTAGTACAAGACAGACCATACAACACACTCACACTTCACTTGCATACACAAAATTGTTCATAGATTAATCCATAGAGATAAATTAAATAGTTCTCATCCCGAATAGCTGAAAAATTGCTGACTCGAGGTTAAGTAACATTCAACCAACCAACCATCCTTCCGTTCTATTTACTTTAAGCTTACCTTTATTTCCTATGCCCAGGCTCTTCCTGACAAACGTTTATGTTTATTATATGGTAAATAAAACTGCATAAAAAATACTGCCTGTCCTCAACTCCTTTCTAGATACCTTTAGTCGGCCATAAGACCTTGCTTACTTCCAGTTTGTGACCTACTGTATAATGCTTATACAGTCTAACCTGCCTTAAGGGCCACCTCTAAATAAGGACCACCTGTTTATAAAAGTCAGTAGAATTGTATACCAATTATTCTTGATTCATATTATTTGAACCTGTATATAAAGGTCACCTGCCCATAAAGGCCACATTTACCAGTTCCATTTGGTGGCCTTTATAGGTAGGTTTGACTATATTTTTGGTTTTATTTTTGCTATATTCATGGTCCAGTGTATTCCCACAAAAATTAAAACCGCCACAAAGATACAGCATTTTGAGGCATTCAGTATTGTTGCTTGAGAAAACCACCAACATTTGACACTGTGAATACACTAGTCATCGTCAAATTGCCAAAATTTGACATCGTTAAAATGACGCAATATACAGTATATATTATAACAATTCTTTATTTCTGTTTTTGTTTTGTGTGTTTAGGATATAAGCAGTATGGAGGAGAAGATAGAATACAGACTCGATGAGAGAACAAGTGATATCCATGACTTACTGGAAAATTGTCAGACAAGGGTAAGTATTCACTGGCTATAATAGTCAATGGACATTGGAATTGAAAGTTTTCTCTGGTTTTTAAAATCAAAGGGGAATTGGTACTGAAACAGTTTTCTGTGGTTTTCAAAATTAAGGGACATTGGACATGTTGGAATAAAACAGTTTTCTGTGGTTTTCAAAATCAAGGGCCATTGAACATGTTGAACTACAACAGTTTTCTGTGGATTTCAAAATCAAGGGACATTGAACATGTTGGACTGAAACAGCTTTCTGTGGTTTTCAAAATCAAGGGACATTGGACATGTTGGACTAAAACAGTTTTCTGTGGTTTTCAAATTGAAGGGGAATTGGAACTGAAACAGTTTTCTGTGGATTTCAAAATCAAGGGACATTGGACATGTTGGACTAAAACAGTTTTCTGTGGTTTTCAAATCGAAGGGGAATTGGAACTGAAACAGTTTTCTGTGGTTTTCAAAATCAAGGGACATTGGACATGTTGGACTAAAACAGTTTTCTGTGGTTTTCAAAATCAAGGGACATTGGACATGTTGGACTAAAACAGTTTTCTGTGGTTTTCAAAATCAAGGGACATTGGACATGTTGGACTAAAACAGTTTTCTGTGGTTTTCAAAATCAAGGTCATTAGACATGTTGGACTGAAAAAGTTTTCTGTGGTTTTCAAAATCAAGAGGCAATAAAGTAATTTTAAAAAAAACATTACACACATGTGTAATATCACTCTCTTATCCATGGTTAACAATGTCATATTTCAGACAGTGTGATTTGTGGTTTTGCAGCCATTTTAGCTGTTTTGTTACAGCTGCGGAAACATTTGACAGATATAAGAAATGTGTTTTCATCTACCATACAATAAACAAAATCTTACAGTTTTTGTTTTTGTAATATTGAATTAATGAAAATTGTTGAATGAAATGTTTATGCATCTTTTACAAGGCTCGCTGCAGAAATTTTAATCAACTTAATTAAAATTGTATTCAACTCGATCAATCCACTATTGTAAAATATTCTATATATTCACTACATGGTCTCCATTATTACTTTTGAACAGGTCACAAAGATGGAACTACAACAACAGCAGCAGCAGATCATCTCCATGGAGATGGTTGAGAGTGCCACATTTCGTACCTTACTCACTAAACTTATCAATGTTGTTCTTGCCATAATAGCTGTGATATTGGTCTTTGTTTCTACTGCTGCCAGTCTAGTGGCACCATTTTTGACTACAAGGTAATTACAACTATCATTATAAAATTTTAATATTTTAATCCTAGGCTCATTGAGGCCCTCAAAAAGTTTTATGGCTGTTTTAGCAATATTGTTGATAAGTTTCATGTCTCTGTGTCTAAAATTCTTTTGGATATATTCTGTGTCCTCATAGTTCCATGTTCCTTTCATTCTCGATTTTTATTTCAAAAAAGGAGCTCCTAGCCTCACTTCACAAGTAAAAATTTACATGTCTAACTACATTTTGGGATTGTGATGGGCATATTGTTAATGCGAGTCGTTTTGCTCATTTACCTACATTGTATGAGTTATTGCCCTTTCAACACAAGTGCAATTCACCAAAAAAAAAACACAAAAAAACCTGCTTGCCGGGATCCTAATTCACTGAATTTGCTTGTTTTTGAGATGGGATTTTCTCTGTTGTAGTGGTCTGCTGATCTTTCTTAATGGTCCCCCCTTTCTGTGATATTATGTTAAGTTATTTTTGTATCTTATTTTTTCAATATGATTTCAGGGCCAGGATCTTGAGCACATCAGTGTTAATATTTAGTATAGTTATGACGTGGAGAAACTGGGACAGTATAGCAGACCTAATAATTACAATTTGGCAATATATAATGGATGTTTTACCACAACGATAATGCTGACTGTTAATTAATAAAATAGAGACAGCCAGTAATCTTTCTGTTCTTTGCCAGAATACTCGCAAATTTGTGTTTGTGTTGGTAAAGACAGATGCAAGACAAAATGTCTTCCGCTACAAGTTGTGATATTTGGAATTCCTCTGACTTGTTTAAAAAGACAGTAGAAGAAATGATTATGGAACACCTTGGACTTGTACACAATGACTGATGAAAAATGTGATATTTGGAATATCTTGGACTTGTACACAAAAGATTGAATAAGAATGTGATATTTGGAATTCCTTAGACTTGTACACAAAAGATTGAATAAGAATGTGATATTAGGAATTCCTTGGATTTGTACACAAAGACAGATAAAGAATGTGATATTAGGAATACCTTGGGTAGGATCATAAAGATCAGTGAAGAGTGATATTTGGAATACCTTGGGCATGTACGCAAAGATTGATTATGAATGTGATATTTGGAATTCCTTGGATTTGTACACAGACATGGATGAAGAATGCAGAGAAGATTTTCATAATATATGAATTGCAGTAATTTTGTTTCTTTTTGTTTTTGGGTGTAATTTTTTTTCTTTTTCGAAAAACAAAAATTATTGAAGTTCAATGCAAATTTAAAATGAAAAACTACTAAAACTGTTTATAATATATAAAAATTAGATGAAAACAAGTGTAGAAGCAATGTGATGCCACCTTGTTTTGAATATATATGCGTACACGTGAATGGTGACTTTTGTCTTTCATGGATTAGTGGTGGATAAGCAGAGAGATAAGTGATGGTTTGTACTAAGAGATGAGGGTTATTTTGCTTAAAAAAAAGGTGATTTTATTTATATACAAGTCTTATTTATTAGATATTTGTAAAAAAAAAAAAAGTGCTAATAATACCAGAACATTTGATGAACACACTGCAATAATTCCCGTTTTTACATGTTTGTGTTCACCAGTTTTAATTTACATATTACAGGTAAAGGCAAACAACATTGACCTGTCCACTTGACCTTCAATTTGAATATTTTTAACTGGTACACTTGCATTTCATCTACACCATAGGAAACATGCATTGTTATTTTATTAACTGGGAATGCCCAGTCTATCCCCTGTATTGGGTAGGTCATTGTATATATAAATTCAGTGATTTTGTTACAATTTTAAAAATACCTTCTGCCTTTTAAATTGGGAAAACTTTAATCTATTTCCATCTATTTATTTGTTTATCACTGTTATTTTGGGAGATTTTATTGGTCTAATTGGGAAATTTTGGTCATTTTTTCCTAGGGGAAACTATCTTTATTCGGTTGAAATTTTATACAAACAAAATCACTGAATAGTCCTGATAAAAAATCAAGCAGACAGGTCAATGTTGTTTGACTCTGTCTATAGATAGATGGACATTGTTGTTTTATGTTGTTAAGGAATACATTTTGTTTTCCTTGGTTACGGATCTCTAAATGTGATCTTGATTGAAACTAAACTTAAAGGGTTTTAAAAATTTTTAATGTATTTGTTGATCTGAAGTAGAGCTTGGTTTTTTTTTAATACATGTTAAACGATATTATTTAATGTTAAGATTTTTACCTTGTAAGTGGACAGTCATAAATGAAACAGCTGTGAGCACTTTAACACACAAAACATGGGGCTTGCTGCTGTACCACGTGATACCTTCTAACGTGTCTGCGAAACACTTGTTTCCAATGGACATGGAATTGCACAATATGACGTTTTCCCGTAAAAGCGATGTCATTTTTGGAATTTGTGACATTTACGTTTTCCAAAATGTTCCGCACATACGTTCAGAGGTATTGACCACGTGGTACAGCGGCAAACCCCATTGTGAGTACCATAGTCATAGGTTTTGGAGAAAGTTTGTATGAGTACGAGAGTAAGGTACCAAAAAGGGGAATAAATCCGAAGTATTATGTTTGACTTGCCTGAAATCAGTGAAATAAAAAGGCATTGTTGTCGAAACACAAATTTTAATTTACATGACAGGGTCTTAGTTTTATAAGACAAAGTCATCATTTTTACCCCCCTCCCCGGGACAGCTGGTTTTTACATTTGTAAAGGCCGACTGTCGTCATCAGATAGGACACCTATATTATATATTGTGTTGTATTGTTGGCATGGTATTGTGTTTACAAGTAATGAGGCATTTTGTGTATCGATCTACACATTCTGTTTGGTGCTAAATATCAAACTAGTACTTCAAAGTCCCATCAACTGAAATACAGTCAAACCTGCCTAAAAGGCCACCTCTATTTAAGGGACGCCTGCTTTGATCCCATTAATAGAAATACAGTCACACTTGCCTTAAAGGACACCTTTATTTAAGGGACACCTGCTTTAATCCCATCAGCAGAAATACAGTCAAACCTGCCTTAAAGGACACCTGCTTTAACCATCAACAGAAATACAGTCAAACCTGCCTTAAAGGACACCTGCTTTAATCCCATCAACGGAAATACAGTCAAACCTGTCTTAAAGGACACCTGCTTTAATCCCATCAACAGAAATACAGTCAAACCTGCCTTAAAGGACACCTGCTTTAATCCCATCAACAGAAATACAATCAAACCTGCTAAAATGCTTTCTCTATATCAGGACCACCTGCTGTTTTAAAGACCAGTAACATTTTATCCCAATTCCTCTTTTTTCATGTTTATGTAAGGACCACTTGCCCATAAAGGCTTCTTTCACTGGTTTCCTTATGTGGCCTTTATAGACAGGTTTTTTACTGTATTGATAAACCAGTATTTGATTGGAACTAGCACTTCAAAAACTATTTTAATCCCATACACACATTTGTTGATGTATGGGTAGGTGGATGGTCAGGCTTAGTGGTCAAGTGTTAGTGGTCAGTATAACAGAAGTTATATCTTTTATCATGACAGCTGGTCAGTTTGTAACAGCTGGTCAGTTGATGTCAGTTGCATGGTCAAGCAGTTTTCAAATTGAGATGTAAGAAAGCCATTTTTATGTCTCCTTAACAAAGTGCAGGGCATATTTTGTTTTTCTATTTCTTACGCCAACAGTTTGTCTGCCACTTTTCTCGAAATCTATTTAACAAATCTGTATAAAACTTTACAGGAAGAACTGTTGGGTGGAATGATGCCATTGATGTTCCATTGGTTATTCATGTTTTCATGCACGTGGTTTGGAAAACATGGGGGTTTCACATTTGGGTTTCCATTTGGGGGATGCTTTTGAAATGGCACCCCAAGGAAATGAAAATAAAAAAGTTATATTACTTTTCTTCATGCAGATGAAGTAAATATGTTTAGACCCTTATTGTCATACATACAGATTGTAATAGAAATGTCAAAATGGTGGATTGATTTAAATGTTGCCATGGTAACAATGCAGTTGTGTTAAACCTTAGTTTAACCTGTACATTTGCCATGTAAAACTTGTATTAGTAGGCAAATTTTGTTATGACTGTCCTGTAGAAATGTAATGTGATATGTGGTTAAACCATACAGTTATAAATATTTACTATTACCATGGCAACACAGGCAAAATGAAAAACTACCAAAGGGAGATAATTTGATGTTGGCGTGTTTGAGGTACAAATTTTGTTCACAATACACCATACGGTTAGAATGATTGAACAAAAATTTGATTCATCATAATGTTTTGATTGAAGTTTCTGTATCCGTTTTTGTTAAGTGTTGGTCCCACTTTTGTGTCTGGACTCCCGTGACGCTGCTTTTGAACCGTGTCGGGAACATGGACGACGATACATCAGTTATGGAATAGCTGACAATACCGTAAAGATTGTTGTATTTCTGCGAAAAATTTCCAAGAGTTACAATTCATGAAAATAAGACTTTTGTGAATATTAAGTATATGATTCACTTAAGCATTGGCGCTGATTGTCTCTAGCAAAAATTTATAGACATGAACATTTCCAGATTTACTGTTTACAAAAACAATGTCAATCAAATAATTGCAGCACCTTTTTTGCCAAAATAGTTCATTTTTGTAGAAAAACCCAAACAACGAAATTTATAAAAATCTTCATGTAGTGTTAAACTAAGAAAAACAGATCTCATAAAAGTTAATTTAAGATATAGCTGGGTCGCTTCAGTCTTGAATTTAAGATAAAGCTGGGTCACTTCAGTCTTAAATTTAAGATAAAGCTGGGTCTCTTTAGTCCTTTATTTATATGCCCTTTTATAGATTTTTAACTTTATTATTATCAGATATTTTTTTCTGTCTTTAAAAATTGAAAATTAACATTGTTTATATGGATGATTCTTTACTAACTAAGGTGTCTCATGTATTTCAATAATGGCATTGTATTGCGTTATTTATCTTTTATTATTCTCCACATAAATTTGAGACACATGGTAAAGGTTTAAGTTTAGTTATGACAAGAGAGAGAGAGAGAGAGAGAGCGAGGGGTTATTATGAAAGAGAAGTGTTTAAATACCACAATTTTAGACAGGTGGTTTTGTTTTAAAGGTTCTGTTTGGTTGGAATATGAAGCAATGACCTTAAAACGCTGGTCTTAATGAATAATGAGAGAAAAAGAGAGGGGGTTTAAGAAGCGAGTTACAGTACCACCTCTATTTAAAATAAAGACCATTTGTTTATAGACAGGTGGTCTTATTATAAAAGTTCTGTTTGGTCGAATGTGACGTAAGGGGACCTTTAAAATACTGGTCTTAATGAATAGTGAGAGAAAAAGAGAGGGGGTTTAAGAAGCGAGTTACAGTACCACCTCTATTTAAAGACCATTTGTTTATAGACAGGTGGTCTTATTATAGAGGTTCTGTTTGGTTGAATGTGACGTAAGGGGACCTTTAAATGCTGGTCTTACTGAATAGTGAGAGAAAAAGAGAGGGGGTTTAAGAAGCGAGTTACAGTACCATCTCTATTTAAAATAAAGACCATTTGTTTATAGACAGGTGGTCTTATTATAGAGGTTCTGTTTGGTTGAATGTGACGTAAGGGGACCTTTAAATGCTGGTCTTACTGAATAGTGAGAGAAAAAGAGAGGGGGTTTAAGAAGCGAGTTACAGTACCATCTCTATTTAAATAAAGACCATTTGTTTATAGACAGGTGGTCTTATTATAGAGGTTCTGTTTGGTTGAATGTGACGTAAGGGGACCTTTAAAATACTGGTCTTAATGAATAGTGAGAGAAAAAGAGAGGGGGTTTAAGAAGCGAGTTACAGTACCACCTCTATTTAAAGACCATTTGTTTATAGACAGGTGGTCTTATTTTAGAGGTTCTGTTTGGTTGGAGACCTTAAAACACTGGTTTTAGTGAACAGGTGGTTACTGTAGCAGGTTTTACTGTACAATTTATAGATAACATGAAAGCTGACAAACCCTAATGAGATGTTATATTTTTATTATAGTGTGTCAAGTTTGACCTGGCCGTTTGACCCTTAATTGATATATTCATTGTGTAATTTAGGGTCAAATGGCCAGATCAAACATGATGCACCATATAAACAATCTTCTCTTGTCTAGAGATGTTTTTTGTAAATCAAAAATTATAAGATTAACCTAACAATTTGCAAAGCCGCTAACTTAATCTTCTAAAGATTAACAAAACATTAAACACAGTATATATAATATCGCAGTGCCATATTTAGTATTATATAGAATATTTTTGTTTGTTGGAAAGCTGTTATTTTCAGATTGAAAGAAAAAAATAATAAATAAAATATTCAATTTTGGAATTGTTGCTAAGTATGCTTTTTTTAAATCTCGAATTTAATAAAAGTCTTAATTCTGTAAGAGGAATGGGTGATGGTATTTGTAAATCTGTTAAAAAAAATATTTTTTTTTTTTTTGTGAATGAGGTCCACCGCTGTACCACGTGAGACCCTTATGTTTGTGCGGAGTACTCATTTCCAATGGATATGGAATCATATAGATGACATTTTCCCGTAAAAAGGGTTATTCCGAAAGTTTGCAATATTTACATTTTCAAAAACGCTCCACACAAATTTATGAGGTATTGATCACATTGGTACAACGACAAACCCCATTGAATGCTAGACATTTTTAAGCTAAAGGCTTGAATTTTGTTTTTAGAGAGTCTTTTTTAAACTGTAAATTGCTTTATTGAGATGAGTGTAAAATTGATGGATCACTGGCCACGCCCACAATGTTCTGACAAAGGCCTAGCATGCATGAATTAGATGCAACAAAATTGAAAACTCTGCCTGAATTGTGTCGTTTAATGACGTAACTGACACTAGTATGTCATTAGTTGCAGTGAAGCTGCTTTGGTACCGTGATGGCAGCCAGTGTCGGAAAATAATAGGCATGGCCGGCGATATGTCAATTAAGTTTTCTCTGTCAGATCAGAATTCAGACTTTTTATTTTCTTTTCTTTTTTTTTAACCAAAGTTATTTATATATTAATATTTTGTCAAAAAAGATAAATGGGTGAAAATGATATTTTCTGTCTTGAGATGGGAGAAAACTGTATTGTCCCTGTTGTTTTCTGTTATAATAAAGTAACACGTTTTATGTGTGGAATTTAGACGCTTACAATGTACTGGTATACTTAGAAAATATATCCCTAGGGGCCAGTTGCACAAAAGATGATTAAAGTTAACGACTAGTTCAGGTTTAACTACTCATCTAATCAAGTGATTAATAAATCAGCTGATTAAAAGCTGTTGCTCAAAACATTTTAACGCATTGATTAAAATTATAATCACGGTCGATTAAAAATCCGGTCATTTTAACGAGACGTTGAAACTAACCAAGTTTTGAGCAACAGATAATCAGTCTTTAATTTAATGATCTTTTGTGCAACTGGCTCCTGATGTAACTGAAAGGCGTTTCTGTGAAAACTATGTCATGTAAAAACAACGTAGATTGTTAGAATGATTGTTAGAAATATCCGCTTTCTAAAGCCATGCTATGTGTATTTTTGCAAGAAATAAGTTAGGTTTGTGCAATAAATATTGAATAAGCTAATAATTGTGTAAATGTTGTTTGGCATACACTTGTTTATTTTACATGTTTCACTTGCCTTCTGGTTTTTGTACTGGAACAAACTCCTTAAGCTTTTTTACTGCCTTCTTAAATGTACGTAGCTTCCTTTCGTGTAATCTTGAACTCCTACTATTTTTTTGCTTTGGTATTATTGTAACTTTTCTTCTGGAATGAACTCCAAACAATTTTCAATTGCTCTGGTATTTATTGTAACTTCTTCCTCTTGAAGGAACTCCTAAAACTATTTTTCAATTGCCTTCTGGTATTTATTGTAACTTCTTTCTCTGGAATGAACTCCATAAACAATTTTTCAATTGCCTTCTGGTATTTATTGTAACTTCTGCCTCTTGAATGAACTCTAAAACTATTTTTCAATTGCCTTCTGGTATTTATTGTAACTTCTTCTTCTGGAAAGAAAACCTTTTCAAACAATAATGATACAGATACCAGTCCTTCTTTTATTGTAAATGTTGCCTCTGATACAAACTTTTAAGTACAGAAAAAAGAAAAAAAATGTTCCAATGTGTGTAGGTTTAAGTAATGAATATGGATGTATTCATTTTTGCTCACAATGCATGATGGACAAAACTTCTGGTATTTATTGTAACTTCTTCCTTTGGAAAGAACTCCTTTTTAAAAAATGGTGTTTTGTTTTAATGTGAATTTTGCCTCTGAAACAAGTACAGATGAAAGAAAATATTGTTCCAGTGTGTGTAGGTTTAAGTAATGGATATGAATATAATTATTTTTGCTCACAATGAATTATGAACAGAACGTCTGGTATTTGTTGGAACTTCTTCCTCTGGATAGAACTTCTTTTTTAAACAATAATGGCTTGTGTTTAGTGTGGTTTTTGCTTCTGAAACAAGTGCTTGAGTACAGATGAAACAAAATATTGTTCCACTATGTGTAGGTTTCGGCAATGGATATGGATGTGTTTATTTTTGCTCACAATGAATTATGAACAGAACTTCTAATATTTATTGGAACTTCTTCCTCTGGAAAGAACTCCTTTTTAAACAATAATGGCTTCTGTTTAATTTTGCATCTGAAAAAGGCTCTTTAAGTACAGATGAAAGGAAAAATTGTTCCACTATGTGTAGATTTTGGTAATGGATATTAATGTATTCATTTTTATAACAATGATTGATGATATGAACACGGACTTGCACTTATTTACAAAGTTCCCTATACATGTGACCCTGCATAATTTTTTTTTAAAGAATTCCAAGATTTGTACTTACTCGTTAATTAAGAATCATCTTGTCATCTGTACCATGATTTAATGTTTCAGAATTCATTTTATCTATACATCAATATAAATGCTTAACAATGCAAAAAACGGACAAACCCTATAGCAAAATACAAATGAAATAGAAAAATGTTAAGGTTTGTTTGTGTCCGTTTGTTTTATTTTAGTTTAAATTTGTCTTCTTTTTTTTTTAAATTTAAATATTTTTTTCTTTTTTAAATATTTATTTATTTTTGTCATTGCAAGATTTAAAATCCATAAATTTGTGTTGCGCACTTTGCTTTAAAACAATGTTTTGCTTAACCCTTTTTTTTTTAATTAAAAAAATATATTTAATCTCTTAGATTTTTTTTGTCATTTCAATTTTTCTCTGGCTTTTGTACTTGAATTCTTTTCATCAAATTTTTTTATTAAGTACATACTAAAAAAAATTTCACTTCACATTTCTTCCAAGTTTTTTGAGTAACCTAACACAATTGACAGGTTGCTGGCTAGGACCACAATGTTCCGACAAAAGGTCGGTATGATTGATTTACACGCAAACAGAATGAAAACTTGGCTTGAATTGTGCCTTTTAATGGCGTTACTGACACTAGTACATCATTAGTTGCCGTGACTCTGTTTTGGGTCTGTAAGGTGGCCAGTGTCGGAACATAATAGGCATGGCCGGCAATATGTCAATTCCATAATAACTTTTAGGAATTGCAATTTCTTTTGTATTACTTTGATAATGGGGAAACAAATTTGTTTTAATTTAATATTTTTTACCTTTTAAGATTGTTGAAGTGTTGATTTCAAATTTGAGGCTTTACTTTACATTTGTGTGAGCCACAATAAATACACAATCACATTGTCGGCAATGCCATGTTTTATTCCCCTGTGAAAACTCCATCTCTGTTCTACAATGATTATATTGTCATGGCAATCAGGTTACATTTAATGTAATCTTAAGGTCTAAAGTGTGCGGCCACCCTCCCATGCCTAGGATCATTTCCACTTGGGACACATCCTAGTGTTAAAAATTTTTATTAGTTCCCTTGCCAAAGGACGATACCAGTGGGGTTTTTTCCTAAGAACTCTGGTTTCCTTCACCATCTCTAGTCTGACTGCCTCAATATAAGTGAAAAAAAAACCCTTGACTCTATTATTCCATCTATAAGACACTGTTTTTTGACAGCCAAAGCATTGGGGATTAAAACACGATATTGCCACATCGTCAGTATTTCGACAATTAGTTACTTTACCCACAGTAATGATTGTTGGTATTTGTGTTAATTCATCACATTTTTATTTCTTCAGTAACATATATATATATATAATCTGTTTGATACAGATACTGACTGGTTTATAATGTGACGGTCTACATGTGACCGACTGTTTTGGTCACCATGACAACTAATAGACCAAATATACAATAAATAATTTATGTATTATTCATGATTGTACAAGCACATACTAAAACAAAATTAAATGGTGATTATTTTGGTAAACTTTTTCTTGTTGATTTATTTCAATTTTATGCATTGATTGATTGTGAGGCCGCAGTAGCCTAATGGATAAGACGCGAGTCTGGTAATCCAGGGTCTCTCACCGCTGTGAGACCACATGTTGGAAAGTGCATTTTCCTTGCCTTTGGCCTTTACTGGTTCACCTTGTGTCATGATAATGTGACTGGGGGAGTGGTATGCTTGCCTGCTGCCTACTGACTCGGTGAGCTAGCACCTTAAAGTCACCCTGAGTGTGTGCTGGTACAAGGCAGACTATAAAACACACTCACACTTCACGGGCATACATGAACTTGGTCATAAATGAATTCATAGAGAGTACTGTAATAATTAAAAGTAGTATTCGCCACAAATAGCTGAAAAATTGCTGATGTTATGTTAAGCAACATTCAACAACAACATCGATTGATGAATTGGGGTTTACATCCCAGTCAAGAATATTTTACTTGTATCAAGATGTCAACAGCTACATGTATATGTGAAGGCTTTTACATTCCAGTCAAGAATATTTCACTTACATCAAGATGTCACCAGCTATAGGTGAAAGGTTTTACATCCCAGTCAAGAATATTTCACTTATCAAGATGTCACCAGCTATTGCTGAAGGTTTTTACATTCCAATCAAGAATATTTCACTTATATCAAGATGTCAACAGCTATAGGTGAAGGTTTTACATCCCAGTAAAGAATATTTCACATATCAAGATGTCACCAGCTATTGCTGAAGGGTTTTACATCCCAGTCAAGAATATTTAACTTATATCAAGATGTCACCAGCTATAGGTGAAGGGGTTTACTTCCCAGTCCAGAATATTTCACTTATATCAAGATGTCACCAGTTATTGCTGAAGTGGCAGAAATTTTTACCTTTGCAGTGTGCTCGGGGCAATGTGCAGGGAGGACATCTTTAACATGCCACACCTGCCATGACATCAGTTTTTAAGGTTTCTTTTGAAGGACCCTGTGACTTTCATTTCTAAAGGCCAATGCTTGGTTAAGGAACCTACATTACAACCTCCCACATAAGAAGCCGGCAATCTACTAACTGAGCTTCCATAGTGCTTAAAATTTAAATAGAATTTACCAATGCAATGTCGGGGTCTGAGCTTGTATGTTAAATGGAAGGTCAGGATTTGTGCTCAAACAGCTAGATTTGTGAAAAAGAAATAAATGTGCTAGCTATAATATATCAAAAGATTAAGCACTTGCCCTTTTTATGAAGATTTTTTAAATGTTTCTACTTTTCCCCTTTATGGGGGCCCCCAAGGCGACATTTGTGCAAATGAAAAAATCCCTTTGCCTAGACATGATTCAGTTGCCCAGTATTTAAGTGGTCCAGTAATTTAGGGTGAGAGGATTAAATGTACAAACTTCTGACAGATTGGTGAACTTTTCCAATACACCCTCTCATCTGCATGTTTTTGATTAAGGTTAGCTATGACTGTGAAATCATTTATTTCCAAGATGCTCAATTTTTAGATCAATTGGCTATAGCCAGCTGAGCTTATGTCATGGCGAAGTGTCTATAGCCAGCTGAGCTTATGTAGTGGTGAAGTGTCTATAGCCAGCTGAGCTTATGTCGTGGTGAAGTGTCTGTAGCCAGCTGAGCTTATGTCGTGGTGAAGTGTCTATGACCAGATGAGCTTATGTCGTGGCGAAGTGTCTATTGCCAGCTGAGCTTATGTTGTGGTGAAGTGTCTATAGCCAGCTGAGCTTATGTTGTGGTGAAGTGTCTGTAGCCAGCTGAGCTTATGTCGTGGTGAAGTGTCTGTAGCCAGCTGAGCTTATGTCGTGGTGAAGTGTCTGTAGCCAGCTGAGCTTATGTCGTGGCGAAGTGTCTATTGCCAGCTGAGCTTATATCGTGGTGAAGTGTCTATGGCCAGATGAGCTTATGTCGTGGCGAAGTGTCTATTGCCAGCTGAGCTTATGTTGTGGTGAAGTGTCTATAGCCAGCTGAGCTTATGTCGTGGTGAAGTCTCTATAGCCAGCTGAACTTATGTCATGGTGAAGTGTCTATAGCCAGCTGAGCTTATGTCATGGTGAAGTGTCTGTAGCCAGCTGAGCTTATGTCGTGGTGAAGTGTCTATAGCCAGCTGAGCTTATGTCATGGTGAAGTCTCTATAGCCAGCTGAACTTATGTCGTGGTGAAGTCTCTATAGCCAGCTGAGCTTATGTCATGGTGAAGTCTCTATAGCCAGCTGAACTTATGTCGTGGTGAAGTGTCTATAGCCAGCTGAGCTTATTTCGTGGTGAAGTGTCTATAGCCAGCTGAGCTTATGTCATGGTGAAGTCTCTATAGCCAGCTGAACTTATGTCATGGTGAAGTGTCTATAGCCAGCTGAGCTTATGTCATGGTGAAGTGTCTGTAGCCAGCTGAGCTTATGTCGTGGTGAAGTGTCTATAGCCAGCTGAGCTTATGTCATGGTGAAGTCTCTATAGCCAGCTGAACTTATGTCGTGGTGAAGTGTCTATAGCCAGCTGAGCTTATGTTGTGGTGAAGTGTCTATAGCCAACTGAGCTTATGTCATGGTGAAGTGTCTATGAAAATTAATTATTTCACAATAAACAAGCAAATTCAGTGAATTAGGATCCCCCACCAGCAGGATTTGCACTTAGGTTCAAAGGGCCATAACCATATGCTCATCACCTATCTATTTGGATACTTCGCACCAAGTTCTGTGAAATAGTGCTTCATACTTTTGGAGAATTAGCTCAGACAAGAATTTTGGAAATAAAGGACAGAAGGAAACTCGAATTCAATATTCCCCTCGAAAGGCAAGAGGGCTCGGTGGCCTAATGGATAAGACGTCAGTCTTCAAATCCAGGGTCTTTTACCGCTGTGAGTTCAGTCCCGCTCGGACCACATGTGGGAAAGTGAATTTTCCTTGCCGTTGGCCTTTACTGATTTACCTGGTATCAGTATAATGGACTGGGGGAGTGGTACACTTGTCTGCGGCGTACTGACTCTGTGAGCTAGCACGGTAAAGTCGCCCTGAGTGCGTGCTAGCACAAGGCAGACCATACAACACACTCGCACTTCACATGCATACACAAAAATTGTTCATAGATTAACCCATAGAGATTAATTAAATAGTTCTCGTTGCGAATAGCTGAAAAATTGCTGATGCGACATTAAGCAACATTCAACCAACCAACCAACCTCGAAAGGTAGGGGATAAAAATGACAAACTACAATTTAGTTAAACATGATTTTATTTTCTTTGTAGAATGGTGTGGTTAAATATACAAATTTGCACACACATTCTAATGCCATATTGAACTTACACATTTGAACACAATCTGTAATCATAAATTAATAACTCTTAACAATAAAATATCTCATGGCTGAAAATGCAAACAAAAATTTCAAATCCCTCAAAATAGAACTACAACCTTAAACTTCAAACTTTAACTGTTTGAACGGAATTCACTAAAACCAAAACCACAAAATTACTTGTAATTTATCATAAAATTTTAAGTGTTTAAGTAGAATCCACTCAAAGTAAAACTCCAAACTTGTATTTCACAATACAGCCATTTGAGAACAATCTTGGATGTGCGAGTAGAATCCACTCAAAGTAAAACTCACATCTTGTATTTCACAATACAGCCATTTGAGAACAATCTTGGATGTGCGAGTAGAATCCACTCAAAGTAAAACTCACATCTTGTATTTCACTATACAGCCATTTGAGTTGTGAGTAGAATCTACTCAAACATTCAAAGTAAAACTCACAACTTGTTTTTTACCACAAGGACTTTAACATGTTTAATGCTTGTGTAGAATTCACCCATGTAACATGTGATACCCCTAACCTGAAGTGTGAAACTGTCATTTGTAAATCCGGAAATTTTTGCATCGGTTAGTTTTTTGTGAACAACCCAGAGCACACTAAAAAAATTTCTGTGTGGTTGAATGATGGACAGTGCAAGTGATGCAAGTGGATTACATGTATATCAAAATCAACTATTCAGAAAAATTTTATTTTTGTAATTTGTTACTCTAGCGAAGTTACCGTATATCTAAATACAGTCAAACCTGTCTATAAAGGCTGTCCAAGGGAACCAGTAAAAGTTGCCTTTCTGGGCAGGTGGTCTTTAAATACAGGTTCAAATAATATGAATAAAGAACAATTGGGATACAACTCTACTGGCCTTTATAAGCAGTTGGCCCTTATATAGAGGTGGCCTTTAAGGCAGGTTTGACTGTAGATATGTCATAGGAACAAAAATTTCCTGAGTATTTTTCTTTTACAAAAACTTCAGTGGATATCATGTGGTACACCAAGTGAACTTCATCGTCATGTAAATAAAATCAATTCATTTCTACAATGTACCACGTGACCAACACCTCTTATGTTTTGGCGAGGTCCCGTGTCACGGTGGGCTTGGCACGCCAAAGAACTCTGCTGTATAATGCCATAAGCGCAACGCACAGGAAAAATTTCTGCACCTTTGCCTATAGCAGGCGACGTCTCGATATAAGTGAAATATTCTTGACTGGGACGTTAAACACCATTACTCAACTCAACTCAACTCTTATGTTTTGGAAATTGTTTACGCTGGAAATTCCAGCAATAACATCATTTCTACATGAACATTTCAAGTGATGTGATTTTATAACCAATGAAAATAATTGTTCCACACAAATGTTAGAGGATATCACATGGTTCACTGGCAAAATCCATTCTGTATATTAAATCTTAAAGTGTCGTTAAACTTACTGGGTGGGTGGGTTGATTAATTTGGTCAAATATCTTTAAATACGTGTATGTTGGTATTTATTAAAATCTTGTAAAACGAGTTCAATTTCTGTGTAAAAATGAAAATCTCTTTAACAAGTTCAATTTTTGTTCAAGAGACAATTCAATTCTACATAACATGAGTTTATCCAAATTATTCATCATGCTACAATTTGTGTACGCTTAAATAAATACTAGTACATTTTTATTATTTTTATTTCTTTGATTTTAAATCAAAAAATGGAATCTGTTCTTGTATTAAAATTTTCTGGAAATAAACAAACAAGAAGAAGAAGTAAACATGAACACATATTAAATTTAAATATATTATGCAAAAATCTGATTTATACTTTAATTTTAGTACAATACAATGTTGGATTGTAACCAATGGCAACCCATCCAAACCCAATATAACCAAAATATTTGTTATAGTACAATATTACATTCAGTAAAACCTGCTATAGCAACCACCTGTATCTATAGCAACACAGTAACTATAGAAACCAATTGCATCTATAGCAACCAACTGTATTTATAGCGACCAACAGTAACTACAGCAACCAACCGTGTCTATAGCAACCAGCTGTATCTATAGCAACCAATTGTATCTATAGCAACCAATTGTATCTATAGGGACCAACAGTAACTACAGCAACCAGCTGTATCTAAATCAACCGTGTCTATAGCAACCAGTTGTACCAATAGGATATAGCTGTATCTATAGCAATCAACTGTATATAAAGACTCTCTGCCCATCAAGACTGCTGTTAAAGACTAATTTTTTTACTTCATAATCAACCAAAAAGAACCTCTAAATAAAAGCCACCTGTCTGTAAACTCCATATTTTGTAAGCGCTGTGGGTGGCGTTTTACAGGTCTTACTGCAGAAAGACCACCTGTCTATAAAGTCCACATTTTATAATGGGTGGTCTTTATATACAGGTCTTACTGTATGTACATATGGAAATGTTATACAACAGTCTTAATGATATGATACATGAAAATCCAACATGATATGATGATAAAGTGAGACAGCCAACATGATATGATGAAAAAGTGATACATCCAACATGATATGATGATTAATTGATACATCCGATATGATATGATGATATAGTGATACAGCCAACATGATATGATGATACAGTGATACAGCCAACATGATATGATGATAGAGTGATACATCCAACATGATATGATGATACAGTGATACAGCCAACATGATATGATGATAGAGTGATACAGCCAACATGATATGATGATATAGTGATACAGCCAACATGATATGATGATATTGTGAGACATCCAACATATGATGATAAAGTGATACACCCAACATGATATGATGATATAGTGATACAGCCAATATGATATGATGATATAGTAATACAGCCAATATGATATGATGATACAGTGATACAAAAGTACATGAATGGATAATAAATAATGCTTGTCATTGTTTTATTGATATGGAATGGATTTGAATTTCAAAAAACAAACAAAAAAACAAACAAACAAAAAATGGAATGGAATACATTTATATGGGAATCTTAATCTCAAGACTTAAAGATGACAAAGTTGAATACTGTAAACATATTTAATTTCACGTGTATTTATTTTCAGGGTATAGGAAATTAAGACATATCCGCATAGTTAAATTTTCACGTTTTCTGAAATACCGATATGCACTTTGACAACAATTATAATATAATTTTTGCTGGGTATTAATTTTTGCGGAAAAGGAATGACCACCAAATAAGCAAAAATTAGTACACCACGAAAATAAATATGTTTCCAGTAGTACTGGAAATAAAGGCAATCCAGAAAACCTTGTCAACTTTAAGCCAATCAATTTATACAATGATTTTCTAATAACAAACATGAACAGCTTCCATATGCTCTAGTCACTAATTTGGCATACTTGCAAAGATCTAAAAGGCCTGTGTTGCTCAATTGCCAAATTATTAGGAGTCTCTAAAAGGCTAACAGACATAAACAGGTACAAAATGCCCTAGTCACTAACTTGGTATGCCTGGAAAGGTCCAAAAAGCCTGTGTTGCTTAACTGCCAAATATAAGGAGCCTTCCAAAGGCTAACAGTCATAAATGGATACTAAATGCCCTAGTAGCTATCCTGGCATGCCTTAAGAGGTCCCATAGCATTATTGATTAACCTGGTAAACAGGAAAGGTCCAAAAGGTCTATGTTGTTCACCTGGCAAGTATTAGGAGGCCCTCCTTCACAATCCTAACATAAGCTATCATTGCAGAGTGAAACAACATTGTAAATCTCCATAGAGAGAGCATTTTCTGTTACTATGGAATAATGGAGCAGAAAATGTTTAATTTATTGTGATTTTCTGGAGCAATTCAGACTCGGCACAAGTGAGTTGAAGACAATATGTAAAATTATGATTTTCTTAGAAAATTATGGAAATTTTAAAACAACCAGAGTGACTGACAGTAGAACCCGAGAGAGAGAGAGAGAGAGAGAGAGAGAGAGAGAGAGGGAGAGAGAGAGAAAGAGAGTCATACACACTCGCTGTGCCAAAACATTAGCTTGAGTATAAAATCAAGTAAACTAAAAAATGAAAATGATGAAAGATGGCAATAATATCACAGAGAAAATTAAGCAATGACACAAAATCTATCTTTATCAAGTGATATTTACAGAAAAATCAAACATATATAATAAAACAATGAGAAGCATTTGGCACTGAGCAATAAGAGGATGAGACCATTTAATTGACATATCGCCGGCCACACCCACAATGTTCCGTCAAATGACCGGGTGCTTGATTTACACAGAAAAAAGATTGAAAACTCGGCCTGAATAGCGCCATTTAATGACGTCACTGACACTAGTATGTCATTAGTTGCCGTGACGCTGCTTTGGTACTGTGATGGCGGCCAGTGTCGGACCATTGTGGGCGCGGTCGGCGATACGTCATTACTAAGGTTATCAACGATATTTTAGATGTTGATATTGTTGTTGAATGTTGCTTCAGCAACGTCGCATCAGCAAATTTCAGCTATTTGCAACAAGAACTATTTTATTAATCTCTATGGATTGATCTATAAACAAGTTTGTTTACGGTATGCATGTGAAGTGCGAGTGTGTTTTATGGTCTGCCTTGTACCAGCGCATACTCAGAGCGACTTTAAGGTGCTAGCTCACTAAGTCAGTCCTTCGCAAACAAGCATACCACTCCCCCAGTTACATTATACTGACACCAGGTGAACCAGTAAAGCCCAATGGCAAGGGAAATTCACTTTTCCACACATGGCCCGAGGGGGACTTGGAACTCTTGGCGGTGAGAGACCCTTGATTTCTAGACCAACGTCTTATCTATTAGGCCACCATGGCTTTCAACCACATATTAGATGCAAAACACTGTTTCTACACAACTTTCAACATGATTTCTATGGATTCTTAGATTCTATTGAAAACATAACTAAATGATTCAACCCTGAGATTGATCCGTGCCAAATGTCCCTCATTTTCACAATGGAACATAAAGATTATAACAAATAATATGAAATGCTATACAACATCAGATTTGTAAACCAACAAAAGATAAATGCCATTTGGGGTTATAGGCACACAGCACTGACCTGTCCGCTTGACCTTCAATTATAATATTTTTTATAGACTAAGGTATTAATGCTCAGGGAATACAGGTGTTTTTTCGTCTTCATTGGTATGTAAAATAATTGGTGAGTGTTAAGACCATAAGTAAAATATTTACCTAAAGTTAGGTGCTATAGGTGTTAGTTTGAATCAAAACACTACCCAAGTACTCCTATATCAATATCCCTAATGAAAGGTCAAGAGGACGGGTCAATCTTGTTCCCTATATCAGGAAAACATATACATATTTTCCATGACAACCAAGCATTCCACAGAGAAAGCTGTTGCCTACACCAGGAAAACATATATGTTTCCATGACAACTAACCATTCCACAGAGAAAGCTGTTACCTACATCAGGAAAACATATATGTTTCCTTGACAACCAACCATTCCACAGAGAAAGCTGTTGCCTACATCAGGAAACATATACATTTCCATGACAACCAACCATTCAGCTATTGATGTTATATGGTACCAAATATTTAATATTTGAACCATTAGAATAAAACTACAATTATCAACAACTTTATTATAAATATGGAAAAAAACAATATAAACAAAAATCAAACAAAACTTTACCTGAGAGAATACCAATATGATATAGTTTGTCGATCTGATATGTCAAATGATTTGATTGGTTAATTTATAAAACATTTCAATCAATTTTCAAAGTCAGATGATTTCATTGGTAGATTAGTATAAAACAATGGAGTATAAAACAATGGTCTCAACATTAATAAATATTGGATGATTTGATTGGTTAATTTACAAAACATTTTTTTTAAAATCATTTGTCTATGTCAGATGATTTGATTGGTTAATTCACAAAACATTTTCATCATTTTTTTCAATGTAGGATGATTTATCAGTAAATTAACATGAAACAGTTATCCCAACATTATAATTATCTGATGATTTGATTGGTTAATGGACAAAACTTTTGGCCCATGTCAGATGATTTTATTGGTAGATTAACATAAAACAGTTGTCCCAACATCATAAATATTGGATGATTTGATTGGTTAATTTTTGTTTTTCCTTCATTTTTCAATTGCAGATAATGTTATTGGTAGATTAACATTGAACAGTTGTCCCAACTTTATAAGTATATAATGATTTGATTGGTTAAATGACATGTGATCAATACCTCTTAACGTTTGTGCGGAACGTTTTGGAAAACATCAACGTCACAAATTCTTTGAATGACGCCGTTTTCGCGGGAAAACGTCATCTCATGCGATTCCATATCCATTGGAAATAAGTGTTCTTCACAAACGTTAGAGGGTATCACATGGTACAGCGGCAAACCACATTGATCACATGGTACCCTGGTGAACTCCATTGTTTAATAACGGTTATGTACTTTACATGATGCATCTATGGGACTATTACATATAGTATGTACACAATTTTAGATATAGATTTATGTATATATTAAAATATTCAATGGCAGTGAAATTAGGGAAGAGGTATGGAAGCATCTACCGATAAAATGGCTCGTATTCAGGGTAGGGATTGCAAGGGGTGAATTCGAAAATCAATTAAGCACTGTTCTAGAAAATGAAACTTTAACAGCAACTTTTAAATCAACTGTACGTCTTTATACAGTAACCTGAAATTTTAGGCATCTCAACACCATATTTGGCAATTAAATTATCCATAAAAATGCTCCAAAATGCACCATTTCCTGTTTCATTTTCATAATTTATTGTGCATCCTAAGATTTTAATCAAAGTCACACCCCTATGCAAAATACCTTCCTATGGGCCAAGAGAACTACATAGATTAAATGAATTTACAGTAACATGTGGCAAGATGGCATCTTAAAAAACAAAAATTACTTAATAACATACTTAAATCTGAAAAGCATTGGCCATGTTGGCCTTACATAAAATGTACATCTTTAATCAACATAATATAATTAACATTTGGTAAAATATTACAACAATGAACACATATTGATAGTCAACCAATCACAATCCTGCTTAAATAATCTTAAATACACTTAGTCAACCAATCACAATCCTGCTTACATATTCTTAAGTAAACTAACTCAACCAATCACAATCCTGCTTACATATTCCTAAGTAAACTTAGTCAACCAATCACAATCCTGCTTACAAATTCCTAAGTAAACTTAGGCAACAAATCATTACCCTGCTTGCATATTCTTAAGTAAACTTATTAATAGTTAACCAATCATAACCGTGCTTACATATTCTACAAACTTAATCCAACCACAAGAGTTAAAAGTCTTGAGAAGACTCCAAAAATACAAATGAATTATCATAATATATATATAATAATAATAAATTAAATAAACAAAAAAAAGATTACAAACTTATATCTATATTTACATAAACAAATTTAAGCAATATTTGTAAAATGCAAGTAAAATATTTGACAACAGAAACTGTTTAAAATCATCAAACAAAGTTCTACTTATTTTTCCACACTTAAGGGACATTAGCCATCTTGGAATTTCTTCCAAATGTAAATGGCTTAATGTGGCAAGTGGCAAGATACGTCTACGGCAAGATATGAACATATATACTGTAAACCCATCAATTTAAGCGGCAGTTTTATTTTAGCACATATTGCAGCCGACCTTTCTGTCAAATTAACACTGCTAAAATTAGATTATTTTAGGTTATTGTGACCTAACTGCTTAATTAACAATGTGCAAAAATTTAGACAAATAACTCTATGTAAACACAGTTCTGTGCTGAATTCCTATAGTACTGTTTTATGAATAAAACTAAACACCATGACCATGGTTAGCCGATGATGCAGTGCATCATTGCACCCCTTGTGATATCCTAAATTTTCCAAAAGAAACATGGGAAAATTATCAAGTGGCACTAAGGTTTGAACTCAGGACCCCTAAGCACTATAGGGAAGTGTTTTACCAAATGAACAACTATGCAAATGACAAAAAATGTTAACAACAGCATATCAAATATCATTTCTCTGAACAAACAAACAAAACACATTCTTGTAGGAAGTGCTCTACCAAATGAACAACTGCACAAACCATTACAAAACAAGTGGATCTAGTCCAACTAGGACTTAAACTCAAGACCTCTACAAACTACAGCTGAGTGCTTTACCAAATGAACAACTATGCAAATTACAATAAAATTAAACAATAGAGAATCGAATATCATCTCTCTAAAACAAACAGAACACATTTTTGTAGGAAGTGCTCTACCGAATGAACACCCAGCGGTAAGCAAATCGCTGCAAAATTAAACAATAGAGAATCAAATAACATCTCTCTGAATCAAACAAAAAACATTCTTGTAGGAAGTGCTCTACCAAATGAACACCCAACGGTAAGCAAATTGTAGCAAAATTTAAACAATAGAGAATCAAATATCATCTCTCTAAATCAAACAAAAAACATTCTTGTAGGAAGTGCTCTACCAAATGAACACCCAACGGTAAGCAAATTGTAGCAAAATTTAAACAATAGAGAATCAAATATCATCTCTCTAAATCAAACAAAAAACATTCTTGTAGGAAGTGCTCTACCAAATTAACAACTATCAGTAAGCAAATCGCTACAAAATTACAATAGTGAATCAAATGTCTCCTCTCTGAAACAAACAGAACACATTCTTGTAGGAAGTGCTCTACCAAATGAACACCCAACGGTAATCAAATTGTAGCAAAATTTAAACAATAGAGAATCACATATCATCTCTCTAAATCAAACAAAAAACATTCTTGTAGGAAGAGCTCTACCAAATGAACACCAAACGGTAAGCAAATCACAGAAAAATTTAAATAGAGAATTGAATATCTCTCTGAAACTCGTTTTTGTAAAACTATGAGTAACTATGATTAATGGCTTATCAAAATAAAACATGAGTCAAATCAAAAGTTAAATGAGCCTATCTATGAAAACATTTGCCAAGAGTTAATTTCCAGATTTTTCAGAAGGGACCATCTTCAAAAAAATTACCTCTAAAAAACTTTTAAATGGTTTAATAATGATAGACCATTACCTTGACCTTTGACCTTGATCTCAGTTGCAAGAAAACAAGATACATCCTTTTTTAAATGGGCATATAATATGCCATGGGCATATAATATGCCAAGTCTTGAGACAGGGACTTGAACATGGGACTTTCAACAGTACAAGCTAGTACACAAGCAACTAATTTGCAGGCTGCTTGCTACATATGCAACAAAAAATCACATAAAGTCTCAAAACTTCTCTCAAGATGGCATCATCCTGAAACTTCTGATTGATATGGTAGAAAAAGTTTTGAAACAGAATGCAAGAAAAAATTCCCCTAGATAAGCTCAATTAATTTTTGTGAAAAAATGCAAAAAAATAATGATTATTCACATTCATGACAAATATACAGTTATCCCCCTTTGTTTAAGCCCCCTAAGTTCCATTCTGATTGACTGGTCATTTGTAGGGTGAATTATATATACATGTATACAAGTTTAGGTAAACAACATTGACCTGTCAGCTTGACCTTTCACTTCAATTTCTAACATCATCAGGAAACACTAAATTCAAACACATATCTATACATAGAATCATTGGTTGGGGGTTTAAGACAGTAAGAACTAGAACTGTCTCTTGGGAGCCAAATACCCTCACATCAGGGAATGCAAAATATTCACTGCTATAATAGAGATAGTAGAAATTGCACAAGTTGCAGTGAATGAGCACCTAGGATTTAAGTCCTGTGCAGTTTTTAGCACTTACCCAATAAAAGATAGTGGTGACTCCTGTATGAGTATGCCCAAAGAAAGGTTAAGCAGATAGATCAATGTTGTTTGATCACCAGATATAGAGTTAAAGCTTATCAAATCTGTGTCAACAGTTAGAAAAACACCAGTCAAGGGGAGATCACTCCATATACAATACAATATATATTATATCTATACATCTGTACATAACCTATCACAATTATGAATAAAATCACAGTTTTAATTATTATGAAGTTTAACATCTTACAAAAGCACCATACAGCATATTAACTAACTGGACAAGATTGCATTGGCATTGTGTAACAACTTGTAACAAGCATCAAAGTGAGTATGACAAATCATACTGTGGACTCTGAAGAAGGCATCATGGTCATGAAAATACTTGGTTCATTGTCTTCAGTATCACTGTTGTTGCTATGACAACCAGGTGGATTGACAGCTGAATTCTGATTGGTTGATTGATTCTGTTGATGATGTCGCTGGTCATAATCCATGTCCATCTTGTTAATGGAAGTCACTGAGTTCATAATTTCACCGACCTGCAATAAAGACAAGTTATAACATACATAGTTTCAAGTTTCATTCTTAAAGCTGGAATCAAGTACCACTTATCTGTTTATATTTTGATTATGAAGTTGTACGTTTCATTAGACATATCACTTAGGTTCAGTGGAAATGAGTAACTGTCAACTCCTATAGGTGAAGCGACAGAAAGAATTTTTTACTTTTGCGGTGTGCTTAGGGCAATCAAGGTGCAGGGAGGGTGAACATTGCCACACCTGCTGCAACACAGGGTATCAGTTCTTTAAGGAACCCTGTGAATTTCAATTTAAATGCTGAGTGCTTGGAAAAAGAACACTCATTACCAATTTTCTACTGCTGGTCACACCATGGCTGGGTTTCGAACCCACGACTTCCAACATACTAAGAGAGAACTCTACCAACTGAGCTACCATAGTGGTCTTAGGAAAAGGAGCTGGCACTAAAAGTACAGAACTAGTTCATTAAGTACAAACCGTCATAGTTGTCTGAGATTCCTGTTTGTATCTTCTAACTATCAACATAAATACGATGGTAAACAGAGTCAGTCCGATAAGTTTTAGTCCAGCTAATACACCTAAAATATAACAAATAAAAACGAAAATTACAGTAGTTCCCCTCTCAAATCATACAGCAAAAGGCAATTTTACTGACAGCTGAACTTAACTTTATATGTCAATTTTTGTCCTTTAAACAATACTGAATTCTCTTTATAATAAATATTTGTTTTATTAAACATAAAGCATAAAAGAAAAGGACATGATCATACACTTGTACACTACCACTGGTGAATCCTTAAATGAGAGAGCTAATTCACCACGATGTACCGTCAACGAAAGATTTGAACAATTTGATTTTTGGTTCAACATGTTCAAGTCCATTTGAGAGACCACTCCTTTTGTAAAACCACTTTTGAGTTGCAAACAGGGTGGTCTCTCAAGAGGGGGGAATACTGTACTAAGTCAGTATTGACAGGTAATACATAGTCCCCCACCATTAATAACTGCAAAATTTCATTTAAAAAATTGCAACGTTAAACTATCAGTAGCTTCATAAAAATAAAAAAAAAAATTAGGTTAAACTATCAGTAGCTCCATAAAAATAAAAAAAAAATTAGGTTAAACTATCAGTAGCTCCATAAAAATAAAAAAAATTTTAGAAGAATTTTATTTTTTATTTTTAGATTCAAAAAGGAAATAACAGTAATTAAAACATAAAGTGAGTGAAGGAAAACAACAAAAATAAACATAATAATTTCTGAGGCAGGCGGAAGAAAGTGGGGCAGACAGGGATGAAAATCTAGGAATTAATTTTATATGGCCTCATGTGTGGGTTCGGCCTGTATTAACTCCAGGAATAAGAGTGATTACTATTTTATGTGTTATATCTTACCGACATATCTGTATCTAAACTGCTCAATATCATAAACCAAACAGGAACCATGGCGACCACATTTTTTCTTCCACAATATACAAGATGTGTCTATGGTATTGCCAAACATTATCGGGGCAGGAATATACGCTGTAATAAACACAGGAAATAAGTATAAAGCTTTAAACAACAAGTTATGACAGAAAGGGATGCAATTAAAAAAGTGTCACCCAAATGAATTCCAACTGGGAAATCGCATATTTTCTTCACCATGTACATGATTAAAATACAAGTAGCCAACAACACATGAATCTACTCCACCATAGAGTGTTCCTGTGAAGTTTCATAAAGATCAGGCCCCAGTTTCACAATCATTCCTTAGCTAAGATTTGCCTTAACTTAAATTTAGCAAATTTTCGTAATCTCTTTTTGGAACTACTGGTGATTATTTTTGTCAAAACTAAATGCAAATGTTTTAATCTAGAAGTGACCTTAAAAATGACACCTTAAATTCTCCAATATCTTGAAAAAAAACAAAATTATAAAGATTTGAAATTTTGCGAGATTTAAGTAAAAAAAAATCTTAGCTAAGGAGTGATTGTGAAACCAGGGCTTGTTAAATTGTTTTTGAGAACAGTGGCAGACAAAATATTAGTGGAAGAAAATGGCGTAATCTCTCTCTCTCTCTCTCCTACCCAAACATGTGCACACACTTCATTTTGGGAACATAACTAAAAGTCAAATTATTAAATGTATTAACCATTTTTATCCAATTTCATGTACATCCAAACAACAGTTTACGGAGGACTATAGTAAATAGTTGATATATATTTAAGAAACCATGCAATCTGATTGGTGACTAAGTGCATAAATCTCACACTGGACTTTATTCAAAACTGAGGCCGCAGTGGCCTAATGGATAAGACGTTAGTCTTCAAATCCAGGGTATCTCACTACTGATATTTCGAGTCCCGCTCGGACCACACGTAAGAAAGTCAATTTACCTTGCCATTGGCCTTTACTGATTCACATGGTATCAGTATAATGAACCAGTGGAATGGTATGCTTGTGTGTCGCGTACTGACTCTGTGACCTAGCACGTTAAAGTCGCCCTTAGTACACGCTAGTATAAGGCAGGCCATACAACACACTCGCACTTCACATGCATACACAAAATTGTTCATAGATTAATCCATAGAGCCTAATGAAATAGTTCTTGTCGCGAATAGCTGAAAAATTGCTGATGTGACAGACGTTAAGCAACATTTAACCAACCCACCAATCATTCCAAACTCCCTGACATTTTCCTGACAGAATTCCATTTTTCCATGACATTTTAATGCACTTGAACAGGGTTCATAAAGAGTATGGAGACTAAAATTAAGGGCCTTTTGAGGGCCTTTTTAGGGCCTAAATATAAAAAATTATGGCTAAAGTTTCTTGATTTTTAAGCAGTGTAATTATGTATGAACAATTTTATGTCATTACTTGAAGTAAATATTATGACTTTCTGCATACATTTTCTACATGTTTAGAACAACCAACAACTGGTGTGCCAATATTTTTTGGCCCTTTTTAGGGTCTTGCTTCAATATTTAGGGTCTTTTTAGGCTAGTTACCAAACGTTATAATGCAACCCCATTTTATTGTTAAATAAAGAATTATATAGAGAAGCAGTTGGGCCCAATATTTGACTTCGTACTATCCATGTATTTGGTGTAAGCGTGTTCGTTATATTCATGTTTTACTGTATTGAGGAAAAAATATAAAATTTCCTAACAATTCCCCAACAATTTCTTAATTTTTCAAATTCACTGACATTTTTTTAAATTCCCTAACCTTGAAAAACAAAATTCCCTGACTTTTCCCTTATTCGCAAGAACCATGAAGTAGATTAAACTGTATGAAAATTAACTCTTAACTTACCAAACAGCCTTAATATGACAAACTGCATCCCTAAAGCAAAACATCTCTCTTCTTCATGAACTGACCTGATAAAAATAAATATAGTCATTATAATCCGATAAATAAAGAACAGACGACAAAAATTAATCTAGGAAAATTGAAGATTGTTTTTTATTTCAATTAGATCTTTTGAGAGCCAAACACCCCCACCCCCTCCAACATTCCCCTCCTGATCTTGACCATTGAAGTATGCACGTAAATTTGGTATGCGACAAATCGACCCATGTTGGTTTACATTTGTGCCAAGTTTGATCAAAACACATCCATGGAGCAGACACGACATTGGGACAGACAACCAGACAGACAGACAGACAGGGTGATTGCTATATATCCCCCTAAACTTTGTTTGCAGGGGGGGGGTATAATTAATAATGTAAACATGTTTTTCCGTAAGTGGAAAATTTCCACAAATATAACAGTATCAGTAATATGGAATGACAACTGAGTAACCATTATCTGTATACACCCGATTATAAATGCCCCTCCCATAAAAATTATGACACATAACATAATTGTATTAGAGGGCCCCTCCCATATGACAAATTAGCCCCTCCCATATGACAAATTATATATGACCTTAGCGTAACCATTAGTAACGGCATCTGTATCCCTCCCACAGTAAATGCCCCTCCCATATGACAAATTAGCCCCTCCCATATGCCAATTTATATATTACCTGAACCTAACCCCTAGTTACAGCATCTGTGTGCCTCCCACAGTAAAAGCCCCTCCCATTTGACAAATTACATATTTACCTGAGTGTAACCATTAGTAATGGCATCTGTGTCCCTCCCACAGTAAAAGTCACCACCACCAGTAATATAAGGAATGGTAGAAGATTTTGGCAGGTTGATTTACATGGTCCACTTGTGGCTACAGGTGACATAATTACTTCAGGTGATATGCTTACATTGTCCATAATACAGGAACAACCACTAAAATTCTGTAAAACATAAAATACAGTAATTCTGTAAAACAAATTAAAATTACCTACTGTCTTTTATATTGGGAAAATTTAAAGTTCTAAATATAGAAATCTGCAGAATGACATGTTCTAGGAAAAAACTGTCTGTGGACTAACCCTGGCTTATCTTGCTAATCTGAAGTTTTGATCAAATCCAGTTCTCATCAAGTTATGTTATAATGCTGACCTATAATTAGAAAATAAGACCCCTATTTTTCAGAGGCCTGGGCCAAGATGACCCAACCAATGGCCAGACAGACGCATGGACATACATACAATAAAGCCCCTACTTCTTCAAGGCCTGGGCCAAGATGATCCCACCAATGACCAGACTGGACATACATACAATAAAACCCCTACTTTTTCAAGGCCTGGGCCAAGATGATTCCACCAATGACCAGACAGACGCATGGACATACATACAATAAAGCCCCTACTTCTTCAAGGCCTGGGCCAAGATGATCCCACCAATGGCCAGACAGACACATGGGCATACATACAATAAAACCCCTACTTTTTCAAGGCCTGGGCCAAGATGATCCCACCAATGGCCAGACAGACGCATGGACATACATACAATAAAACCCCTACTTTTTCAAGGCCTGGGCCAAGATGATCCCACCAATGGCCAGACAGACACATAGACATACAGACAATAAAACCTCATTTATAATGCCAAAATTTGACTGAACAAATGGTGGCGATGAATCCAGGTTTCACTGTTTTTTTTAAATTTGGCATGCAACTATATATATGTGTAAATGGACCAGATAGACAGACAGACAGCCAGATAGATGGACAGATGGACAGACAGACAGCCAGATAGATGGACAGGTGGCCAGACTGATTCCTATATATCTCCTCAATTTCATTTATGGGCTATAATTGACGTATCACCGACCACGCTCACAATATTCCGACAAAGGCCCGGCATGCTTGAATTACACACAAAAAGAATGAAAACATGGCATGAATTGTGCCATTTAATGGCGTCACTGACACTAGTACATCATTGGTTGCCGTGATACTGCTTTGGTACCATGATGGCAGCCAGTGTCGGAACATGAAAAGCATCATGAGCATAGCCAGCAATATGTCAATTACATGTTAATTGACACTGAAACTGACACACACATACTTGCTACAGCTAGGAGAATTGAGCTCTTCTGTGTTCAATCTAGGAGGGACCAAGGGGCCATTGACCCCCTTATTTTCCCAACTTATCCCATTGTTAAGGCCTTAGTGGGTCATATTTATCATAACATGAATGCAAAAAAATATTGATGTTATAGGGTTATAAAGTGGCCACTTCACAAAAATCCTTAATTGAACACTGTTTCCTTCACACAATGTAATAAAGTCATACCATGAAATTATGTGGTAGGCTGGACTTGAAGGGTGATGAGATAGCTAAATCAATAGAGCATCCTACTAGTATAGGAAAGGTCCGAGGTACAAGTCCCACTTTTGGTCCCTGCATTTTTTCACTTTCCTGTTATACATAAAAACTTACCATTAATTTTTCCTGAGGTGTGATGTAACTATAGAACCGAGTACACCCAGCGTGACACGGAGAGAAGTAAGTTATTCCGTTTATACCACATATAGGTTCAAGGTCGTTCGGCGAACAGTCACAATCCATGTTACACGTAGATGTCAGATTGGCCTCTATCTTCTCTATTTCCTCTAGTTGTGAACTTAAAAAATAAATAACATGCCAGATTTAATACATGCAAAATAAAAAATCAAAACAAAACTAAAACCGTTTAGTAATACATATATTTCTTTTTTCCTTTTTGTTGAATGGTATTTTACAGACCAGTCAAGATTTTTTCACTGATATTGAGACGGTCAGTTTTGGAATGGTGGAGGAAACCAGAGTACCTAGAGAAAATCACCAACCTTCGGCAAGCAAACTGACAAATCTCACATTTAGATCATGTCCTGAGTACAATTCAAACATAGGGGGTTAGAGGCGTTGTTGACTACAAACACACTTTAGACCAGTCGGCTATTGGAAGGATGGTGAATGTTTAAAACCACGTAGATTTGCATGTCAAATGCTGGAACAGTCTCGAGTTGTGTTTCCAATGTCACTAAGTGTCACCTTATAAAACCTCGAGCAATGCCAACCGTCTCAAAAAAGGTTCTGCCAGCGAATCACATGTCACTCTTCCAGGTCTGGTGACCATGGAAATGCAATTTCAGCTGAGTGACAGTGGTGATAGGTGAGTCTCTGGCACCTCAAACATTTGAGAACCATGGCTAAGGGAAGGAGAACTCCAACAGAAAATCACTGGTCCTCCGAGTTCAAGGGGTTTCTACATGGCTAATCACCAGATAAAGTAAAAATAATTATGATTACGGAAGCCCATAAAAAACCAGGCCTTATGTGGCAGAGGGCATGAAGAGGATATGTGAGGTGGTGAGGTGGTATTTGCCTGTCAACACTGAAAATAAGCACATTACTTACCTGTTGTAGTAAGCATGATATGGAAATGTGGCTCCTGCAATTTTCAAATTATCACATCCTAAAACTAAAAATAATATAAAGCCAACCAAGGCAAGTCCATCTAATAACAGCGTCAGTTGTATAGCACCTGTAAATATAAATATTTAAAATGAATAAAACAAGAAATCTGTGAGATACAGCTCACTTAGTTTACGGACCACTGCAGTAGCTCAGTTGGTAGAGTGCTCACTCTGTAAGTGAGAGGTCATGGGTTCGAACCCCAGACGGGTCTGACCGAAGACTTAAAAGTGGGTAGTGACTGTTCTCTCGCCAAGCACTTGGCATTACAAAATGAAAGTCACTGTTCTTTCGGATGAGAACTTAAAATAAATGAGGTCCAATGTCTTGGTAGGCTTGGCACGATAAAGAACCCTGCTGTTTAATGCCATCAGCGCAGTGCACAGGCAAAATTTCTGCACCTTCGCCTATAGCTAGCAACGTCTCAATATTAGTGAAATATTCTTGACTGGGACGTTAAACACCATTATTCAACTTTCACTCAACTACTCACTTAGTTTATCCTTGTTTTTTAATCTTCAAATATTGACCATAAATGTAGAAAAATCGGCACTAGCAGCATGGGACCTAAAATTGAACTCCCATACAAAATTTCAAGTGGTTGTGTATAGAAGTTGCTGAGAAAACTGTTACTGAAATTTTCAACCATTGAGCGTAAATGTCAAAAAATAAACTAAGTTGATAAAAAGGAAGTAGATGTCTGGCAAATTTGAATCAGTATTTGCGGAACAGAACCTCATACTGAACTTGCATACAAACCGACAGACAGACCGATGGACAGACAGAGGGACAGAGGTAAAGCAGTATACTCCCCTCCTTCTCAAGGCAGGGGTATACTTATTAGCAGAAGAGTATAGAGAACCCAAATATCAAATTAGATATAGACCAAATTCAACAATCTTATGCAAATGTCAATTATCTTGGGTCAACGTCAATTGTCTTTGTTCATCCCAAGATAAGTTCAACTTTCTAAGGCCAAGGTCAATTATCTTAGCTCAACGTCAATTATTTAAGCTTAACATAAATTAACTTTTAACAGCAATAAATATAAAAGCAAAACTTAATAGTTTTCAGATTTCTGATTATATAAATTAGCAGGATAAGATAAAACAGCTACGTATCCACTTTACCTACCTTTAGGTTTTAACTGGAATCTTTTCAATAAAAATCCACCAATAAGAATTCCTACAACAGCACCAGGTATACCTATACCACCTGTCAAATAAATAACAACAATTAACAGTCTCATTAACACTCTAGTTGCCACACGGACATGTCCTCTACCGATGACCTGCCACACGATGACTGCCACACAAACATTTGTATCCTCTACCGATGACCTGCTACAGGAACATAGGTGTCTTCTACTGATGGCCTGCCACACAAACATATGTATCCTCTACCATTGACCTGCCACAGGAACATATGTGTCCTCTACTGATGGCCTGCCACAGGAACATATGTATCCTCTACTGATGGCCTGCCACAGGAACATATGTATCCTTCACTGATGACCTGCCACAGGAACATATGTATCCTCTACTGATGACCTGCCACAGGAACATATGTATCTCTACTGATGGCCTGCCACACAAACATATGTATCCTCTACCATTGACCTGCCACAGGAACATATGTGTCCTCTACTGATGGCCTGCCACAGGAACATATGTATCCTCTACTGATGGCCTGCCACAGGAACATATGTATCCTCTACTGAGACCTGCCACAGGAACATATGTATCCTCTACTGATGACCTGCCACAGAAACATATGTATCCTCTACTGATGGCCTGCCACAGGAACATATGTATCCTCTTCTGATGGCCTGCCACAAAAACATATGTATCCTCTACTGATGGCCTGCCACAGGAACATATGTATCCTCTACTGATGACCTGCCACAGGAACATATGTATCCTCTACTGATGGCCTGCCACACAAACATATGTATCCTCTACTGATGGCCTGCCACAGGAACATATGTATCCTCCACTGATGCCTGCCACAGGAACATATGTATCCTCTACTGATGGCCTGCCACAGGAACATATGTATCCTCCACTGATGGCCTGCCACAGGAACATATGTATCCTCTACTGATGACCTGCCACAGGAACATATGTATCCTCTACTGATGGCCTGCCACACAAACATATGTATCCTCTACTGATGGCCTGCCACAGGAACATATGTATCCTCTACCATTGACCTGCCACACAAACATATGTATCCTCTACTGATGGCCTGCCACAGGAACATATGTATCCTCCACTGATGGCCTGCCACAGGAACATATGTATCCTCTACTGATGACCTGCCACAGGAACATATGTATCCTCTACTGATGGCCTGCCACACAAACATATGTATCCTCTACTGATGACCTGCCACACAAACATATGTATCCTCTACCATTGACCTGCCACAGGAACATATGTGTCCTCTACTGATGGCCTGTCACAGAAACATATGTATCCTCTACTGATGGCCTGCCACACAAACATATGTATCCTCTACTGATGACCTGCCACACAAACATATGTATCCTCTACCATTGACCTGCCACAGGAACATATGTGTCCTCTACTGATGGCCTGTCACAGAAACATATGTGTCCTCTACTGATGGCCTGCAACACCGGCATATGTGTCCTCTACTGATGGCCTACCACACAAACATATGTATCCTCTACCGATGACCTGCCACACAAACATATGTATCCTCTACCATTGACCTGCCACAGGAACATATGTGTCCTCTACTGATGGCCTGCCACAGAAACATATGTGTCCTCTACTAATGGCCTGCAACACCGGCATATATGTGTCCTCTACTGATGGCCTGCAACACCGGCATATGTGTCCTCTACTGATGGCCTACCACAGGGACATATGTGTCCTCTACCGATGACCTGCCATACTGTATGCCTAAATGTGGATTTTATAAGCATCAGTGGCTCGGGCCTTTTCAAAATGACAATCCATATCCTGGCCGAGGACCAGTTCATAAATCTTGATAGTACATACAGGTTTTATTTCATTGAATAAAACCCAGTCTGTGTAAATCATGATCATGGAGCATTTTGTTTAAGGGAAGTAACTCTGTGTGTATTGCCTACTCGGTCTTAAGAGCAGCTTGTGTATAGCCTGCTAAATCCATACACACCAGTGGTTTGTGCTTCGAATCTCCTATTACCCAATGGAAACTAGAAGCAAAATACCCCCCCCCCCCCTGCATTTTATGTTTTCCCATGACCTTGACCTTTTGTATATGACCTTGGTTCAAGGGGGTATCATAACTATTACAAAACTGATATGAAATAAGATATACAAGATATTCGTGTCACTTTTTCTTGATTTTCAAGCTCATTTTGGGAATTTCACCTCAAAAATTTTAAAAATTGAGCAATTTTTGAGAAGTGGCATTGGGAATGGGTCATTTTCTTAGACCTTATGTGTTGCAGACAGAAAAATCTCTGCAAATATCAAATATACATTTCTGATTATATAATATTTCTAAACCCACCCACCACCATTTTATGCAAAGACAATTGGGAATTTTTACCCACAAAAATTGGGAGAAAATGTGCACTTTTTGGCTTGGGAATTGGTCATTTTCCTGGATTCTATCTATGTGTGAACAGAAGCAATCTTTGCATATACATGTATACATTTCTGATAATTAAATTTCTAAACCCACCCACCACCATTTTATGCAGAGACAATTGGGGAATTTTTACCCACAAAAAATTGGGAGAAAATGTGCACTTTTTGGCTTTGGGAATTGGTCATTTTCCTGGATTCTATCTATGTGTGAACAGAAGCAATCTCTGCATATATACATTTCTGATAATATAATATTTCTAAACCCACCCACCACCATTTTATGCAAAGACAATTGGGAATTTTTACCCACAAAAATTGGGAGAAATGTGCACTTTTGGTTTTGGGAATTGGTCATTTTTCTGGATTCTATCTAGGTGTGAACAGAAGGTTTTGGGAATTGGTCATTTTTCTGGATTCTATCTAGGTGTGAACAGAAGCAATCTCTGCATATATACATTTCTGCTAATATAATATTTCTAAACCCACCCACCACCATTTTATGCAGAGACAATTGGGAATTTTTACCCACAAAAATTGGGAGAAAATGTGCACTTTTTGGCTTTGGGAATTGGTCATTTTCCTGGATTCTATCTATGTGTGAACAGAAGCAATCTTTGCATATACATATATACATTTCTGATAATATAATATTTCTAAACCCACCCACCACCATTTTATGCAAAGGCAATTGGGAATTTTTACCCACAAAAAATTGGGAGAAAATGTGCAATATATATATTTCTGATAATATTATATTTTCCCCCTATATTTATGCAAAGACAATGGAGAATTTTTACCCCACAGAAATTTGGAGAAAATGTGCAATTTTTGACTTTGGAAAATGGTGATTTTCCTGGATTCTATCTGTATGAACAGAAACAATCTCTGCAAATATATAATGTATTTTTGATAATACACTATCTTTGTATAATAAGTATTTTGTACCTGTGAAAAGATTTGCCACCGACGTTGAAGTACCAAACTGTGTCTCTAAATATTTCGGTAAAAACACGACAACGCCGCTTGCAATGGAAATTTCACAGCCGATTCCTAGACATGTGATCAAGTAGATACTGTTCTTCAATAACTGTAATATTGATCGTGGAATGTCTAAAGCACAGAAAAGAATAAAAAATAAAATCTTTTATTAAAGAGCAAAATTTACTAAACATAATAATTAATGTAATATTATTATTCCCAGACCCTGTGAGGGACCAGAAAAATCTCTGCAGACTCATAGTCACTTATTGTGATATAGACCTCAATCAGTCCAAGAAACTCAGTAAACCCAAGGCTAAAAACTATTACTGGGTTTTATTTATGCTGAGCATAATTTTTTTCCCCAACATAATTCTGATAAAGATATTCCAGTCCAATCTGTAATCAATACATATTCAGGGTTCGTACAGACATTTGGACTCAAAATTTAAGGACTTTTTAGGGTCTTTTCAGGGTCTTATTTGCAAATTTAAGGCCTAATCAGAGAGACAATTTTAGCAAAAACATAGCACTGCCGTGCTGTTGTACGGCGTAGTTGGGAAAATAGTGTTGTGGCAAGACAGAATATAATAATAATAATATCTTTATTGCTCGAACTCAATTACAATAATTGGTTATGGCAAGTAATTCAATAAACATAAAACATAATGAACAAGAAATCATAAAAAAAACGTAACTGACAAATGTATACATATATAACAAATGGATATTTTGGATAATGAGATGTAATACTGCAAGGTACTTAAGTAATTTTAGTTTTACGTATTTGAAGGCACTGGATAATAAAATTTGATGTTATTTTCAGGATCTCTTTTGTGTTGCTATTGAAAAGTAACTGGAATTTTCTTCTAGAATTTAGATGGTCAAAAAAAGGATGGAAGTTGTTGATTTAGAGAAGAAGATGTGTCTCTTTTTGTCATATAGAGGACAATGAAATAAAAATGCATTTCATCTTCGATGCAATTCATATTGCAGCAAGTACATATTCTATTATTATAATCTATATTAGTGTATCTTCCAGTTTCAACCATTAGTTTAATTGTGGGAACTTGTTCTGAATTTTGCAATAGTAGATCTATCGGAGAAATTATATACTATGTTTATGTAATCAGAAGTCGTTGTTGAATAGAGAATTTTGATTAATATTTTCAATTTTGATGAAGATTTAATCAAATAACCGAAAATTTGAGGGGGGGTCGATCTATGCATAGTCCGATGGATGTTTTTTGGAAAAAGAAACAATGTACCAAACTATGTATTGCTAAATTAAATGGTAGAAAATAATAATTTCATAAAAATATGAAAAAGACAATCAGTAATTAAAATTTAATAAAGTGGTAACCGATCGTTTTGTCATTTCGGATAGAGAGAAAGTAGAGTTTTGCAGACCCTAGCTACCGTCGCTATGAGGGGGTACATTCTAGCTGTTGTATGTAACTGGGTCATTTGCTGTTCAATCTGGGTTTTAATAAACTGCTGATTATCACTCACAATATTCTCGTTTCATGTGAATGGTGAAGTATTTAAAATCCACACGTGGTCATTTGCACACAACACTGTACGAATTATCTCCCTTTCACGAAAGTGAAATCTAATCGATAAACAGTTTTAAAATATGACACAATTGCCTCAACCCTCAACATCAAAATACGTTATCATAACCTTCAAAACAAATTGAAATTACCGTAGATTTCATGAAAATTAATTAAATCAACCTGCCATTGCTGTTTATTTCATAAGAAGTTATGATTTTACATGTATCATAGGACGCAAACTTCTCGGACTACTTTTAATTGTAAACACGAGATCAGTTCGCCAAATTGCAGAAATTTTGGATGCATCCCGTCGCAATATTTTACTAGATTCCGAAATGTATTCCGAAAATTTATTCCAAATGTGCATATGTAACCAAATGCATTACCCGTCTCAGAATACATATCTCACGATAAAACAGATATATTTCTTTCACGCTCATTTACCAGGTGCACTATTTTCATGTGTACTCATATCTTATAATTTCATAGCAAAGAAGCCCGATATTTTGGAAGAAAGCGATAGCAAAGTACGCGTTCACTATCGTGAAACACCGTACAAAAATATTGGTGCAAAGGCAACTAAATCAATCACATGTGGCCATAGTCACGACATCTGAAGTAGAGGTTGAAGTTGGGCATTCAGTTGGGACAGATACCTATCAATTGCACATTTCAATGTAACATCAAATAATTATTTATTTATATCAGTCTAATTGCAACCACTTAATATCGAAATACAGACACCCAACTGGCTAAATTTAAGGGCTTTTTAGGGCCTTAAGGATAAATTCAAGGGCTTTTTAGGGCAAGACTTGTTTTTAGGGTCTTTTTAGGGCAAAACTTAAAATTTAAGGACTTTTCCAGGCCTGAACGAACCCTGATATTGCAGTATATTTTCGTATTCGAGCAATATATCGCAATAGAATGTTTACCATATTGTTAAAACTCACTTATGTGTACTGATACATGGAATTTTTGGAGTTTTTAAATAACTTACAGAGCCCTGCAGTCTGCTAATTTCCCCATTTGGGGTCCAAAAAGCTAAGATTTCAGCAAATATTAATTTTTATTTTTCGTTTTTTAAAATAATGGAATTTTTGTTATTGATTTTGTATTTAAAAATGCAGTGTGCTACAGTTTCCCCATTTGGGGTCCAAAATGCTAAGATTTGAGCAAATCATAATTTTTCTTCTTAAAATGTGAGCAGAATATAATGGAATTTTTGTTATTGACTTTGTATATAAAAATGTAGAGTCTGTTTGGGGTCCAAAAAGCTAAGATTTGAGCAAATCATAATTTTTCTTCTTAAAATGTCAACAGAATATAATGGAATTTTTGTTATTGACTTTGTATATAAAAATGTAGAGTCTGTTTGGGGTCCAAAAAGCTAAGATTTGAGCAAATCATAATTTTTCTTCTTAAAATGTCAACAGAATATAATGGAATTTTTGTTATTGACTTTGTATATAAAAATGTAGAGTCTGTTTGGGGTCCAAAAAGCTAAGATTTGAGCAAATCATAATTTTTCCTCTTAAAATGTCAGCAGAATATAATGGAATTTTTGGGATTGATTTTGTATATAAAAATGTAGAGTCTGCCACAGTTTCCCCATTTGAGGTCAAAAAAGCTAAGATTTGAGCTTATTTTTTTTCAAATGTCAGCAGAATTTAATGGAAATTTTCGACTAATTTTGTATATAAATATGTATATATCGTATGACATGACTATCAAAATGTTTAATAACAGAGTCATACTACGTTTTAATAATGTATAACATAGGCTGACATTAGGAACATATTAGTATTGTGATTACAAGAAATACCTGTATGGTATTGATGTATCATGTGACTGTCATGTGACTGTCAATGTGGCTGTCATGACTGTCATGTGACTGCAGCATACTGGTCTGCCATTACAGGAGACTAGAAGTAAGTTTGGATAAATTTTTATCATAAGTTTTACAAACTCAATAGTAAGGGTTTGAATTCTTAATCTCGTTGTTTTTTCCCTTGCTTTTCTAGGCAGCTGAAGATTTTGATCCTGACTTTCATGACCATGACATAGAGAAAAAAAAACCCCATACTAATCCATGTAATCCATGTCAAAATCACAATCCAGGGGCAAAGCAAAACCTTTGAAACTAATAAATTAGGTTAAAAACATGAAATTCCAACAGAGAAGTGAGACCAGGTGCTCCTGAAGGGTAAGCACTTCCTGTTTAGTAGCTACACTCGTCACGTGTGTAATCAAAATTGAGTGAAAGCACATGCAACTAGAAGCCATTTTTAAACAAATGTACAACACTAGATCCCTGTCTTGTACCCTTGAATAGTTTTCAAACATTGCCCTTTGTTCAAATTGAATTGGAAGATGTTGATATTTCACAAATTAGAAAATGGTAAAACACATGAACTTACACCATAGAAGTGAAGCTAGGTGTGCTGCAAGAGTCAAGTCAGCATCTCCTGCCTAAGTAGTTACAATTTTTTTCAAATTCAAAAATGAAAGGAACATGGGAAGCTATGGGAAGTTAAACTATCAAAGATAATTTTGGACACAGAATCATAAATATTTATCAACAATATTGTGCATTTTAAGGGCCTTGATGATCCTACACATGCAATATTCTGAGTAAATTACGAAACTACGATAAATATGTAAGCAGTCTGCTTCACTGTATAAAGTTCTCCTAGTCTAGTGGGAACAAGGTCTACCATCGCATAAATAACTGAAGCAAAACTACATTAAGCAGGAAAAGCAGGTACAATTGAAACTACCTTAATGGCCACCTTTACATCAGGGGCACCTGCTTTTTAAAACTGTATTTTAAGACCGCCTGTCCATGATGGCCACTTTTACTGGTTCCCAAAGCTGGCCTTAATAGACAGGTTCTCCTAGTCTAGTGGGAACAAGGTCTACCATCGCATAAATAACTGTGAAGCAAAACTACATTAGGTACAATTGAAACTGCCTTAATGGACACCTCTACATCAGGGACACCTGCTTTTTAAAACTGTATTTTAAGACCACCTGTCCATGAAGGCCACTTTTACTGGTTCCCAAAGCTGGCCTGAATAGACATGTTTGCTGTATATTGGTGTACAAGGTGCATAAGGTGCAAGTTATAATTTTAATTTTGTTTCATGTTTTCGTTTGTGTGGGTTTTTTTTTTTTTTTTTGTTTGTTAATGTTACCCTTTGCTTGTTTGTTCATTACTTTTTTGTTTGTTTTACCTTTAATTGTTTTGCCATATTCAGCACTGTGTCTTGATTGTGTGTCATCTTGACTTAGAAGGCTCTCTTTAGCTTTGCATTCCAGAATCTTTCTCTTCTCCTTCAATAAAGTCCTTGGAAATGCCATGAACGGAATCGAGAGCAACAACAAAATTAATCCACAAATAATGAATCCTCCCCACCATGCGCCAATCCACCGTGGATCTGTTGGCCAAATGTCCACATCAAAACTCAGAAAATCCACGTAGTACTGCAGTAAGAGAGCTCCCAGAGCATATCCCAGTACTGGTCCCAAAACACCAGAGGCATATATAAATGCTGAAAAAAAATTAAATTATTATTTATGATTAAATATTTACATGCTAGGTTTCTAAAAATTTGAATCAATTAGTATATACAGTCCAACCTGCCTTAAAAGTCACCTCTATATAAGGGTCACCTGCTTATAAACGCCAGTAGAAATCTATCCCAATTGTTCTTTATTTATTTTGTTTGAACCTGTATATAAGGGCCATCTGCCCATTAAGCCATTTTTACTGATTCCCTTGGGTGGCCTTTATAGACAGGTTTGACTGTAATTCAATTCTCATTTGTTAAAAGCATTTTGATTGGTCAGATTTTTCTGTTACGTTTGCATGAATGAATTGGCTCTCAGTGATGCACTCGCTACGGCAATATCGTTATTTGAAATGTTGATTTGTTGTTGAAAAAAAAATCTATAAATTGAAATATAACTAGTGAAGTTAATTTCTCTTTTTGTTAAGGAAGTATGAAAGAATTGGACATTGCACATGTAACATAATTTGCTATGTGAATTATTCAGTGTGCAAAATGTCTGATTCTTTCACACTTCCATAACAAAAAGAGAAATTAACTTCATTCCTATATTAATTTCCAAAATTTATGAAAATAAAGTGCTTTTTAAAGACATTTTTCATTTTAATTTGCTAAAATAAGTTACTTTCTGAAAGAATTTGTAATAAGAAATTAATAAGAAGCTATTGCAATACCAGATACCAAGAGTGGAAACATTGCTTCCGCTACTTTGACCTTGATCTTGACCTTGACCTTGGGGGTGCTGAGAAACTCTTTCCTAAACATAGCTGCATGTAAGTCAGAAAGGGACTAAAACTATTCATTCCCTCACAGCACATACTTTGTGACCTTTAAAGTATAACGTTCACATGTTTCTACTATTGACCTTGACCTATCATATACAGTCAAACCTGTCTATAAAGGCCACCTAAGGAAACCAGTAAAAGTAGCTTTTATGTGCAGGTGGCCTTTATATACAGGTTCAAATAATATAGATAAAGAAAAATTGGGATACAATTCTACTGGCCTTTAAAAGCAGGTCACTCTTATATATAGGTGACCTTTAAGGCAGGTTTGACTGTATGTTCAAGGACATGGTACTAATGTACATCAAGAAGTGCCCTTGTGCCATTGGGCCCAAAATAAAAATAGAGTTTTTACTGCAACCAATTATAAAAAATTTGTTCACTTTTAATCATACTTTTGGCTTTTTACACTTGTGCATTTTTTATTAAACTCTTGGTTTCATTGACATCTGTACTTTTGACTAGACCCTTGGCTTCGTTAACTTGTTAAGTTCCCAGCTAATAGTACAGAGATCACGAATTACGAATTACATTCGGACACGTCATAAAATCTTTATGCACATAATTTGAAACAAATATATGCAATAACATGACAAAGCCTATATTACCGGTATTTTAATATTGTTCTGTCTCAAAGCATCCATATTTCATTCGATTCTCGCCGCATCCATATTTCATTCGATTCTCGCCGCATCCATATTTCATGCTGTGTAAGCGTGCAATCGTTAATTAAACAGTTAGACAAAAAATGGATGTATGTGATGAATTAAGCCTAACTTTTTATGATCTCATCATTTTATTTATTATCCATTCATTAAGTAAATAACTACGTACTTATTGATTTAAATGATTGTTATGCGGCAAAGTGTCTTTGAACAAGTATACGACCTGGCCATTATTCAAGTCGTAGAGAGGAATGTGTTATGTTATTTATTCATAGTCAAACCTCCCTTAAAGGCCACCTCTATATAATGACTACCGGGTACCGTTTTTCAAAACACCAGTAAATTTTTATCTAAATTGCTCTTAATTTCTGATTTAAATGATTGTTATGTTACAGCAAAGTGTCTCGGAACGAGGATACGACCTGGCCGTTATTCAAGTGGTAGAGAAGAATGTCTTATACATGTGTTTTAAACAGTCAAACCTGTCTTAAAGGTCACCTCTATATAACGACTACCTTCTTTCAAAACACCAGTAATTTTTTATCTAAATTGCTCTTAATTCTTGATTTAAATGATTGTTATGTTACGACGACGTGTCTTAGAACGAGGATACAACCGAGCCGTTAGTGAAGGGGTAGAGAGAAATGTCTTGTTATTTATTCAAAGGTGTTATACACAGTCAAACCTGTCATAAAGGTCACTTTTATATTACTACCATTTTCAAAACAACAGTAAAATTTTATTTAAATTCCTGTTATTTGAATAAGGGCCACCTTTTTTAAAGGGCCAGTGACATTTTATCCCAATTGCCCTTTCTTAATGCTTTTTGGACCTGTATAAAGGCCACATTTTTTAAAGACCAGTGACATTTTATCCCAATTGCCCTTTATTAATGTTTTTGAACCTGTATATAAGGGCCACCTTTTTTAAAGGCCTGTGACATTTTATCCCAATTGCCCTTTATTAATGTTATTTGAACCTGTATATAAGGGCCACCTTTTTTAAAGGCCTGTGACATTTTATCCCAATTGCCCTTTATTAATGCTATTTGAACCTGTATATAAGGGCACCTTTTTTAAAGGCCAGTGACATTTTATCCCAATTGCCCTTTATTAATGTTATTTAAACCTGTATATAAGGGCCACCTTTTTTAAAGGCCTGTGACATTTTATCCCAATTGCCCTTTATTAATGCTATTTGAACCTGTATATAAGGGCCACCTTTTTTTAAAGGCCTGTGACATTTTATCCCAATTGCCCTTTATTAATGTTATTTGAACCTGTATATAAAGGCCACCATTTTTTAAAGGCTAGTGACATTTTATCCCAATTGCCCTTTATTAATGTTATTTGAACCTGTATATAAGGGCCACCTTTTTTAAAGGCCAGTGACATTTTATCCCAATTGCCCTTTATTAATGTTATTTGAACCTGTATATAAGGGCCACCTTTTTTTAAAGGCCTGTGACATTTTATCCCAATTGCCCTTTATTAATGTTATTTGAACCTGTATATAAGGACCACCTTTTTTTAAAGGCCAGTGACATTTATCCCAATTGCCCTTTATTAATGTTATTTGAACCTGTATATAAGGACCACCTTTTTTAAAGGCCAGTGACATTTATCCCAATTGCCCTTTATTAATGTTATTTGAACCTGTATATAAGGGCCACCTTTTTTTAAAGGCCTGTGACATTTTATCCCAATTGCCCTTTATTAATGTTATTTGAACCTGTATATAAGGGCCACCTTTTTTTAAAGGCCAGTGACATTTTATCCCAATTGCCCTTTATTAATGTTATTTGAACCTGTATATAAGGGCCACCATTTTTTAAAGGCCTGTGACATTTTATCCCAATTGCCCTTTATTAATGTTATTTGAACCTGTATATAAGGGCCACCTTTTTTTAAAGGCCTGTGACATTTTATCCCAATTGCCCTTTATTAATGCTATTTGAACCTGTATATAAGGGCCACCTTTTTTTAAAGACCTGTGACATTTTATCCCAATTGCCCTTTATTAATGTTATTTGAACCTGTATATAAGGGCCACCTTTTTTTAAAAGCCTGTGACATTTTATCCCAATTGCCCTTTATTAATGCTATTTGAACCTGTATATAAGGGCCACCATTTTTTAAAGACCAGTGACATTTTATCCCAATTGCCCTTTATTAATGTTATTTGAACCTGTATATAAGGGCCACCTTTTTTTAAAGGCCAGTGACATTTTATCCCAAAATTCTCTATATTCATGTTATTAGAATGTGTACATATAAGGGCCACCTGTACACTTGTACCACTTTTACTACCAGGAGTTCTTTTTGGGTGGCCTTTATATTTATAGACAGGTTTGACTGTATATATTATATATATATTAGGTTTCCATAAATTTAAAATAATTAGTAGCCAAATTTCTAAAATTTGTGAAAATAGAGTGCTTTTTAAAGTATTTTTTCACAAATTTGCTAAAATAGGTTACTTTTTGAAAGAATTCCTCAGAAATTAGTAGCCAATGGCGATTTTGGCTACCAGGAATGGAAACATAGATATATATATATATATATATATATATATATATGTATATATATATATATATTTTGCCTGTGCCTTGCACTGACAGCATTATACAGCAGGGTTCTTTATCATGCCAAGCCTACCAAGACATGGGACCTCATTTATTTTTTTAAGTTCCCATCTGAAAGAACCATGACTTTCATTTCGTAATGCCGAGTGCTTTGTGAAAGAACAGTCACTATCCACTTTTAAGTCTTCGGTCAGACCCTGCTGGGGTTTGAACTTTGAACCCACAACCTCTTACTTATGGAGCGAGCACTCTTCCAACTGAGCTACCACAGTGGTTTTATTACAGTCAGAATTTTGTTGTGTAATTATGTACAATAACATGAATTACAGTCAAACCTGTCTATAAAGGCCATCCAAGGGAATCAGTAAAAATGGCCTTAATGGGAAGATGGCCCTTATATACAGGTTCAAACAAAATAGATAAAGAACAATTGGGATACATTTCTACTGGCCTTTATAAGCAGGTGACCCTTATATAGAGGTGGCCTTTAAGGCAGGTAAGACTGTATATGAAACTTTTCATGTTTAAGACTCTTATTACATTGAGAATTTTGTTGTGTAATTACCTATGTTTCCATTCCTGGTAGCCAAAATCGCCATTGGCTACTAATTTCTGAGGAATTCTTTCAAAAAGTAACCTATTTTAGCAAATTTGTGGAAAAATATTTTCACAAATTTTGGAAATTTGGCTACTAATTATTTTAAATTTATGGAAACCTAGGTAATTACGTACACAATAACATGAATTATACCACGTATATACAACAGATAATCGTGCTTATAGATTGTTCACGAGGGAATCACCGTCTATTAATTCAAACATACATAACTCATATTCAAGATTATCATTTCAAAATGGTATACGGTTCTGTGTAATTACGGGAAAAGTCACATGCAACACGCCAATCAATTAGTAGTGTTGTAAGAGAGAAACACGACACGACAGTCGTATTAATATCCGCGAGTTTCCTCTGTTTGTATTTGCATAGAGAGAACTCATGGAAATTGATCAATGTAAGATGCAGTTAGCTTTTAATGAAAATCATCCATATGAATGAAAATCATACATGGGAGTCTATTTACTAGGCTGACAAGAATATAACAACTGTCACAGTGACCATGGTTTGAATCTTAACTCCAAAGAATGAAGCAGAGTGGAGTAAGGGTTTAACACCTCAGTCAAGATTATTTTACTTATATTGAGACAGTTAGTTCTGAAATGGCAGAGGAAGCTGGAATGCCTGAAGGAAACCATTGACAATCGGCTAGCAAAACTAACAAACTGTCATAGTGACCATGGTTTGAATCCTAACTCCAAAGAATAAAGCAGAGTGGAGTAAGGGTTTAACACCTCAGTCAAGATTATTTTACTTATATTGAGACAGTAAGTTCTGAAATGGCAGAGGAAGCTGGAATGCCTGAAGGAAACCATTGACAATCGGCTAGCAAAACTAACAAACTGTCACAGTGACCATGGTTTGAATCCTAACTCCAAAGAATGAAGCAGATTAAAGTATTTAATGCCCCAGTCAAGATTATTTTACAGAGGAAGCTGGAGAGCCTGAAGGAAACCAATGACATTCAGCTAGCAAAACTAACAAACTGCCACAGTAACAATGGTTTGAATCTTGGCTCCAAAGATTAAAGTAGAGTGAAGAAAGTATTTAGTGGAGAGAAAACTACTGACATTTGGCTAGCAAAACTAACAAACTGTCACAGTGGCCATTGTATGCATCTTGGCTCCAAAGAATGGAATAGAGTTGAGTTATATACAGTCAAACCTGTTTATAAAGGCCACCCAGGGAGTCAGTAAATGTGGCCTTAATGGGCAAGTGGACTTTTTATACAGGTTCAAATAAAATGTATAAAGAACAATGTGGATACAATTCTACTGGCCTTTATAAGAAGGTGACCCTTATATGGAGGTAACCTTAAAAGCAGGTTGGACTATAGCTAAATTGCCACTGCCAAGCTTCCAATTTCTGAGAAATTCAAAAAGTAACATATTTCAGCAAATTTATGGAAAAAAATTATTGCAATGAAATAGAAATGTCTGGTTTAAATGAACCAATCATTGATTATAAAACTGAAACCAATTCCCAAAACTATATAGGCTGAGTTTCCACAAATTTCAAATTATAAAAAGTCAAATTTCAAAAAGTTGTGAAATTATTGTCCTTCTGAAAACATTTTTTCACATGTTTTGTAAAACAGGCTACTTTTTTAAGCAATTTCTTAAAATTAGTAGACAATGGCGATTTTGGCTACCAGGAATGAAAACATTGCTATTATGACCTTGACCTTTAGGGTTACGGAGAATCTTGTTCTAATGGTGTTTATATCATGTCAATCAGTCCACTTATAGTTATAGGTAAACAACATTAACCTGTCCGCTTGACCTTTAATTAGAATGTTTAGTATGGACCAGTCCATTTAAGTATAGGGGCCACAGGTGTTTATTTTGTCTACATCGTGGGACCTATCCATTGTTTATACAAATTTGAATCCTAAAACTACCCTAGAGTAGCTAGTGGATCATTTCTAATGAAAGGTCAAGCAGACAGGTCAATATTGTTTACATATAGTCTCCCATGTATTATGTAAATATGATGACTGGACAGGTCTTTCTCAATCAGTTCATACAATCAATATTACCATTACTTCCTCGGCAGACAATCACAATACCGTTATAACCGAGATTCATCCGCTATCGGGATTCGTCACTCTATATGTGTAAAATTATTAGATACTCAAAGTACAAACCTGTCTCTTAGTCTTTTGTGAATGGGGGGAGGGGGGGTTTATTAAAGCGAGCAAGTCAGAATAATAGAATCTTACATCGGTAACAGTGTAAGACAGAATTATCTCAAACAAGAATGAATCAGCCCTCAAAGTGGGTTTCAAAACCAAGTGGCCAGCTGACCAACAATTTAAATTTTATGGTGGCCAGTGGAAATTGTAAGTGGGCAGGCATATTTTTCTTGCAAATGAAGGAAAATTAAGCAACTTTTAGGAATGGAAAACAAAAGTGCACTTTTTTAAAACTGTAAAGTGTCCATTATATTGCCAGAATTGGTAACAGTTTTATGAAAATTTTGTGACACAGAAATAATATCTGTTCTCTGGTCACAAAAGTTCAAATTTAAAGTGGACAAGCTAGTCACTATTTACAAATTTTAGGTCGCCAGACACAATTCCGGGTCGATTTGGCCACCATTTCAGTTGACAAAATTGCGGGCTGTGAATATTTTCTTGTCCAAACGAAAATATTCATCCGAGTTTGAGACATCTGTCTTACACTGTTATTGGTGTACGATTCTTTTTTTCACACATTTGCAACATAAAAACGTGATTCGTAAACAAATATTTGCATCAAATGTTCAGTTTTCATACCATCCATCTGTTGACGTTCCTGCGTAAAATAATTATCACCTCATCAATTTATTGTCCGTAAACTTGTGATTGTGTCTCATCCGGAATGCCCTCTATTTTTTTCATAGAATTGGATTGAAATGTAAGAGAAATTATCCGTCTCAACCTGGGCGATTGTAGTTGATACATGTCATCATACTGCATAGTTGACAGAATGAGAGCATTAAAAATAAATTTTGTAAAATGTATTTTGAAGTGCCTTATGCATTACCAATATTGTGATATGTATCATATCGCCAGCCATGTATCGTGATATGTATCATATCATGGCATATCCATAACGTCCCAGCCCTACTACTAATTGACGGATCGCCGGCCACGCCGACTATGTTCCGACAAAGAGTCGACATGCTTGAATTACAAAAAGAATGAAAACTCGGCCTGATTTGTGAAGTTTAATGACGTCACTGACACTAGAACATCATTAGTTGCCATGACGCTGCTTTGGTACCGTGATGGAAGACAGTGTCGGAACATTGTGGGTGTGGCTGGCGATACGTCAATTGAACTTCTATACCCTCTATCATATAGCATTATACATCATTGAAATGACTTCTTTGTACTGTTACTTTTATCAGGTTGTATCTTGACCAATAGCTGACTGACCTTTGTCCACTAAGAGATGACTGACCTTCGTCCACTCAGAGATATAATGATTTATTGCTTATTAACATCACTTATCTTAATAGAATATTGGTTTCAGTTTTCATTGGATTTTCATTGTTCTAAAGGGACCCTGCCAACAAATCAGAATATTATATTGGGAATCATCATTGGTAATCTTTTATGAAAGTGCAAACGTCTTGTCTTGAATTAATTAAACATTAAGGGGTTTTGAAGAGGTGGTACAGCAGGGAACCCCATTGTCCTGAAATTATACTTTAGGCTTATGTAACTTACCTAAATAAGCTGGAGCCTTGTCTTTTACGACATGATCATCCACGTACGTTGTTCCCAGGGTTAAAATTGGCGTACCACCGGTCCCTATCAGTATCTGTGCTGATATCAGTATCAGTACATATACCCAGTTCCCTGAATTAGCGTCGATACATTTGTCTGAGAAGGCTCCTGATGCTACCTGAGTCTTACAAATGTTTTCTTCTGTTTTGTTGAGTTGTATCCCTTGATGAATGGTATATTTTTCAGCGATTATATGAGGTAGTGTGAAGATTAATGCCCCAATTCCCATGATAATAACTCCGTAACCAATCCATTTTGGAATGTGCCGTCGTCCACCTAAGTAACTTATAAATATGACAGCAACGAGAGAGCCAAACTCGTATGACGCCGCTATAAGACCAGAGATAGAACTACCGATTTCAAATCGTTTTTCGATTGTTGTTATAACACTGTTTAGATACCCAGTTGACATGGTACCTGAAGTTGCTAACAATACACTCAACAACAGAACAAACGATTTTATGTTTGCACACGGCTGTAGACATTTTGGACGTAATTTTCCGATTCCACATCCTTTCGAGTCTGTCTCCTCTGATGTTATAATTTCCACATGTTTTTCAATGTATTCATCTTTTTCTGTCTTTCCACGTAAAAACTGACAGCGGCTACTGACAGAGTAGTCACTTACCGACGACTGCTGCCCTACACTCTGACACCCTGGTGTATCAATATCTTCTGTTAAATGCTGTATGGTAAAATCCTGTAATTCGTTTAAATTTGGTCTCGGGGTAACATTTTTGATTGTCGTGGGTGGACCACCTTGAGTACCAGACATCCTGCTTGTAATGCTGGCAGTTGTTTACCTAGAGTATTCTTCAGACACAGAGACAGGTGTGTGTCAGCTGTATATTACTGTCGTCATGACAATTAACTTACTGTATTGTCCAATTAGCACCGTGTTAACAGTCTGGAGGAAACATGACCAATCAAATCATGTGAAGATTTTTTTGGAATTAACCTGCAAGTAAAACAAGAATTTGGTGATTAAAATTCAAATTAAAACTTTGACAATTCACCTAAAACTTAAAAAAAACATAAATTATACTAGTGATTAGGGCTGGGACAATACAAAAATGCCACAATACGATACATATCAAGATACACTGTTCGTGATAAAGTGTATGCTAACAGGGATTTATCAAGAGCCTATTTAGGGCCGAAATTCGGCCCCATTCCCAATGGAAAAAACATTAATTTTTTCCCAAAATGGGCTGAAAAAATTCCCAATTAGAAAATCGTACCAGATACATAGCTGAATCAACTCAATACTCTAAAAGCATTAGATTTAATCATTAATGGCATCACTGTCAAAGTGAGCAAAAAGTTGATAGTTTTCCCAATATTTAGTTTAGGGCCTTTTCCTAAAAGACCCTGATAAATCCCTGGATACGTATCACGATATATTGGTAATACATGTACATGTATATACATAAGGTACTTTAAAATACATTTTACAAAATTTATTTTTTATGCTCTCAACCTGTCAACTATGTGGTATGATGACATGTATCAAGAACACATGTTTCTGTAAAAAATGTAAACTTAGTTAAATCAATAAGTAAATCAAATGTTCAGCCAGTTGTATCAAAGATATGACAGGGTTCGTACAGACATTTGCAGGGCTCAAAGTGACTTTTTGATTCTAGGAGCCAGGCTGGCTCCTTATATGAAAATATTAGGCGCCAATTAAAACTTTTAAGCGACTTTTAGCAGTTTTGGCACTGCCAATAAAATTAATGTGATTTTATCCTAAAAATAATCTAAAAACGCATTGTATACTGTATAATATCAAACAATTATTATTAATCAATCATCAGGCAATGGATATATTGCCTGCTTTTCCAGAGCATGTACTTGCCTTGAAAAAGCTTATCAATACACATTGACAGTCACTTCCCAGCCATGATTACTGTTCTATTCAGTACACTTTTGACATTTCGTATATACATATAGAAAGATTCCCTCTATAAGTCACAAACCGGCTGAGGAGTGCCGGATACACAAATAGAAAAACGGAATCTGCCATGATCCATACTTTTGAACCTCCTGAATAGCAGTTCCCAAATTGGCGACTTTTGAGTAAAATTTGGTCGCCAATAGAAAAATTTGGTCACCATGGCTCCTAATTTAGTCGCAACTTTGAGCCCTGATTTGGACTCAAAATTTAAGGCCTAATCAGAGGGACAATTTTATAAGAAAAACATTGGTGCAAATACAATTAAATCAATAAAACAATTACTTACATGTCCATAGTAACGACACTTGAAGTGGGGGTTGATTTTGGGTGTTCGGGAGGGCCAGGTACCTTTAAATCGCTCATTTCAATGTAACTTATTTATTTATTTATTTTCATCAGTCTATTTACAACCATTTCATATCAACACTTCCTAATTGGCAAAATTCAAGGGCTTTTTATGGCCTTCAGGATAAATTCAAGGGCTTTTTAGGGTCAGACTTGTTTTTAGGGTCTTTTTACGGCAAACCTCAAAATTTAAGGACTTTTCCAGGCCTGTACAAACCCTGTATGAGTTCGAAGGAACTATATCAGAGGTATCCATATTGTTGTTTGCTTCCTGTGTGTATAAAAGTCAAATTGAACACGGAATTAATTCTGGAATTCAGAGTTGCTCATAAAGGCTGCCTTCTATGTAAGGGCCACCTGCTTTTAAAGGCCAGTAAAATTTTATCCCAATTTAATTCTTATATTACTTGAACTTGTGTATAAGAACCACCTGCTCATAAAGGACATCTCTATATAAGGGCCACCTGCTTTTAAAGGCCAGTAAAATTTTATCCCAAACGTTCTTTTTTTCATGTTATTTAGCTGGTATATATATAAGGGTTACCTGCACATAAAGGACACCTTTATATAAAGACCACCTGCTTTTAAATGTCAGTAAAATATTATCCCAATTAATTTTTTAATTACTTGAACTTGTGTATAAGAACCACTTGCTCATAAAGGACATCTCTATAAAAGGGCCACCTGCTTTTAAAGACCATTCCATCCCAATTGCTCTTTTTTATCATGTTATTTGAACTTGTATATATATATATAAGAACCACCTGCTTTTAAAGACCATTTTAACCCAAGCTCTTTATTCATATTATTAAACCTGTATATAATGGCCACCTGTCCATAAAGGCTACTCTACTGGCTCCTTTTGGTGGCCTTTATAGACAGGTTTATTGACTGTTTTGATTTTGCTTTAAATTCTTAAAGTTCTGTATGTACAAGATCTCTTTCGCCATGTCCACCCACAACCTTGACCTAACATGCATTAACTAGTACAGACAACAATCTGACACTTATTAACACCTTATACCTAATATTACATTAATGCCTAATGTATAGGCAAACAACATTGACCTGTCCATTTGACCTTTCATTAGGAATATTGATATAGGAGAGTCCACCTAACACATAGGTAGCACTAGGATTTGCAGTTAATACCTGTATATACACACTGCCCATGATTAGTACAGATTCAAATCAGGTATGGTAGACAAAATATACATGCATGATCCCAATTACTTAAATTTACTTCTCCATAATGAACATTTAAATCAAAGGTCAAGCAGACAGGTCAATGTTGTTTACCTGTATAGCTGTATCTGTTTTGACACACAACAGACTGAGTTAGTTACTGTACTAACGTCAGTTGGTCAGTCAGTTCTATTAGGGTCGCAGCTATATATAAACTTTGATGGTATTTTACGGTTAATCTGAAGATGGTTCGGTTCATGGTATGATAGAGTCACTACATAAGTACCGGTATGCAAATCCCTTTTCTTTCAAGTGTCAAAGCAACTTGCTTCAAAATCTCAAGAGTGGAGTGGATGATTAAAGTAACTGTGTTTTATGCCCCTAGTGAAGACTTTTTCACTCAATGGCAACACCAGAGGAGAAACAGGCAGATCCCCCCCCCCCCCAACAGCATAAGACAGATCCCCCCCCCCAACAACATAAGACAGATCCCCCCAACAGCATAAGATATCTTCGACGCATATTTTTCAAATAATTCAAAATGGAATTAAGCTCCTTTCTGAAAATCAGGAGTTACATTAAAATTTCAAGATTAGAATATTTTTTTTAAATCCTGAAAATTAAATGAAAGCCATGTTGGCTACAGTAAAACTTACTACAGTGACTAACTCTATGACCACATGTCCATTAGGGTCACTGTCTTAAGATCCAGGGTTATCTCTATCTTGAGCGAATAGGGAGATAAAAATTGAAACAAACAGCTAACTAAATCTAGGTTTTCATAAATTTAAAATAATTAGTAGCCAAATTTCTAAAATTTGTGAAAATATAGTCCTTTTTAAAGTATTTTTCCACAAATTTGCTAAAATAGGTTACTTTTTGAAAGAATTCTTCAGAAATTAGTAGCCAATGGCGATTTTGGCTACCAGGAATGGAAACATAGCTAAATATTAAATCTCTTTTTCTCTAAATCATAATGGATAAAATATTCACCCTGATCATTATAATTTGCAGCGCAAGTTAAAATGACAGGTTAATTTTGTTTCACTTTGGTCCTCGGCACCCTTATGATGAATAACATATACATAGCAGTCAATATTCTTTTAATGTAATTGCATTTATTATGATTCACTAAGCAACTACACATGTAATCATAAACCAATCCTATTTCACTTATGCTAGTCACTTTATAAATTCCCATAGGAGTTGTCTTCCCCTTGTTATTAATTCTGATATTGGTGTAAGCTACTCACTTTATGAATTCCCCCAGGAGTTGTCTTCCCCTTGTTATTAATTCTGATATTGGTTCCAATTATGGTGTAAATTGTTTTAAGCATAGGCTTTGAATTTATTTGTATAGTAAAACAAAATTGACCTGTTAGCTTGACCTTTCATATGGAATATTCAAACATAGGCAGTGTTAGAATCCGTAGTTTATACATGAAAAAACCATGTTTCCAATGGTGTACAAGTTTTCCAATGGTGTACAAACACAGGTTTTCCCTATATATAAAATGAAAATATTTAGATTACTGTACGGTAAAGGTCAAGTGGACAGGTCAATGTTGTTTGTCTTTACATAATTATATTTTGATGCATTATAAAATGAATTGGAATTTGTCAACAGCAATATTTATTCATTTATTTATTTTCCACCAGTGTTTAAGTTTAAATATTTACAGACTGACTGCAGCAAATTTATTTTTCTTTTTTTCCCACAGCGTTTAAGTTTACATGAATATTACTCAAATATTCCAGAATATTTCATTTTTATTTTCCCAGGATAGTTCATCCTTTGTTTTTTCAGTTTTTTAATTTTTATTTCCCAGTATATTTTAATTGTTTCAGTTTGTTTTTCTTAAATTTTCCCAGGGTATTCCAATGTTTATTTTCCTAGAGTACCGGTAATTCATATCTTATTTTCCCACAGTATTTCCATATTTTTGTTTTCCAAAGGTATTTTATTTTTTATTTTCCAAGAAATTTTCATATCTTATTTGTCCATAGTTACTCCTCCCCCACCCCCCAAGAGAATTATTATATTCATGCATCCAGGAATTTCCAAAGTAAATTTACTTTAGAAGAGGATCAAAGCTTATGAACATTATTATAATGTGAACATGGTAGTGAAGAATTAGCACAGACGACGGAAGGACAGAATTTAATATCCCCCTCAGTGCTCCAAGTAGCCTAGTAAATACTCGAAATTTGTGACCAAAAATTGGATTTTGCGACTACAAATTGTCAGACGATCGCCATTATGTCAAATAATTTTTTTAGTTTGGCCACTAAAAATCGGGAAATCCGGAAATTTTGTTCATGACCCGTCACCCAACCTGACAAATAGTCTCGCCATCAATAAAAATTTTAAAGCGCTTGAATCAAAGCAGGTAACTTTATAGTTTAAAGCGCATAACTGACCGTGATCTAATTTTGCATAATGGCAGCCAAACAGCAAAAATCACTTTTTGATCTGGGTTTTGTTACGACTTTTACTGATCATATATTGTCTTCTCATCGCTCCGCCTTGAAAGTTGCCTACCGTGGTGGGACCAATCCGAGGATCTCGCTAAACCATTAAATCAGTAGTAGCGACAGGCGGTGTGATTAGAAAGAATATTTATAAGGTTTGGCCTCCAAGAATTTTACCTGGCGACCAAAATCTTGAAATGGCTACTGAAATTTTTTAATTATTAGCCATGTGGCTACCAGTTTTCAAAACCAGCTTGGAGCACTGCCCCTCTTTCTTTGAAAACAGGGGATAAATATAATGACATCATTAGTTTCAGCATACAGTAAAACCTTGTTATAATGCCCCTCGATAACTTTGCCACCTCGCTTATCGCCACACTATTTTGAAGTCCCAAAAATCCATTTTGTTTATGTTTTTCTTTATCCGTCTCCCCTGATTTATTGCCAAACCCCTTTATAACGCCAAAATTTGACTGAACAAATAGTGGCGATGAATCAAGGTTTTACTGTATATGTAATGTTAAATATGGCGTGCTAAAGTTTCACAATGGATGCCATTTGGCAAAATTAGGGGTCAATAGCCCCATCACCCTTTCTAGAACAAACACTGCTCAACTTCTAGTATTTAGGACACTTTCAGTATTAAAACAAAAGAAGCAAATATGATAAATCTTATTCCTCTCTTCCACCCCCACCCACGAAACCACCCACGAAAAAAAATGACGAATTGAAAAATCAAGCTACATTGTATTTATAAATTCAAAATTTAAATTTATGTCAATACTATTTATTTCTGTTGAAATGACACAAATACTTTTAATTTTAATATTATCTTAGCTGACTGATGACATCAATACGATGTTTAAGCCTCTTTCATCAAATTACCTTCAATCCTTTATCTTAGTATTTTAACAGTTAACAAGAGGCCCATGGGCCTTAACGCTCACCTGTGACCTTGACCTTTGAACCCATAACCCTCATTCATATACTGTAAACCGTGTTTTTTAGCGGCAGTTTTATTTTAGCGCAATTGGCGATAAGAGTGTTAGCGCTAAAATAAAACTGCCCCTAAAATTACAACAAAAAAGGTCAGTACTGTACATCGCTGCTGTGACTATGAATGGGTATGGACGCACGTTAAATGGTTATATAGTCAGTGTTAAAATAATATTAGTTCTGAATGACACTGGTATGGCTTCAATCAATATACCCACATATGATAAGTAATTAGGGATTAATTACCCAGACCCGGCAGACTGACCACCAATAAACGGATAAATTAGGGAACACCGGCATAGCTGTTAATTACTGGTCATTGTATGTGATACGTACAATCAGACAAGTCTCCTTTTTAGGTAATTAATTTTCATTTACCAGTAGTTGGCTTAAATCATTAAAATATTAACAATTATAACAACAAATTAGACCCGTTATGTGAAATCTGTTTATTTTTTCTATGATGTCGGCAACATAATATAAATCCTAATTATTGACCTCTATAATGATGTAAGCGGCTGTTATCGGGGATACATCGACTCTGTGTTGAAATATTGTATAATTAAAAAAAAACAGTTGGTATTTAAATAAATAAAAACAAAATAGGTTATTACTGATTTAAATATTTATTCAGTAAAAAGTCTAAGCGACGGAGAGGGCCACTTCCTGCAGACATCTGTCTGTCTAGTGAATTCCTGGGTCAGTTACGGAGATTTTCTCTCAGTAAAAGTCAAAACTAATCAAAACAATTACATAGTTATTTTATTATTTTCTTGTAACCTGGCATTCCCTTCTCAAATTTTATTTTTTGGCTAAAAGTTGTGGATTTTAGGCGAGAAAATATGGTAATATAAAGAGGTATTAAACAGTTCAGACTGGAATTGATTACGCTAAAATTAAACTGCGCTAATATGTTTACCAGTCAACAATCGCTAAAATAAGTATGCGTCAATATAAAGCGGTTTACAGTATCAAAATGATTATTAGGCCAATACCTACAATATTCTAGCATAGATGCCTATACAAAATATTATAGTTTCAAGATAATTAACCAATTCAGTATTAATTTGCATCTGTGACCTTGACCTTTGAACCCATGACCTTTATTCATATATCAAAATTATCATTAGACCAATACCTACAATAATCCAATATATATGCCTATACAAGGAGTTGATAGTTTTTGAGATAACCAACCATTTCAGTACTTGCTTGCATTTGTGACCTTGCATATAATATCCAATCAAAATTTGCCTGCACCTTTTGGTTCAGAGAAGATTTTTTTTGTCTTTTTGCTATTTTTAGTAATGGTAGCCATCTTATTGGATGTGGCCAAACCCTGAACACAATTTTGAAAGGCTGTTATCCAGGCATGATAATCGCCAAGTTTCATCAAATTTGGCCCAGTAGTTTTGGAGGAGAAGATTAAAATGTAAAGTTTACACACGACGAACGACGCACGACGGACGGTGATAGATTGCAATAGCTCATCTGAGCCTTTGGTTCAGGTGAGCTAAAAAGTTTTATTCCTTTGAAAAAGTATGAGCACAGATGAGAACAAACCTAATTTGCATGACGATTTATTCATTGACAACAGAGAATCAATTCTCCCTTTTTTTGTAATGGAGTTTTTTAGAAACAAAAATTTGTGCAACATTAATCGAGTGTGTGTGTGTGTGTGTGTGTGTGTGTGTGTTACCTTCATACATGTATACTGTATATACAGTAAACATAATTGATAGATAATTACAAATCTCTCTCTCTCTCTCTCTCTCTGTTTTACCTTCTATAACCATGCCTCCTTCCCATAATTATAAGCCTTGTCCCCTCTCTCTCTCCCTCTTTCTCTCTGTGTTTTACATCCTATAACCATGCCTCCTTCCCTTAATTATAAGCTTTGTCCCCTCTCTCTCTCTCTCTCTCTCTCTCTCTTTCTCTCTCTTTCTCTCTCTCTGTGTTTTACATCCTATAACTATGCTTCCTTTCCCCTTAATTACTGTATAAGCGTTGTCTAATTTGTCAACTTAACATCTAGACATACATGTATACCGTATATACAGTAAACATAATGACAGATAATTACTCTCTCTCTCTCTCTCTCTCTCTCTCTCTTCTGTATTTTACCTTCTATAACCATGCATCCATCCTTCCCTGAATTATATGCTCTCTCTCTGTATTTTACCTTCTATAACCATGCATCCTTCCCTGAATTATTAGCGCTCTCTCTCTCTCTCTCTCTCTCTCTCTCTGTTTTACCTTCTATAACCATGCATCCTTCCTGAATTATATGCTCTCTCTCTCTCTCTTTCTGTATTTTACCTTCTATAACCATACATCCATCCTTCCCTGAATTATATGCTCTCTCTCTCTGTATTTTACCTTCTATAACCATGCATCCTTCCCTGAATTATTAGCTCTCTCTCTCTCTCTCTCTCTCTCCTTCTCTCTGTTTTTACCTTCTATAACCATGCATCCTTCCCTGAATTATATGCTCTCTCTCTCTCTCTCTCTCTTTCTGTATTTTACCTTCTATAACCATGCATCCATCCTTCCCTGAATTATATGCTCTCTCTCTGTATTTTACCTTCTATAACCATGCATCCTTCCCTGAATTATTAGCTCTCTCTCTCTCTCTCTCTCTCTCTGTTTTTACCTTCTATAACCATGCATCCTTCCCTGAATTATTAGCGCTCTCTCTCTCTCTCTCTGTTTTTACCTTCTATAACCATGCATCCTTCCCTGAATTATAAGCAAGCTCTCTCTCTCTCTCTCTCTCTCTCTCTCTCTTCTCTGTATTTTACCTTCTATAACCATGCCTCCTTCCCCTAATTATGAGCTTTGTCCAATTTGTCACTTAGCCTCTAGACATATACTGTATATACAAGTGGGTAAACATAATTGATAGATAATTACACATCTAATGATATTTATTACCAGTAGCATGGCTGTCCAAAAATCATCTTTTATCTATTAGTTATATAAACAACACAGTCAGTCAACAAACTATGTACTCTTAACATTGACCTGTCTGCTTGACCTCTGTCAGATGAAATATTCGTTATGGATGAGTAAATTTAAGTAATAGGGATCTTGTCTGTATATTTCCTCTATATGACGTGAACACTAATCATGGCCAATGTATATATATGTATTAACTGCGAATCCTAACACTACCTATGTATTGGGTGGATCCTCCTACATGAATATTCCTAATGAAAGGTCAAACGGACAGGTCAATGTTGTTTGCTTATACACTGCCCTCCATAAATTATCATAGGCCCTATCAGACTCAAAATCTTCACAAAATAAAATTGTTGAAAACATCATTATGCTAAAACCGAATGTTTTTCAGCTAAAATAGTGTTTTTATCTAGAAAATGTAATTTTCCCAAATTTTTATATTTTTCCCCAAAATTTCACAAAATTCCAAGAATTATCCTCTTGTGACCTATAAATTTCCGGTTTGGAAACATTTGTGTTCATCCCAGTGACAAAACAGCGACTCTTTCACTCTCATTTTTGATATCGCCACTAAGGTTAGAAAAATACCGCTAAACTAATTTACATAGCGATATTGAAGGCAGTATTTAAAAAGTTTCAATACAAAGTCAAGAGAGTAGACACATCTCGATTATAACAGACTAAATTACGACATGGATTTGTGTTCACAATACAGTGTTACTTCCAAGCCAGATTCCAATAACTGGTAGTGAAATAAGAAAGAAGTTTTTACTTGACTATAGTCAGATATCCAAATGATAAGATAATGAAAAATATTAAAATGTTAAATAAAAATTTTTCTTTGATAAGCGTAAAATCGAATCAAGTTCCCATCTAAAAGAATCATGACTTTCATTTTCTAATGTTGAGTGCTTGACGAAAGAATAGTCACTTACCACTTTCAAGTCTTGGGTCAGACCAGGTCGGGGTTCGAACCCATGACCTCCCACTTATAGAGCCAGCACTCTACCAACTGAGTTTCCACAGTGGTTACTCTGTAATAGCTTATCCAAAATTTATACATGTATCTTGTGTATTTGACATATTTCTTAAATTTCTGTTCAAAAATAATTGCAAACAATTGTGTTTATCATTAGAAACAGTTAAAAGCTGAAACTGTACTCCTTGTATAAAATGTAGAGTTGTTATCGTGAGACAAAAACACATCCCCCATATCGGTGAACTTTTGATGATATCGTCGCAGCAATATTGCAATATTTCCAGATGAATATGCTCAAAAGGAGTGCTAGGTTTTTGCATTTTTTTTGTGGTTAGCTAATATATACATGTTCATTAAACAAAGTATGCATTGATACATTGTTGTATACTTATTACACATGCGTCACTCATCAGCGGTGATTTGTTTGTGGTTCACAGCAAAATCACATATTAAATCTGCTTAATCACGATCAATACACAGATAATGCAATGATTTCAAAGAATTTTTTTGGTAAGTAATAGGGTTCTGTGATATCGTGACGTATGCTTTCTTCCATGATATCGCGATCGCCAAATCCTCTGCAACAATAATCGTTATGACGATATATAATAACAGCACCAATAAAATGTTTTAAATTTTACTGACATTTTTAATTTTCACTAACCATTTGATTAAGGAATCGGACTTCAGTTTCACAATCATTTCTTAACTCAGATTTTTCCTTAAATTAAATACGACAAATTTGAAATTTAAACACTTTAGATTTACAATGATTCCTTACTAAGACTTAATTAACTTAAACCTGGCGCATTTAAGGTATCCTACAACAGTTTCGTATTTTTCGGCCACGGTCTAAACTTGAAAATAATCAAGAAAATCGCTATGGCAACAAATTGTTGCCCGTAATATCCGGAAAATGATGATTAAATTAGGAAAAAATATTTTAGAAAGGAGGATATAGTGCTATCATACTTGAATATATAAACTGTGTTAAATTGTGACGTGTGTGTACGAATCTATGGTCAGCTCAACATGACCCCTGGCTGGTCTCATGGCAGCATGTTAATAGTGCTATTTTTTGTATCTCTGACTACACATTTATCTCGAAAACGAGCCGTTAAAGGTTTATTTTTTTCTCATATTTTGTAGTACTTTAAACGAGCTTTCTCAAACACCCAAAAAATTGGACCTAATTTATATGTAGGGTTCCAAAATATCTATTCAAACTTGAGGAACTTGAAATTTTTTCAAACTTTTTTTTTATTTTTTGAATGCTTTTTTCCGAAATGTAGGGGTGCCACAAGTAATACACACATGCAAAATAAATCTTAGAGATATAGCTGTAGATATACAGTCACTCTACATGATCAGCAGTTTTGCCGTTGTAAAGAATATGCTGTTGTAATGAATTTAGCATAATTTTGTAAGAGAAAAAAAGAGATAAAAGAAATGGATAGTCTAACTTCAATAATGAAATTGTGATAAACTACGGAACTTGAGGTACAGGTTTTTTATGTGAAACCAAAATGGAAACTGTTGTACGAGTCCTAAACAAAATCTTTGGCACCACAAAATTACAACATAGATGTTATAAGCATCCCATCTTTGGAGGCCTTCAAGCAGGCTCTAGCAAAGTCATCAATCTACCACTAAAGCAAACCCAATTTCCTTTTACTGTATTTTTAACTTGTACATACAGTTTTTACTTGAACTTGATTAATTTTGTTTTTCTGCTGGCACATGCAGTTTACAGTGTGAATATACTCAGATTAAATCATTTGAGGGAGGCACCCACAGAAGAACTTGAAGATAAAGAAGAGCGAATTTCAGCAAAATTTGATTTGTGGAAGTGCGTGGCCTAGTGGTTAAGGTGTTGGACTCATGATTCGAAGGTCGTGGGTTCGATCCCTGGACCGGGCGATGTGTTGTGTCCTTGAGCAAGACACTTAATTTCATGTTGTTCCAGTTCACTCAGCTGAAAAATAAATGAGTACTAGCAAAATGCTGGGGGTTAACCCTGCGATGGACCGGCGTCCCATTCAGGGGAGAGTCTTGTACTCTCAGTCACTTAACGCCACCGAAACCGGGATAAGCTCCGGCCTCATGGGCCTAATGGCTTGGGACAGACTTTAACTTTAACTAACCCACAGAAGAACTTGAAGATAAAGAAGAGCGAATTTCAGCAAAAATTGATTTGTGGTACAAGATTCTGGATATTTTGTAATATGCCATTTTACAATTTATTCCATGAAACATATTCTACTATTTCTTAATGTAAAAAAATTGCATTCATTTAAAGAAATAAATATGCATTTGATAAATATATAAATAAATGACGCTTTAAATGTGCAAATTTGTCTTAAACACTTACACAATTATTCAGATCTTGAGATGTCGAATTTGCAAAATTTAAGTCAGGATGACCAATTTGACCGATTTATCCATTTTTAGAGAAATTGACAGACTTGTACCATAAAAACTGATAAAGGTCAAATCAGACAGATTGTTTATACTTTGATGGATTTTTAAAATTAAAAAGTACTAAATATTCGGACTTTTTGTATGGAAATTGTACCAAAATCAAAGACTGTTACGATAACAGGGGCTAGTTTCATAATAAAATTTTTAAAAATACCCATGAGTATATACAAAAGAGTACTCTTTGGTATTTGTAAAATTTTATTATGAAAATGGCCCCTGTGGTTATGATAAAAAGGTACCTCTCAATCAGTCAATGGCAACCTGGCACACTAAAATGTACTGATCTGGACAAATAAATAAATCTGATAGGTCAGCCTGTTACGTAGGGTTAGAGCTTTGAAGAACAGGGCCCTGGATACCTCCAAGAACCATTACTCGATCCTAATCAATGATCAGAGATCTGTCAAATCCATCCATCACGGCATCAGCTGGTCGATATAGACAGATCAGTCCATAGAACCTGTTCAACTCTTAAATAATCCTCGTCTTAAACAGTTAAATGGGTCATATTCAGCTTTTTTCGCTTCGTCATCACAACAAATTACTATAAATAAAATGCATCACAACGATTAAACAGCTGATTTTACTCGTGACCAGTGTTTTAACTCTTACTCATCAGGTTCAGCAACGGTTTGTAGTAGAGCTGTAGAAATCTACATCTCTTATGTTTAGAATGAAACTGGAATTAAACATCAAATTAAAACAGATGTGTTAAATATAAAATACTTACGTAACAAAACGACATAATTACTACAATTGCCATCGATACAGTCGTTCCATTTCGTCTGAATTCCGATAGCAAACCGACTTGTACAGCTATTCTTGTTGATCTTATAACCCGGAAGTGCCATCAATCTTCATCAAGCATCTTTGTTTTACTTACCGTGATTGGCTAAAGCTGATAGATCACGTGTCAGAATCTTCGACCGCGGGAAATTTCGAGAGCAATGAAACAGCCACAGACACTTGTTTCTTAAATTTGTATGTTTGTTGGAGTTTTGTCAATCAATTAATTAAAGTAAACAAGGAATAAATTTTCACACACACAAGAGTTCAACACTCGACTGCAACAGTTTACCTTCTAAACAAAGCCTTTCAGTTTTAATTGTAAATACGCTGCATTACCCCTGCTGCTTTTAAAGCTTTGTGGCCACTTAATGACACCACCATTGGACGTGATACCGTATGTAGGTCCTGTCCAGTATACACACACACACTTTCAAGCGGTCCAAAATGAAAGAAAGTCTATGCTTTCTTATTGTATACCGTTTGATTTTGGTACAATTTCCGACATGCAAAAAGTCCGAATTTTCAGCACCCCCCCCCCCTTTGAAAAATTTTAAGAGAGAGAGCTATTGGCTGATGTGACCCCCATATGTTAGTATAACAACCCATTCTGTATACGTGTTGTTCCTGTCTGCCCTAGACCCCTCAGTCGTCAGTCTCTCCGGGAAGCTCGCACCTGCGCACCTAGCATTGATATAATTCTCAACCCCCTTTAAAATCCTGGATCCGCGGCCGCCCCTGATTTTTAGTACGTTTTATTAAAACTTTTGAATAACCGTCAAATTAGGGTATCCATCTAATGGGACATTTTCATTTTATTCGTCCGTTTATGCGTTATTATGATACAAATCCGTCAAAAACGGATAAATTTGTCAAATTGGTCAGCCTACAATCAGTCATTCTTTGGTGGTTTTCCTTAACTCCACAGGGGCCAGTTTCATAATAAAAATTAAAAAATACCCATAAGTATATATAAAAAAAGAAGTAGGCTGCTTGCAAATAAATTGTTGACTCAGGGATATTGCAAGCCTAGGCTTATCAAGGCCCTCAAAACTTTTTAAGGCCGTCATCACAGTATTGTTGATAAGGTTGATGTCTCAGTGTCCAGGATTGCCCTGGATATATTTGACGTCTCATAGTTCCATGTTCCTTTCACACAATTTTGATTACACACGTGGCGGGTGTAGCTAGCTAAACAGGAGGTGCTTACCCTTCCGGAGCACCCGGCCTCACTTCCCTGGTGGAAATTCACGTGTCTAACCTAACTTGTCAGTTCCAAAGTTTTTACTTTGCTTCTGGATTGTGATTCGGACATGGATTAGTATGTTTGTTTTTGATTATTATGAAACTGGCCCCTGTGCTTAAATCTGGTAAATTTTAACAATATGTTATGGTACTACAAATACAAAGTTTCGACAAAATTAAAATGTAGCTGTAATAAACTTTGATTGATCTTAAAAATGTCACCTTAAATTCCTGAATACGAATATCTTCAAAATTAACAAAAATATTGCAATCATATTAATTTACCAGATTCATGTTACGGAAAATTTTAGTTAAGGAATCATGCATAGTGAAACTGGTACCAAATTTTCTTTCCTTTGAAAATGAAGTCTTGACTTCGATTGGGTTCCCAAATCACAATGGGACAGGGTCGTCTAACTGTCTAATGTGCGCGTGTACAGAACCACAGTGTTTCTCACCCTTGGATCGAATCCAACTAGATGCCCTAGACCCCTCGTCTCTGGAAGCTCGCGCCTTCGGCGTTCGCACCTAGCATTGATATTAGTTTCAACCCCCCTTTAAAAAATCCTGGATAATTCTCAACCCCCCTTTCAAAAAATCCTGGATCCGCCCCTGGTCTGTACCATGTTCAGGTGGACTACACAATTCAAGGATTTCAAAATCTGTTTGAATTTCGAACGGTGAGATTGTATTATTTAATCACCCAATCCCTACATACAAAATTCCCACGCTGATTCGTACTTATCCAGAAGTTTCAAATGAACTAATCAAAAACAAACATACTAATCCATGTCCGAATCACAATCCCATAGCAAAATAAAAACTTTGAAGCTGCCAAATTAGGTTAGACACGTGAACTTCCACCAGGGAAGTGAGGCCGGGTGCTCCGGAATGGTAAGCACCTCCTGTTTAGCTAGCTACACCCGCCACGTGTTAAATCAAAATTGTGTGAAAGGAACATGGAACTATGAGACGTCAAATATATCCAGGGCAATCCTGGACACAGAAACATCAAACTAAAGGTTTCCACACAATTTAGGTTTCACAGTTTTGGTCAGTGCACTACTGATGAGGAATTAATTGTATTCCAAAACGACCGTCTAGTGCTGCAAAAATAACACTGGTACATGTATAAAAATTGCCACAGTTGTAAGCATAACTTCAGCTTCCCAAGACTTGGGTAGTGACTGTTCTTTCGCCAAGCACTCGGCATTACGAAATGAAAGCCACGGTTCTTTCGAATGGGAACTTAAAATAAACGAGGTCCCGTGTCACGGTGGGCTTGGCACGCTCAAGAACCCTGCTATATAATGCCATCAGCGCAACGCACAGGCAAAATTTCTGCACTTTCGCCTATAGCTGGCGACGTCTCGATATAAGTAAAATATTCTTGACTGGGACGTTAAACACCATTACTCAACCCAACTCAACTCACTTATATTCAGACAATTAGTTCATGGATGGTTGAAGAATTCGTTGCCTTAGTATGAATAGTCCGACTAATCAGACCACTAAACCCCCATTTTAATTTTTGACAAACCTCCAACAAGTCAAAAATTAAAATGGGGGTTTAGTGGTCTGATTAGTCGGACTATAGTATGAACTTTAGAAAGGTCTGTACTGTTCATTATGTACAAATGCCTCTTCTTTGTCACGATGACCCTCGGCTACTTCATTAGATCTGCATATAGTAAGTTCCAGAAATGGAGATTCCGGCAGGTTTATTTATGATTAACAAAACATATGTCACCCTTATCAGGAAACCTAGCCTCCCCCAAAAGAAACCCCACCACGATAGCCAGTTGCTAAAGGAGTTTTGAACTTCTTTATCATGGGAAAACCGAGCCAGATTTTTAATCGAGAGTGAGCCATGTTGCTGTCAGGGGCGTACGTTTGTACGCAAAAACGTCCACATCGTTTCGTTTACAAATATATTTCCTCTTCTCCGTTTAACCTCACCACTACATTAATTGAACTCCCATTTTAACTCCCATTTTAACTTGACTTTCTCAATTATTGAGTGTTGTTTTCGTAGTGCTTATGCATACAACATCAGATCCCCTTGTACCTCGTCTTCAGGTTTAAGAATGAACCAGTCCTCAAAAGAACGACAAAAACTACCATAGCATAGCATAAAATTATAAGAAAAATGCGCCCTGGAGGGCCGAAAATTCGCATCAGGGCGGCCCCCAAACCCCCTGCCTTCTTTAGGCGTCCATATCATAAACACCCCAGCTACGCCCCTGGCTGTCATTCTATAGACTCTTGTTCTGGGTTCCATAGATAATAAATCCATTTTATCTCTAATCACTAAGTGTATATTGAGGGCCAAGGGATTACATAATAAATGACAATTTTTAAATCCAGTTTTTTCTTGGGAAGATACTTGCTAATTGAAATCAGCTGACCTACCTGACCATGGGCCATCGTCAAGTGAGCTACAGCTACGATTGAAAACAAACTGGCGCAATAATTCAGGAAATTGCCCTTTATGAAGACAGGTGCCTTTATACAGGTAGGTGTCCTTTATGAAGACAGGTGTCCTTTATACAGGTAGGTGTCCTTTATGAAGACAGGTGTCCTTTATACAGGTAGGTATCCTTTATGAAGACAGGTGCCCTTTATACAGGTAGGTGTCCTTTATGAAGACAGGTGTCCTTTATACAGGTAGGTGTCCTTTATACAGACATGTCCTATATAGACATATGCCGTTTATACAAACAGATGTCCTTTATACATACATGTGTCCTTTATACAGACAACTGTCCTTTGTATAGACAGGTGTCCTTTATACAGACAACTGTACTTTGTATAGACAGGTGTCTTTTATACAGTCAGGTGTCCTTTATACAGACAGGTATCCTTAATATAGACAGGTATCCTTGTACAAACAAGTAACCTATTTTCAGACAAGTGTCCTTTGTACAGATGGGTGTCATTTATACAGTCAGGTGTCCTTTATAGACAGGTGACATACAAATATCATTTATAGACAGGTGTTCTTTATACAGACAGGTAATCTTTATACACACAGCGGTCCTATGTACAGTCAGATGTCTTTTATAGACAGGTGTCATACAGACAGGCATCCTTGTACAAACAGGTATTTTATATACTGACAGGTGACTCCGTACAGACAGACAGATGTCCTCGAACAGACAGACAGGTATCCTATATACAGACAAGTATATGTTATACAGACAGGTGTCCTTGTACAGACAGGTGTCCTTTATACAGACAAGTATATGTTAAACAGACAGGTGCCCTTTATACAGACAGGTGTTCTTGTACAGACAGGTATCCTTTATACAGACAAGTATATGTTATACAGACAGGTGTTCTTGTACAGACAAGTATATGTTATACAGACAGGTGTTCTTGTACAGACAGGTGTCCTTTATACAGACAAGTATATGTTATACAGACAGGTGTTCTTGTACAGACAGGTATATGTTATACAGACAAGTATATGTTATACAGACAGGTGTCCTTGTACAGACAGGTGTCCTTTATACAGACAAGTATATGTTATACAGACAGGTATCCTTTATACAGACAAGTATATGTTATACAGACAGGTGTTCTTGTACAGACAGGTGCCCTTTATACAGACAAGTATATGTTATACAGACAGGTGTCCTTTATACAGACAAGTATATGTTAAACAGACAGGTGCCCTTTATACAGACAGGTGTCCTTTATACAGACAAGTATATGTTATACAGACAGGTATCCTTTATACAGACAAGTATATGTTATACAGACAGGTGTTCTTGTACAGACAGGTGCCCTTTATACAGACAAGTATATGTTATACAGACAGGTATCCTTTATACAGACAAGTATATGTTAAACAGACAGGTGCCCTTTATACAGACAGGTGTCCTTTATACAGACAGGTGTCCTTGTACAGACACGTGTCCTTTATACAGACAAGTATATGTTATACAGACAGGTGTTCTTGTACAGACAGGTATCCCATATACAGACAAGTATATGTTATACAGACAGGTGTCCTTTATACAGACAAGTATATGTTATACAGACAGGTGTCCTTTATACAGACAGGTATCCTTTATACAGACAAGTATATGTTATACAGACAGGTGCCCTTTATACAGACAGGTGTCCTTTATACAGACAAGTATATGTTAAACAGACAGGTGCCCTTTATACAGACAAGTATATGTTATACAGACAGGTGTCCTTGTACAGACAGGTATCCTTTATACAGACAAGTATATGTTATACAGACAGGTGTCCTTGATACAGACAGGTATCCTTTATACACACATGTATATGTTATACAGACAGGTGTCCTTTATACAGACAGGTATCCTTTATACAGACAAGTATATGTTATACAGACAGGTGTCTTTTATACATACAGGTATCCTTTATACAGACAAGTATATGTTATACAGACAGGTGTTCTTGTACAGACAGGTATCCCATATACAGACAGGTGTCCTTTATACAGACAAGTATATGTTATACAGACAGGTGTCCTTGATACAGACAGGTATCCTTTATACAGACAAGTATATGTTATACAGACAGGTGTTCTTGTACAGACAGGTGCCCTTTATACAGACAAGTATATGTTAAACAGACAGGTGCCCTTTATACAGACAGGTGTCCTTTATACAGACAAGTATATGTTATACAGACAGGTATCCTTTATACAGACAAGTATATGTTATACAGACAGGTGTTCTTGTACAGACAGGTGCCCTTTATACAGACAAGTATATGTTATACAGACAGGTATCCTTTATACAGACAAGTATATGTTAAACAGACAGGTGCCCTTTATACAGACAGGTGTCCTTTATACAGACAGGTGTCCTTGTACAGACACGTGTCCTTTATACAGACAAGTATATGTTATACAGACAGGTGTTCTTGTACAGACAGGTATCCCATATACAGACAAGTATATGTTATACAGACAGGTGTCCTTTATACAGACAAGTATATGTTATACAGACAGGTGTCCTTTATACAGACAGGTATCCTTTATACAGACAAGTATATGTTATACAGACAGGTGCCCTTTATACAGACAGGTGTCCTTTATACAGACAAGTATATGTTAAACAGACAGGTGCCCTTTATACAGACAAGTATATGTTATACAGACAGGTGTCCTTGTACAGACAGGTATCCTTTATACAGACAAGTATATGTTATACAGACAGGTGTCCTTGATACAGACAGGTATCCTTTATACACACATGTATATGTTATACAGACAGGTGTCCTTTATACAGACAGGTATCCTTTATACAGACAAGTATATGTTATACAGACAGGTGTCTTTTATACATACAGGTATCCTTTATACAGACAAGTATATGTTATACAGACAGGTGTTCTTGTACAGACAGGTATCCCATATACAGACAGGTGTCCTTTATACAGACAAGTATATGTTATACAGACAGGTGTCCTTGATACAGACAGGTATCCTTTATACAGACAAGTATATGTTATACAGACAGAAATCTTTTATACACACAGGTATCCTTTATACAGACAAGTATATGTTATACAGGTAGGTGTTCTCATACAGACAGGTATCCTTTATACAGACAAGTATATGTTATACAGACAGGTGTCCTTTATACAGACAGGTATCCTTTATACAGACAAGTATATGTTATACAGACAGGTATCCTTTATACAGACAAGTATATGTTATACAGACAGGTGTTCTTGTACAGACAGGTGCCCTCTATACAGACAAGTATATGTTATACAGACAGGTGTCCTTTATACAGACAAGTATATGTTAAACAGACAGGTGCCCTTTATACAGACAGGTGTCCTTTATACAGACAAGTATATGTTATACAGACAGGTATCCTTTATACAGACAAGTATATGTTATACAGATAGGTGTTCTCATACAGACAGGTGCCCCTGCACAGACAGGTATCTTTGTACAAACAGGTATCCTTTACACAGACAGGTAATTCTTATATACAAACAAGTATATGTTATACAGACAGGTGTCCTTTATACAGACAAGTATATGTTATACAGACAGGTGTCCTTTATACAGACAAGTATATGTTATACAGACAAGTATATGTTATACAGACAGGTATCCTTTATACAGACAAGTATATGTTATACAGACAGGTATCCTTTATACAGACAAGTATATGTTATACAGACAAGTATATGTTATACAGACAGGTATCCTTTATACAGACAAGTATATGTTATACAGATAGGTGTTCTCATACAGACAGGTGCCCCTGCACAGACAGGTATCTTTGTACAAACAGGTATCCTTTACACAGACAGGTAATTCTTATATACAAACAAGTACAAACAGGCGTCCTTTACACAGAAGAAATGCATGCAATAGGTCTAACTGTATCCTTGATAAGGCCTCTAAACTGTGGTCACTTCAGTGTTAAACATTTGAGCGAATGCATAGAACTATAGTTTTTTTAGATGTAGGTCAGGCAAACTAATAAAACGATTACAAACAGACACACAGATGAACAGACAACCAACGCCTTCACCATAATGTGTCCCGTTTCTAGAAAAGGATGTAAAATAAAAGGCGGATGTTATTACCACATATTTTTTATATCCGTATAACCGTATGCATGTAACCTTATACATTGATTGAATAGGATTAAATAGTCCAATTTTAAATTAAAACAAAATTTTATTGATATTTTTCCCAAAAGTTGCTGTCTAAATGATTGATGATCGATCTTTGATCGTGATGAACTGCAAAAAACGATCCGACCGTATGACGGAAACAAAATGGCGGATCTAAAACAGTATTTACGTTTTTTTATCAAAATAATTTATTACTGTAGATCCGGTAATTTTCACGACACTTTATTTTCGCGAATCACGTTTAGGAGATTAATTCGCGAGAGGATGAATTCGCGTTTCAATACATACCAGTATATTACTTGTAACATACCATATTTAAAAATTTGTGTGAAACAAGACTATAGATTATTACCTATCGCACATGCACTTGTAAAATTGTTGATTTGTTACCTAACAGAAAGTTTAAATCCTACATGAAAGTGTTTTGAGGACTGGTATGCATTACAAGTGTCCGATCAGTTGAAAAACGGGATTGCTATTTCTGATGTTAAAATTGACCTTCATTTATCCGTTGTAACTTCAACACAATTCGAAACTATTAAAGAAGGCGGGATCCAAAAATTTGTAAAACGGACTATATGCTAGTTATGTATTAATTTAGCGGGTTTCCTGATTTGACTTGTTATTTAACGTAACTTTGTTATGTTGTTTATATGTTATACATACTTTTATTACGTGAGAATGTTGAATTCGCGATTAAATGAGATCGCGAATTAACGCGAAAATTACGTTCTCGCGAATAAAACCGGATTTACAGTATTTGATCCAAATATGACAAGTTTCTATTAAATATACTTTAATTATCACTTAATTGGTGTATTTATAGCCAATCATAAAGTTATAAAGCCCATGTACATGTATACTATAAAATACTGGTATAAAAAATATGTGGTACTAACATTTGACACACACGGGGCAATAACCACTTAGAAAATAAAAACAAATAAAATAAAAAAATTTCTGAAGCACTTTTAATACATATAGTTAACAAAACAACGATAAACCCTGTCCACTTATGTGAATAACATTAAACGTAGTACTCAAGTTGTTACCAATACTCTGACTGACTTACATGAGCAAGGGTGAAAACGAGGCTGCTGAAAAAAATGTCAAAGTTTAAATTAGGCCATATAAAATTAATTCCTAGATTTTCATTAATTTTTTTTTCATAATTAGGGCAGTGGTGGGGTGTATTTTATTTTTATTTTAGATTCAAAAGAAATAACAGTAATGACAGCATAAAGTGTCTGTAAAAAAATATTAAAGAACACAACAAAAATAATCAAATAAAAAATTCTGGTGAGGGCCTAAAAAAGTTAGGTGGGCGGGGATGAAATTCTAGGAACCTCATTTTATATGGCCTTATATATATTTAAAAAAAAAACATGTTACTATCAAGTAAAAGTTAAAATTTTTTTCAAATATTATTAGTCGGTTCCAATATCAATATTAATAAATGAATAAATGAATCCTACAACATGCTTTCATGAAATATAATTTTGCATTTTGTCCGAACAATTCTGGAAATATCTCAATACATTCTGAATGAAGTGAATTTTTTTACACCATGAATTAGTTTCGGAATATTCTGAACACTTTTCATCTGTATTTTCAATTTTGTCTCAAAATTTTTGAACTCGTTCTGAAAATGTAAAATCATTCAAAATTCAGAGAAAACTTCAGAATTGTTTCAGAAAAAAATTCACACAACTTTTTCAAGCAACTGACATTGACTGCAAGCTTACTATGAATTCAAGAAAAAATGTAGAAAAAATGAATTTAAGAAAGTTTGTTGCCTATCTGCAAAATTTTTGGCTGATCAAGTAACTTGGAATAATATGCAATCAACATTGACCTGTCTGCTGTTTTTCAAACTTTTTTCAACTCTGTGAGAAGATAAAATATCCTGAAATTGATTTCTAAATAACAATAAATTGATGTAAACAGCAACCAATTTAACCAATCAAAATGTGTAATATATTTGTAACTGTATATCAATTTATCAAACAATATAACCAATCAAATTGTGTAATACATTTTTACTTGTTTATCAAACAATATAACCAATCAAAGTGTGCAAGACATTTGTACAATATAACCAATCAAAGCATGTATCACATTTGTATTTCATCTACTTGTATAACATTTCTTTTGATGCTTGAAATAATAGGGTACGAGGATCAGGAATTAGAACGGGGAATAAAGACGGAATTTGGGAAGATGGGAAATAAAGATGGAATTGTGGGAGGAGAGGGGAGGGGGGGGGGCTGGGAATAAGGATGAATTGTGGGGAGTCTGAAAAATAGTGAAAATTGAAATCAATATTTTAGTTATATTTAAACTTCTCTTCGGAACATTTAAAATACTGTGGAAACAACATGGCAAAGTGATATGAGGCTGGGGGGGGGGGGGGGGGGGGGGGGAGAGGTAGGGTGGTGGTTAATGTGGTTTTACTGTCATTTATAAATATAGTTAAACCCAGTTATTATAAATGCCCTTCAATAAAGTTACCACCTCGCTTATAGTCCATTTTTAAAGTCTCAAAGTTTATGTCTTTCATGTATTTCTTAAATTTTTTGGTCATTCTAATGACAAACGTCAGTAATGTATTACAATGTATTTGTCATTTTAATTACAAATGTCGGTAATGTATTATTTGTTCTAAACGGTGAAATTTCAATATGATAAACAGAATATGGACATGGTGGAATCCATACCATATGCCATATCATACCCAGACCCCCATAACAGACCGAGAGCTTTAGAGAACAGTTTTGAATGATATAGTAAAAACACTGTACACAATTTATCATGATGCTTGTTGATTTTGGTACCATCATTTTTTCCCAGAGTTTAACACCCTTAACCCCCATCCCCCACCCCAAATCAACAAGCGCACATAACATGTACTGTATAGAAGAAACATTAGCGGTAGGAAACTTTTTACAGTTATGATCTTCTAAACTATTTGGGGGCAAGAAATTTTCACGGTACCAACTGTAGGGAAAGTGTTTTAAGGGAAATAAGAAATAAGATATATTTGCGGTACAAGAGTCATCGTGAATATCACGGATATTTTTTTTTTTCGTGACAGTTTCTTCCTATACAGCAATTGACTTGGAAACTAGCAAAGCAGCCTGCTCTAATACAAAGTGTAAATTAATTCAGACCAAAATCATGTTTGTGTGATTCTTAATTACTTGTGGTATAGTCCTTATTAATATTTTCAGAATTACCTAAACCAAAAGCATACTCGAGTGTTGCTTGGTTACTGTTGCCGGTAGCAACATTATCATTAATTGTTTGGTCGGTGTTGCTGATATTATTGTAACTCATGACAACTTGGTCACTGATGTTAGAATCCATTTCATCACTTATACTTTGGTCACTGTTGACAACATTGTTACCCATGGCAACTTGGTCACTAGCACTGGGAATGGTACTATCACTAAAAGTTTGGTCATTAAAAGAGATATTGCTATTGACAACATTGTAACCCATGGCAACATGGTCACTAGCACTGGTAATAGTATTATCACTAATGCATTGGTCACTGTTACCAAGGGCAACTTGCTTAGTGATATCACTAACTGAATTATCACAAGTTGTTCTTTCACCTCCAGCAAGGTCGTTATTAGCCAGGGGTGCACATTTATTTTCTGGTTTACAATTTTCCCTGTCACTCCTATCAACTTGCTCATCTACTGTTCCATCATTTTTATTATCATTAACAGAGTTTCTGTTCCATTTTACTTCTGTCTGCTGATTGTCTTGATCCCTATCACGAGTCCGAGTCCTTGACCTTGCATCATCACAAATCTGAGTCCTTGACCTTGTATCCCCATCACAAGTTATAGTCCTTGACCTAGTATCATCACTATCATAATTTGTAGTCCTTGACCTTGTATTATCACCATCACAATTTGTAGTCAATGTACTTGCATCACCGTCACAAGTAATAGTCCTTGACCTTGTGTCATCATCACAAGTGTTAGTCCTTGACCTTATATCATCATCACAATTCTTAGTCCTTGACCTTGTATCATCATCACAAGTAATAGTCCTTGACCTTATATCATCATCACAATTCTTAGTCCTTGACCTTGTGTAATCACTGTCACAAGTGTTAGTCCTTGACCTTGATCTGGATGATATATCTTCAACATTTTGACTAGTACATACACTATTCTCAGAATCAAATGTTTTGATATTTTCACTATCACAATTTTGTTCATAACTATCCCCATCTAAACTTTTGTTACTAGTAATGCCATCAGACATACTACTAAAAATATGTGTAACTTGGTTACCATGACTACCAACAACTTCAGCATCACTAACAACATTTGCTGCATTCAAATTTGTAGCCTTGTTATCATGACTACCAACCTCACTAACATCGTTTCCAGAATTCAAATTTGTAACCTTGTTACTATGGTTACTGACCTCAATTTCTGCAGTATTACTTCCTGTATTTATGTTTTCATCCAACTCGTTAGTGTAAATAGTAAAAGATAAATTATCATCAGTAGTTACCTTCACATTGCTTTCCATTTGTTCAATATCTTTGGTTCACTAGTGACATTTAAACACCGGATTTGTTTATCGACCTTGAGGGGATTAACGTCTGCTGTAGTCAGTAACTTACTATCCTGGTCTGGTTTTGTACTGTTTAAATCTGAACATACAGTATCTAAAACTGACGTTGTATTTTGATTTCCAAAATTAAGAACTGTATTTAAAGCAACAGGTACTGATGGCGAAGTTTCTACATTTGAAAAGCTTGTTGTTTGCATTTCAAAAGAAGGAAGGGATTTACTTGTCCTTGGAGGTGGGATTTCTGATTTAGTCAAAGAAGATGACGACCTTTCAACATCACAACTATGAGCAGATGGACTAGAAACGGTATACTGATCTGACAAAAAATCATTTGCGAAAGCTTCACTATACAAATTTTCAGAAATAATCTGCTTGTCATTTTCAGAAATAATCCGCTTGTCATTTTCAGAAATAGTCCGCTTGTCATTTTCAGAAATAATCCGCTTGTCATTTTCAGAAATAATCGGCTTGTCATTTTCAGAAAATGGAGATATTTGATCAAGTTTGGCTTGACATTTTTTCATGTCCTGTATACTATGAATTATGGGTAAATTTGAAATTTCAGGATTTTGCGAAAAATCTTCAACTTCAACTAATCTTACGTTGACAGCCACAGATTCTATTGTCAAATTTTGAGAATCATCACTTGAAACTTTGTTTTCTTCTTCTGACAAAATTTCAGATTTCTGGTATTTGCCCCTACCATCTGAATTTACAGATAATACAGAAACTGGATTTGAGCGGTTCTCAACTTTATTTGAAGTACAATCCACTATGAAATATTCTTCATTTTGATCTGTGACTTGATGATTTTGGAATGACGAATCGTAAGATTCATTTTCTTGATCGAGGATTATTTCATCTTTATGCAAATTGGAATGTATTTCTTCACCCACAATATTTTCCGAGTCTGTGGTTACAGTCACTGTGTCCTTGGAATGAGATTTTGATGAAGTAGCCTGGTTATGATTAAATGTGGTATCCATGACAACTGACGGTGACTTTGTATGGATTTGTACATGTATTTTTAAATTTTCACTCCTTGCGAATGTCTCGCCACAAAATCCACAGGTATATGGTCTCTCCTGGAAAAAAAATGCTAAAATTAATATCATAATTATACAGGGGTTCAAAATTATGTTTTGTAATGGAAGGTCCAGGACTTTTGCCTTTACTTTTTGGCAGGTCTCACATAAAGTCATGTCACTGTTACCAAGGGCAACAAAGTTTATAAAGTCCAATATCAACATTGAGTTGCGTAATGGTGTTTCACATCCCAGTCCAGAATATTTCACTCGAGACGTCGCCAGCTATAGGCAAAGGTGCAGAAATTTTGCCTGTGCATTGGCATTATACAGCAGGGTTCTTTAGCATGCCAAGCCCAACGTGACACGGGACCTCGTTTATTTTAAGTTCCCATCTGAATGAACCGTGACTTTCATTTTTTAATGCCGAGTGCTTGGCAAAAGAATAGTCAATACCCATTTTAAGTTTGGGTCAGACCCGGCCTAGGTTCGAACATACCACCTCCCACTTACTAAGCCAGTGCTCTACCAATTAAGCTACCGCAGTGGTTAAATATCAACATTAAAATTGGGTGTATGTACAAATAGTTTATCATATAGAAAAAGAATGATTAACCTGGTGGAAAACTGCAGGTCCATCAGACTTTTACAAATTAGATATCAAAGGTCCCAATGTAAAATCAATAGGTCCAGAACCTTGGACCCAGGGAATTTTGAACCCCCATTATGTTCATTACATCAAAAACAAACCTACAAAGTCCATGTTCAAATCACATTTCAATCAAAGTAAAACCTTGAAAACCGCAAACTTAGTTAAATTTTACCAGAAGAATGAGGTGTATTCATCTTTAAAGTCATGTGTAATTTTTAAAGTTGAGGTCCATTTTGGAAATCTTTCATTACATAAAAGGTTGGTTGGTTGAATGTTTCTTAACGTCAAGTCAGCAAATTTTCAGCTATTTGTGACGAGAACTATTTTATTAACCTCTATGGATTAATCTATGAACAATTCCGTGTATGCAGTGAAGTGCGAGTGTTTTGTATGGTCTGCCTTGTACTAAAGCGCACTGAGTCCATTATACTGATACCAGGTAAAGCAGTAAAGGCCAACGGCAAAGAAAATTCACTTTCCCACATGTGGTCTGAGCGGTACTAAAACTCACAGCAGTAAGAGGCCCTGGATTTGTAGACTGGATCTTCTAATGGACATTTTGTTATCCATTAGCTACCGAGGCCTCTCATTACCCCAGCCGTAAGTGGGAGGTCGCGGGTTCGATCCCCGGCCGGGTCTGACCCAAGACTTAAAAGTGGGTAGTGGTAGTGACTGTTCTTTCACCAAGCACTCGGCATTACAAAATGAAAGTCACGGTTCTTTCGGATGGGAACTTAAAATACAAGGTCCCGTGTCTTGGTAGGCTTGGCACGATAAAAAACCCGGCTGTATAATGCCATCAGCGCAATGGACAGACAAAATTTCTGCACATTCGCCTATAGCTGGCGACATATCGATATAAGTGAAAAATTTTTGACTGGGACGTTAAACACCATTACTAAACAACCCTCTCATTACATAAAAGGGCCTCAGTGACAAAGTAGCTTAAATCATGCACATACAAATCACAACACCTTTCAACATCTGGGTTCAAATCCCACTAGCGACAGATCTTAGTGAGAGACAGTTTGACAGTTCACCTGTTGGAGGTTTTCTCTGGGCAATCTGGTTTTTTCTAAACCATTCCAGAACTGTCTTGATTAAAGATGAAAGATTCTTGACTGGCAGTAATTTTGTTTCATTTTTAAAAACTACCTTATGCTTGTTCTAAAAAGGAAAAATGCATTATGATATGCTGGCATGCCAATAACAAGATATTATATTGCGACACTATCTGAAATTCTTTGGGAACCTAGACTTAACTTGCTAGTACATTGTATACTAGTATCCCCGTGAGTGGGAAATTCAGTCATTTTTCCCTAGACGAAACAACCTATGTTCAGTAGTAATTGGAGGCAATCAAAATCACTGACTGGGACAGGGGTTGAAAATTCTTCAAGCCCGAAGCACCAGACTAGAAAATTGGCAAGCAGGACTTGACAAAAATTTCACTGAAAAGCCCATCGGGCTTAAGTACTCAGAAAACCAATGAATTTTATTTTTTATTATTAAAAACACACCCAACAAGCAGGTTAAGTATTGGTCTCCAGTGGCGAGAAAAGAATCTCACAAGACATAACAGATGCCAAATATAAGAAGCATATCTGCATAGAATGACAAATTTCCATGGGTTGTCTATGATGAGGATAATGTGGAAGTTTATAACTGTTTTGTAAATACTGCATAAAATACCGATAGAAATCATGCATATTATATTGATTTGTGTCTTTCTTCTTTGATTCTGCTGTTTATCAAACTCTGGGCTTGATAAAAAATTACGGGCTTTTGATTTTCTGTACCAAAAAGTCCTGGGCTTTAGCTCTTCTGAAAAGATTTTCAACCCCTGACTGGGGTGTAAATCACCATTACTCCACTCCACTTCACATACTGGCGATTATTTATGAACTCTCGAATTACGCGAAAATAACATGCACACGAAAATTTCATGTTTTACAGTACATACTCATTAGTAATTATATTTTTTTTAATTTTAATTTTTATTTTTATTTTTTTATTTTTTTATTTTTTTTTTGGTTATGAAATAAAATTCATTTTAGATGTTTGCACCAAAAAGGAAAGATGTCAAGGTAAAAAAATTTGGGATCAAATGTTATCAAAATGGCATTGTATACTATAGCCGAATCCAGTCTTTTGTATAAAAAAAAAGCTTTGAGAAAGTTAGATATGCAGTTTTAGGTTATTAAGGGACAGATTATTTTTTATTTTTTTTTTGTAAATTTTTTCATGATTTTACAATTGAAAAAACAAAATACACCATTTACACACTCATATGCACACACAAACACTCACATACACTCAGGTATGGCAGATAATAATCAAGATATATCTAATATATACAGTCAAACCTGTCTATAAGGCCACCTAAAGGGAACAGTAAAAGTGGCCTTAATGGACAGGTGGTCTTTATACACAGGTTCAAATAATATAAATAAAAAGAACAATTAGGATACAATTCTACTGGCCTTTATAAGCAGGTGATCTTTACATAGAGGTGGCCTTAGGGCAGGTTGGACTGTATACATATTGTATATATAATTTATAACCAAATTGCTTTTTTAAAAAACACCTACACCATCACTCTACTCCACATATAGGTTTTGATACATACCTGTGCATGTGTTTGCAGGTGAGTTCGTAACGACTGAGCATTGGTAAATCCAGCGTCACAATATTCGCAAACGTAGGGGCGTAACTCTGCATGCGTTATCAAATGGCTCTAAAATACAAAATGAAATCAAATAAAAATTAAATTACATGTAACATGATACATAAAGAATTTAAATAATAATACACTGTAGAGCTGCAACAATGTATCAATATGCCTTAAACTGGTTCCATGAGCACAACTACGGTTATTGCAATATAATTTACAAATATTGTGTACCGGCGATACGAACAAAAATCGGGAAAATATGGGTTATGAATGTTTTCTATTTTGATAGTATCTGTCTCCGTTGGCAAAATGTTATAAAAAATCCGGAATATATGCGTCATAAATGTTTTTCTTTTTTTATGGCATCTGTCTCCGTCGGCAAAATGTTTGAAAGTCGTATGTTGATGTGATGTGTGCTGTCAAACTTCTATATAACATACATGGCACCCACACAACCCACATGGCATTGTCATTTGTATTAGAATTGGATTCTAAGATTCAAATCTTTATTTACTTGATGCAGCATACATGTATATACAAAAAATAGATGACGACTTTTAACTTTTGCGTTATGGAAATTAGCTGAACATTTGGTATTAATAAAATTATTTTGGAAACAAATAAGCGACAATTAACTTCTGTTATTATTTTGTCCTCGCAAAAACATGCAAAAGTTAATCATGCACGAATAATAGTTGGTTTACAGTACTTGATTATAACTTTCAGGGTTCGTAAAGACATTTGGACTCCAAATTTAAGAACTTTTTAGGGTCTTTTCAGGGTCTTATTTGCAAATTTAAGGCCTAATAAAAGGAACAACTATAGCAAAAAAATATTGGTGTAAAGGCAACTAATATATATCAGTCAAATGTATCCATAGTAACGACATTTAAAGTGGAGGTTGAAGTTGGGCGTTCAGTTAGGCCAGGTACCTTTAAATTGCACATTTCAATGTATAAATTAATTATTTATTTATATCAGTCTATTTGCAACCACTAAATATCGAAATACAGACACCCAACTGGCTAAATTCAAGGGCTTTTTAGGGCCTTCGGGATAAATTCAAGGGCTTTTTAGGGCCAGACTTGTTTTTAGGGTCTTTTTAGGGCAAACCTCAAAATTAAAGGACTTTTCCAGGCCTGTACGAACCCTGACTTTTGATACAGTTTCATGATTCTTGCGAGAGACATCTCTGTGATGATTTATAAATATAAACTGACCTACAATCAATTTTTATCTACTGAAAATACAAACCTTTAAATGATCCAGATTGATAAAACCTCGCCTACATATACCACACAGGTGTGGCCCTAGCTGCATGATGTCAGGCAATATTGGATCAGAATTAGCCTCATCTTCAAATGTCTCCCCGGTGGGATTTACCTTCCCAATATCCCCAAAATCAATTGGCTCCTGTTTGATTTCTACCGTCACACGTTCATTCGAGGCAAGATCATGTCGTTCATATGCAGCTCGCTTGTGAGCCTGAAACTGTTCATTTACGGGACTTATAGAGTTGGGTTCTCCCGATTCATCCTCTTCATTTTCTATCCCCATTTTAAGATCCGATTTTGGGAACTCTGTAAAGCTGCCATCATTCTTTACCAATTGTTGAAGATAATTTAAGCAAGTGTCTGCATCAGTAGCATCTAATCCTGCAATGACACTCTCATACTTTCCATATGTTCCGTGGGGTAATTTTCCCAACGCTTCCAATTGCATCACATGAAGTTTAGATCTCAGATGCTTCGCCCTGTGTCCTTTCATTCTGAATGCTACACCACAGTCGGTGCATTTAAATGGTCGGGGATTTTCCATCGTTGGGGTTAGAGGATTCGACCCTCCTTTCTCTTGCAGTATATGCGACGTCGTCTGTATATGTTTCTGATACAGTGCCTGCGATTTAAAGGCGGCACTACAAATTTCACACTTGAATGGTTTTTCTATAGAATGTATATGTCTGTGCAAGATCATTTGTTGCTGTTCTTGAAATGATTTTTGACATATGTCACAAACATACTTTGTGCCGACGATTACCACAGACGGATTATTTTTTTGTTCCTCGCTTTCCGATGTAATCATAGGTTCATGTGTAGACACATTTTCAACAACAATAGTGCTTCCTGGCATGGCAGCATGTGAATCTGATGATGTAGAAATCTGACTGGTCGAAAGTTCTACCATATTTTGACCCTGATCGTCCGAGCTATTTTTAGTTACCTGATGCGGAATATTAACATGTGATGTGTCCATAGGATTCAAATTTCTTTGTAGAATGGTCAGAGTATGAGGACTGATGTCTGATGCTGTTGGCTCGCAACTGAATGGGTGACTAAACTGGAAAGGTAAAAAGGGAGACAACTGCGTTTTCGGTACTGAAGATTTTTCAATAACTGAATGATACATGGGTGGCATGTATCCTCCAAGGGGAACGGTAACTATTAAACCTTGTTGAGAAGAAGTGTGTAGTTTTACTGTGTCTGGAGATTTAACTTTGTCCGGAGATTTCCAGCTCGAGATATTTATTTTATCCTCCAGTGATACTGATGGTGTATATTGAGGCGATGAAAGCTCTGGTGATATCAACTCTTTTTCCTGTTTTGTACTTGATAAATTATCATCAGAGTCTGCCGCTTCCTAAAAAAAAAGAAAATTTATAAAATGAAAAAATATAAAACTACCTTTCCATATAGGTTTTTGAGGTATCATCATGGCCTTTATCAATGAAAATTAAACTGGCTATGTTTCCATTCTTGATAGTAAAAATCACCATTGGCTACCAATTTATGAGAAATTATTGGATAAAGTTACCAATTTTGTAGTAAAATATTTAAAATAGGACTATATTTTCACAAATATAAGAAATTTGGCAATGGCGTTCACTGCTGTACCACCAATACCCTGTAACCTATTCTGCAGCACTTATTTCTAATGGATATGTAAATGAGAAAGATGTTGTTTCCCGTTTAAATGATCTTATTCCAGAAATTTGTAATGTTAACTTTTTCCAAAACATATTGATCACACGGTACAGTGGCAAACTCCATTACAATTACAAGTTTTCATGGTTCTAAGAAAAATATATTGATGTGTTTCAGCAAGTTTCATGTTTATTAGTTATGAGAAATGACTCCCAACAAAAAGTGTTTGGACGGAAAAGAATGGAAACTCACTTTTTTGAAAGGCAGAATATATCTGGCACATGGTAAAACGTTGCCGCTATGGGGATTTAACATATTGATTGAAAAACCAGGCAAATGGAGGATTCTGTTGGACATATGGCGTAAAACGTCACAAAGGACATCACTTCGGGTGTAAACATCGCCATTTTCGCCATGTAAAATCCCCATAACGCCAACATTTTCCTTTCTACAGACTAACTTTATGACAATCGCGGATGCGCATACAGATTTATGACTAGGTAAAAGTAAGTGAAAAATATCAATCTTTATTCAACTTTATTTGATTTTCTATGGATATGAAGAGTATTTCACTGTCACAAATTAGGTGGTTCCTACAGTAGCATTTATTATTCACATTTTCACAATGCATGTGGTTGGGGATTTTCTAGTTTGGGCAGGTGGTTTGGGGGGGGGGGGACTGTCATTTTTTTCACTTACTTCTATAATTAAAATTTCATCATTTACAGATATCGCCGATACAGGAAGTGACATAGGTTTGTCTGAAACAGCACCCTCTATTGTTGATTCTTCTGAACTACCTTTGGTTCTCATTCTCAATGCTCCAATCAGATCCCCTAGTCTATTGTCTATATATCAAAGAAAAAAAAACAACAGAGTTATCCAATTTTCTCACACCTGTGACACGGAAATCCCTTGTTTTTACCCATATGGGATTTCCTTGTCTCACCCTAGGGTTAAGACAGGCTACACCCTGAATTTCCCATGTAGTTATACCTGCTGTAGCTTTATCGTTGAGAGGACTTAATAAGTTGAGAAAAGTTCCGAAGTCAACCAACAATTTCTCAACATCACAATCACTTACACACTTAATTGATGACTCGTTGAAGCTCATTCTGGACAGGAAATTATTTATCCTCGTTTGAGATATCTCTGTTTTACCCTGTTACTGGTGTAAGATTTTATTATTCTCACACATGTGACATGCAAATCTCCTGTGTTTTACCCATATGGAATTTTCTTGTCTCACCCCAGGGTTGAGACAGGCCTCACCCTAGGGTTGAGACAGGCCTCACCCCCGGGTTGAGACAGGCTACATGTTATGCCTGAATAAACAGTTGTTTGATGTGACCCTAGAAGCTTTTCATGGATTTTTAAATGAATATGGTGTGAGAAAAAGATTCAATCATCACTGGTCATAAAGCTTAAGCTCGTTCTGGGCACATGAAAATATTCATCCTTGTTTGACATATCTCTGTCTTACACTGTTACCAGTGTAAGATTCTATTAGTCTCACCCTAGGGTGCAATCACATTTCCCGACCCACAGGAAAATATTCATCCTTGTTTGAGATATCTCTGTCTTACCCTGTTACCAGTGTAAGATTCTATTAGTCTCACCCTAGGGTACAATCACATTTCCCGACCCACAGGAAAATATTCATCCTTGTTTGACATATCTCTGTCTTACCCTGTTACCAGTGTAAGATTCTATTAGTCTCACCCTAGGGTGCATTCACATTTCCCAACCCACAGGAAAATATTCATCCTTGTTTGAGGTATCTCTGTCTTACCCTGTTACCAGTGTAAGATTCTATTAGTCTCACCCTAGGGTGCATTCACATTTCCCAACCCACAGGAAAATATTCATCCTTGTTTGAGGTATCTCTGTTTTACCCTGTTACCAGTGTAAGATTCTATTAGTCTCACCCTAGGGTGCAATCACATTTCCCGACCCACAGGAAAATATTCATCCTTGTTTGAGATATCTTTGTCTTACCCTGTTACAAGTGTAAGATTCTATTAGTCTCACCCTAGGGTACAATCACATTTCCCGACCCATAGGAAAATATTCATCCTTGTTTGAGATATCTCTGTCTTACCCTGTTACCAGTGTAAGATTCTATTGGTCTCACCCTAGGGTGCAATCACATTTCCCGACCCATAGGAAAATATTCATCCTTGTTTGAGATATCTCTGTCTTACCCTGTTACCAGTGTAAGATTCTATTAGTCTCACCCTAGGGTGCAATCACATTTCCCGACCCATAGGAAAATATTCATCCTTGTTTGACATATCTCTGTCTTACCCTGTTACCAGTGTATAATTCTATTAGTCTCACCCTAGGGTACAATCACATTTCCAGACCCAAAGGAAAATATTCATCCTTGTTTGAAATATCTCTGTCTTACCCTGTTACCAGTGTAAGATTCTATTAGTCTCACCCTAGGGTACAATCACATTTCCCAACCCATAGGAAAATATTCATCCTTGTTTGAGATATCTCTGTCTTACCCTGTTACCAGTGTAAGATTCTATTAGTCTCACCCTAGGGTGCAATCACATTTCCCGACCCACAGGAAAATATTCATCCTTGTTTGAGATATCTCTGCCTTACCCTGTTACCAGTGTAAGATTCTATTAGTCTCATGCTAGGGTACAATCACATTTCCTGACCCACAGGAAAATATTCATCCTTGTTTGAGATATCTCTGTCTTACCCTGTTACCAGTGTAAGATTCTATTAGTCTCACCCTAGGGTACAATCACATTTCTTGACCCACAGAAAATATTCATCCTTGTTTGAGATATCTCTGTCTTACCCTGTTACCAGTGTAAGATTCTATTAGTCTCACCCTAGGGTGCAATCACATTTCCCGACCCATAGGAAAATATTCATCCTTGTTTGACATATCTCTGTCTTACCCTGTTACCAGTGTAAGATTCTATTAGTCTCACTTTAGGGTGCAATCACATTTCCCGACCCACAGGAAAATATTCATCCTTGTTTGACATATCTCTGTCTTACCCTGTTAACAGTGTAAGATTCTATTAGTCTCACCCTAGGGTGCAATCACATTTCCAGACCCAAAGGAAAATATTTATCCTTGTTTGACATATCTCTGTCTTACCCTGTTACCAGTGTAAGATTCTATTAGTCTCACCCTAGGGTGCAATCACATTTCCCGACCCATAGGAAAATATTTATCCTTGTTTGAGATATCTCTGTCTTACCCTGTTACCAGTGTAAGATTCTATTAGTCTCACCCTAGGGTACAATCACATTTCCCGACCCACAGGAAAATATTCATCCTTGTTTGACATATCTCTGTCTTACCCTGTTACCAGTGTAAGATTCTATTAGTCTCACCCTAGGGTGCAATCACATTTCCCGACCCACAGGAAAATATTCATCCTTGTTTGACATATCTCTGTCTTACACTGTTACCAGTGTAAGATTCTATTAGTCTCACCCTAGGGTGCAATCACATTTCCAGACCCAAAGGAAAATTTATCCTTGTTTGACATATCTCTGTCTTACCCTGTTACCAGTGTAAGATTCTATTAGTCTCACCCTAGGGTGCAATCACATTTCCAGACCCAAAGGAAAATTTATCCTTGTTTGACATATCTCTGTCTTACACTGTTACCAGTGTAAGATTCTATTAGTCTCACCCTAGGGTGCAATCACATTTCCAGACCCAAAGGAAAATTTATCCTTGTTTGACATATCTCTGTCTTACCCTGTTACCAGTGTAAGATTCTATTAGTCTCACCCTAGGGTGCAATCACATTTCCCGACCCATAGGAAAATATTTATCCTTGTTTGAGATATCTCTGTCTTACCCTGTTACCAGTGTAAGATTCTATTAGTCTCACCCTAGGGTACAATCACATTTCCCGACCCACAGGAAAATATTCATCCTTGTTTGAGATATCTCTGTCTTACCCTGTTACCAGTGTAAGATTCTATTAGTCTCACCCTAGGGTGCAATCACATTTTCCGACCCACAGGAAAATATTCATCCTTGTTTGACATATCTCTGTCTTACACTGTTACCAGTGTAAGATTCTATTAGTCTCACCCTAGGGTGCAATCACATTTCCCGACCCACAGGAAAATATTCATCCTTGTTTGAGATATCTCTGTCTTACCCTGTTACAAGTGTAAGATTCTATTAGTCTCACCCTAGGGTGCAATCACATTTCCCGACCCAAAGGAAAATATTCATCCTTGTTTGAGATATCTCTGTCTTACCCTGTTACCAGTGTAAGATTCTATTAGTCTCACCCTAGGGTACAATCACATTTCCCGACCCACAGGAAAATATTCATCCTTGTTTGACATATCTCTGTCTTACCCTGTTACCAGTGTAAGATTCTATTAGTCTCACCCTAGGGTGCATTCACATTTCCCAACCCACAGGAAAATATTCATCCTTGTTTGAGGTATCTCTGTTTTACCCTGTTACCAGTGTAAGATTGTATTAGTCTCACCCTAGGGTGCAATCACATTTCCCGACCCACAGGAAAATATTCATCCTTGTTTGAGATATCTCTGTCTTACCCTGTTACAAGTGTAAGATTCTATTAGTCTCACCCTAGGGTACAATCACATTTCCCGACCCATAGGAAAATATTCATCCTTGTTTGAGATATCTCTGTCTTACCCTGTTACCAGTGTAAGATTCTATTAGTCTCACCCTAGGTGCAATCACATTTCCCGACCCATAGGAAAATATTTATCCTTGTTTGAGATATCTCTGTCTTACCCTGTTACCAGTGTAAGATTCTATTAGTCTCACCCTAGGGTGCAATCACATTTCCCGACCCATAGGAAAATATTCATCCTTGTTTGAGATATCTCTGTCTTACCCTGTTACAAGTGTAAGATTCTATTAGTCTCACCCTAGGGTACAATCACATTTCCGGACCCATAGCAAAAAATATTCATCCTTGTTTGAGATATCTCTGTCTTACCCTGTTACCAGTGTAAGATTCTATTAGTCTTACCCTAGGGTGCAATCACATTTCCCGACCCATAGGAAAATATTCATCCTTGTTTGAGATATCTCTGTCTTACCCTGTTACCAGTGTAAGATTCTATTAGTCTCACTTTAGGGTGCAATCACATTTCCCGACCCATAGGAAAATATTCATCCTTGTTTGAGATATCTCTGTCTTACCCTGTTACCAGTGTATAATTCTATTAGTCTCACCCTAGGGTACAATCACATTTCCAGACCCAAAGGAAAATAATCATCCTTGTTTGAAATATCTCTTTCTTACCCTGTTACCAGTGTAAGATTCTATTAGTCTCACCCTAGGGTACAATCACATTTCCCAACCCATAGGAAAATATTCATCCTTGTTTAAGATATCTCTGTCTTACCCTGTTACCAGTGTAAGATTCTATTAGTCTCACCCTAGGGTGCAATCACATTTCCCGACCCACAGGAAAATATTCATCCTTGTTTGAGATATCTCTGCCTTACCCTGTTACCAGTGTAAGATTCTATTAGTCTCATGCTAGGGTACAATCACATTTCCGGACCCACAGGAAAATATTCATCCTTGTTTGACATATCTCTGTCTTACACTGTTACCAGTGTAAGATTCTATTAGTCTCACCCTAGGGTACAATCACATTTCTTGACCCACAGAAAAATATTCATCCTTGTTTGAGATATCTCTGTCTTACCCTGTTACCAGTGTAAGATTCTATTAGTCTCACCTTAGGGTGCAATCACATTTCCAGACCCAAAGGAAAATATTTATCCTTGTTTGACATATCTCTGTCTTACCCTGTTACCAGTGTAAGATTCTATTAGTCTCATCTAGGGTGCAATCACATTTCCCGACCCATAGGAAAATATTTATCCTTGTTTGAGATATCTCTGTCTTACCCTGTTACCAGTGTAAGATTCTATTAGACTCACCCTAGGGTACAATCACATTTCCCGACCCACAGGAAAATATTCATCCTTGTTTGACATATCTCTGTCTTACCCTGTTACCAGTGTAAGATTCTATTAGTCTCACCCTAGGGTACAATCACATTTCCCGACCCACATGAAAATATTCATCCTTGTTTGAGATATCTCTGTCTTACCCTGTTACCAGTGTAAGATTCTATTAGTCTCACCCTAGGGTACAATCACATTTCCGGACCCACAGGAAAATATTCATCCTTGTTTGACATATCTCTGTCTTACCCTGTTACCAGTGTAAGATTCTATTAGTCTTACCCTAGGGTACAATCACATTTCCCGACCCACAGGAAAATATTCATCCTTGTTTGACATATCTCTGTCTTATCCTGTTACCAGTGTAAGATTCTATTAGTCTCACCCTAGGGTACAATCACATTTCCCGACCCACATGAAAATATTCATCCTTATTTGAGATATCTCTGTCTTACCCTGTTACCAGTGTAAGATTCTATTAGTCTCACCCTAGGGTACAATCACATTTCCCGACCCACATGAAAATATTCATCCTTGTTTGAGATATCTCTGTCTTACCCTGTTACCAGTGTAAGATTCTATTAGTCTCACCCTAGGGTACAATCACATTTCCCGACCCACATGAAAATATTCATCCTTGTTTGAGATATCTCTGTCTTACCCTGTTACCAGTGTAAGATTCTATTAGTCTCACCCTAGGGTGCAATCACATTTCCAGACCCAAAGGAAAATATTCATCCTTGTTTGAGATATCTCTGTCTTACCCTGTTACCAGTGTAAGATTCTATTAGTCTCACCCTAGGGTACAATCACATTTTCCAACCCACATGAAAATATTCATCCTTGTTTGACATATCTCTGTCTTACCCTGTTACCAGTGTAAGATTCTATTAGTCTCATGCTAGGGTACAATCACATTTCCTGACCCACAGGAAAATATTCATCCTTGTTTGAGATATCTCTGCCTTACCCTGTTACCAGTGTAAGATTCTATTAGTCTCATGCTAGGGTACAATCACATTTCCTGACCCACAGGAAAATATTCATCCTTGTTTGAGATATCTCTGTCTTACCCTGTTACCAGTGTAAGATTCTATTAGTCTCACCCTAGGGTACAATCACATTTCTTGACCCACAGAAAAATATTCATCCTTGTTTGAGATATCTCTGTCTTACCCTGTTACCAGTGTAAGATTCTATTAGTCTCACCCTAGGGTGCAATCACATTTCCCGACCCATAGGAAAATATTCATCCTTGTTTGACATATCTCTGTCTTACCCTGTTACCAGTGTAAGATTCTATTAGTCTCACTTTAGGGTGCAATCACATTTCCCGACCCACAGGAAAATATTCATCCTTGTTTGACATATCTCTGTCTTACCCTGTTAACAGTGTAAGATTCTATTAGTCTCACCCTAGGGTGCAATCACATTTCCAGACCCAAAGGAAAATATTTATCCTTGTTTGACATATCTCTGTCTTACCCTGTTACCAGTGTAAGATTCTATTAGTCTCACCCTAGGGTGCAATCACATTTCCCGACCCATAGGAAAATATTTATCCTTGTTTGAGATATCTCTGTCTTACCCTGTTACCAGTGTAAGATTCTATTAGTCTCACCCTAGGGTACAATCACATTTCCCGACCCACAGGAAAATATTCATCCTTGTTTGACATATCTCTGTCTTACCCTGTTACCAGTGTAAGATTCTATTAGTCTCACCCTAGGGTGCAATCACATTTCCCGACCCACAGGAAAATATTCATCCTTGTTTGACATATCTCTGTCTTACACTGTTACCAGTGTAAGATTCTATTAGTCTCACCCTAGGGTGCAATCACATTTCCAGACCCAAAGGAAAATTTATCCTTGTTTGACATATCTCTGTCTTACCCTGTTACCAGTGTAAGATTCTATTAGTCTCACCCTAGGGTGCAATCACATTTCCAGACCCAAAGGAAAATTTATCCTTGTTTGACATATCTCTGTCTTACACTGTTACCAGTGTAAGATTCTATTAGTCTCACCCTAGGGTGCAATCACATTTCCAGACCCAAAGGAAAATTTATCCTTGTTTGACATATCTCTGTCTTACCCTGTTACCAGTGTAAGATTCTATTAGTCTCACCCTAGGGTGCAATCACATTTCCCGACCCATAGGAAAATATTTATCCTTGTTTGAGATATCTCTGTCTTACCCTGTTACCAGTGTAAGATTCTATTAGTCTCACCCTAGGGTACAATCACATTTCCCGACCCACAGGAAAATATTCATCCTTGTTTGAGATATCTCTGTCTTACCCTGTTACCAGTGTAAGATTCTATTAGTCTCACCCTAGGGTGCAATCACATTTTCCGACCCACAGGAAAATATTCATCCTTGTTTGACATATCTCTGTCTTACACTGTTACCAGTGTAAGATTCTATTAGTCTCACCCTAGGGTGCAATCACATTTCCCGACCCACAGGAAAATATTCATCCTTGTTTGAGATATCTCTGTCTTACCCTGTTACAAGTGTAAGATTCTATTAGTCTCACCCTAGGGTGCAATCACATTTCCCGACCCAAAGGAAAATATTCATCCTTGTTTGAGATATCTCTGTCTTACCCTGTTACCAGTGTAAGATTCTATTAGTCTCACCCTAGGGTACAATCACATTTCCCGACCCACAGGAAAATATTCATCCTTGTTTGACATATCTCTGTCTTACCCTGTTACCAGTGTAAGATTCTATTAGTCTCACCCTAGGGTGCATTCACATTTCCCAACCCACAGGAAAATATTCATCCTTGTTTGAGGTATCTCTGTTTTACCCTGTTACCAGTGTAAGATTGTATTAGTCTCACCCTAGGGTGCAATCACATTTCCCGACCCACAGGAAAATATTCATCCTTGTTTGAGATATCTCTGTCTTACCCTGTTACAAGTGTAAGATTCTATTAGTCTCACCCTAGGGTACAATCACATTTCCCGACCCATAGGAAAATATTCATCCTTGTTTGAGATATCTCTGTCTTACCCTGTTACCAGTGTAAGATTCTATTAGTCTCACCCTAGGGTGCAATCACATTTCCCGACCCATAGGAAAATATTTATCCTTGTTTGAGATATCTCTGTCTTACCCTGTTACCAGTGTAAGATTCTATTAGTCTCACCCTAGGGTGCAATCACATTTCCCGACCCATAGGAAAATATTCATCCTTGTTTGAGATATCTCTGTCTTACCCTGTTACAAGTGTAAGATTCTATTAGTCTCACCCTAGGGTACAATCACATTTCCGGACCCATAGCAAAAAATTCATCCTTGTTTGAGATATCTCTGTCTTACCCTGTTACCAGTGTAAGATTCTATTAGTCTTACCCTAGGGTGCAATCACATTTCCCGACCCATAGGAAAATATTCATCCTTGTTTGAGATATCTCTGTCTTACCCTGTTACCAGTGTAAGATTCTATTAGTCTCACTTTAGGGTGCAATCACATTTCCCGACCCATAGGAAAATATTCATCCTTGTTTGAGATATCTCTGTCTTACCCTGTTACCAGTGTATAATTCTATTAGTCTCACCCTAGGGTACAATCACATTTCCAGACCCAAAGGAAAATAATCATCCTTGTTTGAAATATCTCTTTCTTACCCTGTTACCAGTGTAAGATTCTATTAGTCTCACCCTAGGGTACAATCACATTTCCCAACCCATAGGAAAATATTCATCCTTGTTTAAGATATCTCTGTCTTACCCTGTTACCAGTGTAAGATTCTATTAGTCTCACCCTAGGGTGCAATCACATTTCCCGACCCACAGGAAAATATTCATCCTTGTTTGAGATATCTCTGCCTTACCCTGTTACCAGTGTAAGATTCTATTAGTCTCATGCTAGGGTACAATCACATTTCCGGACCCACAGGAAAATATTCATCCTTGTTTGACATATCTCTGTCTTACACTGTTACCAGTGTAAGATTCTATTAGTCTCACCCTAGGGTACAATCACATTTCTTGACCCACAGAAAAATTTCATCCTTGTTTGAGATATCTCTGTCTTACCCTGTTACCAGTGTAAGATTCTATTAGTCTCACCTTAGGGTGCAATCACATTTCCAGACCCAAAGGAAAATATTTATCCTTGTTTGACATATCTCTGTCTTACCCTGTTACCAGTGTAAGATTCTATTAGTCTCATCCTAGGGTGCAATCACATTTCCCGACCCATAGGAAAATATTTATCCTTGTTTGAGATATCTCTGTCTTACCCTGTTACCAGTGTAAGATTCTATTAGACTCACCCTAGGGTACAATCACATTTCCCGACCCACAGGAAAATATTCATCCTTGTTTGACATATCTCTGTCTTACCCTGTTACCAGTGTAAGATTCTATTAGTCTCACCCTAGGGTACAATCACATTTCCCGACCCACATGAAAATATTCATCCTTGTTTGAGATATCTCTGTCTTACCCTGTTACCAGTGTAAGATTCTATTAGTCTCACCCTAGGGTACAATCACATTTCCGGACCCACAGGAAAATATTCATCCTTGTTTGACATATCTCTGTCTTACCCTGTTACCAGTGTAAGATTCTATTAGTCTTACCCTAGGGTACAATCACATTTCCCGACCCACAGGAAAATATTCATCCTTGTTTGACATATCTCTGTCTTATCCTGTTACCAGTGTAAGATTCTATTAGTCTCACCCTAGGGTACAATCACATTTCCCGACCCACATGAAAATATTCATCCTTATTTGAGATATCTCTGTCTTACCCTGTTACCAGTGTAAGATTCTATTAGTCTCACCCTAGGGTACAATCACATTTCCCGACCCACATGAAAATATTCATCCTTGTTTGAGATATCTCTGTCTTACCCTGTTACCAGTGTAAGATTCTATTAGTCTCACCCTAGGGTACAATCACATTTCCCGACCCACATGAAAATATTCATCCTTGTTTGAGATATCTCTGTCTTACCCTGTTACCAGTGTAAGATTCTATTAGTCTCACCCTAGGGTGCAATCACATTTCCAGACCCAAAGGAAAATATTCATCCTTGTTTGAGATATCTCTGTCTTACCCTGTTACCAGTGTAAGATTCTATTAGTCTCACCCTAGGGTACAATCACATTTTCCAACCCACATGAAAATATTCATCCTTGTTTGACATATCTCTGTCTTACCCTGTTACCAGTGTAAGATTCTATTAGTCTCACCCTAGGGTGCATTTACATTTCCCGACCCACAGGAAAATATTCATCCTTGTTTGAGATATCTCTGTCTTACCCTGTTACCAGTGTAAGATTCTATTAGTCTCACCCTAGGGTGCAATCACATTTCCCGACCAACAATTTTATAAACATTATAGTAACTCACACTTTATTGATGATGTCATAATTATTTTACATGAGGACGTCAACAAAAATTGATTATGTCATTTTAAGAAGACACAGGTGTTAGCATTAAAACTGAACAACTGATGCAAATCTTTGTTTTCAAATTAAAATTTATGTTGCCATTGAGTGAAAAAAGATTCCTACACTGGTGACAGTATTAGACAGAGAAATTTCAGAGGAGGAGTTGGGTTGAGTAATGGTGTTTAACGTCCCAGTCAAGAATATTTCACTTATATCGAGAGGTCACCAACTATAGGCAAAGGTGCAGAAATTTCACTGTGTGTTGCACTGATGGCATTATACACTAGGGTTCTTTATCATGCCATGCCTACTGTAACATGTGTCATTGTTTATTTTAAGTTCCCATCTCAAAGAACCGTGACTTTCATTTCTTAATGCAGGGTGCTTGCTGTAGGATTAGTCACCATCCACTTTCAAGTCATGGGACAGATCCAGTTGGGGTTCAAACCCATGACCTCCCACTTTCGGAGGGAGCACTCTACCAACTAAGCTACCCCAGTGGTTATTTCAAAGGAAGAGGAATATTTTCCAGTCTAGAACTGGCCTAGCAATATAACCATATTGAGTTTCAATTACTGTGAATACATTTAATTTCGTGGGATCCAATTTTCGTGGTTCTGAGAAAAAATACCATTTCATGGGATGATAAATTCGTGGATAAAGCACCTGTTAATATCTTCTTCTATTGTCCGTAACTTCCTTTGAAGATAGGCGAACCGTTGACAACTCTACATACATATGTAAACACTACTACTGTATAAATATTTACATATATATTCGTTGACATGTAAATTCGTGGGTCATGGTATCCACGAAAACAACTAAAATTGGAACACCACGAAAATTAATGAATTCACAGTATTGTACCATAAAAAGAGAGATAACTATGTACAGGGTTCGTACAGACATTTGGACTCCAAATTTAAGGACTCAGGGTCTTATTTACAAATTTAAGGCCTAATCAAAGGGACAATGTTAGAAAAAAAATATTGGTGCAAAGCCAATTAAATCAATAAATCAGTTATTTTCGCGTCCATAGTAATGACACTTGAAGAAAAGGTTGAAGTTGGGCGTTCGGTTGGGCCAGGTACCTTTATGTTTAAATTGCCCATTTCAATATAACTTATCAATTAATTATTTATTGATATCAGTCTATTTGCAACCGCTTAATATCGAAATACAGACACCCAACTGGCCAAATTCAAGGGCTTTTCAGGGCCTTCAGGACAAATTCAAGGGCTTTTTAGGGTCAGACTTGTTTTTAGGGTCTTTTTAGGGCAAACCTCAAAATTTAAGGACTTTTCAAGGCCTGTACGAACCCTGTACAAGAAACACTGACAGCATGTTTCCTTTTCCTTTGTTAATTTCTATTAACCGTACTCAAAATGTTCAACGGCAGGCTTTTACATTGGCGAACCTAAATTTCAACAGTGACTATCCGTTCAAGCACACATGTAACCCCTGTGGATCAGGTTTCACTCTGAAATTTTGAAGTCAATAAAACCCTCTAAAAGGGTGAAATAGAAGTTGTGTTTATGTGGTTTTCACTCTTGAGATTTTGAAGTCAATTTGACCCCTAAAAGGATCAAATAGAAGCCAGAGGATCAGGTTTAACTCTGAGATTTTGAAGTCAATATGACCTCTGAAAGTGTCAAATACTGTATTAGAAGAAACATTAGCCAGTGTTCTGCCCAGTTTTCAAAAACTATGGGCCACAGGGCCCATTGAGCCAAGAAAATTAGGGCCATTCTCAAATTTTATGGGCCATACCAACCAAGTTTTTATAAGTAACTATTACGTACCTGGTATATGGGTGATGAAGGTGGGGGATGCATTTTGCATTTAGAGGGAAGAAGTTACCTCGCTACTACACCCTGGTTAATCGGGGCTCACATCCTGTGTACACAATGCGTTTTTTGCATTAGATTGGCTTGTTTTTTTAACTTTTGAAGCTGGCGATTGAAAGAAATCTAATAAAGACTTCATTTTTCTTTTGCCGTCTGCCATTTTAGAAAGAGCAGTGAAGCAAAGTGTCACAGGATACGGATTGGCAAACACCAATCAAAACAGCGATCGGAACTCTCTAGAAAGGAGATTACGAAATGAGATCACTTAGACGTTTGGTTGGTATGGAAATAGACGCTTTGTAAAACGAATGTAAACAAAAAGACGGACAAGTTTCGTTGACGCAAATTCATGAATTCAAATGTTCTAAATTTTATTAGATCGGCTTACTTTTTCAGCGAGCCGAACAACCCATTTGTGGTGATATTTATGCGCCATTTACATTTATTAAGCACCAATGGCGCAAGGGCGCGGCCTGGGCAGAACACTGTTAGCGGCAGAAAACTTTTGATCTTCTTAACTATTTCGTGGCAAGAAATTTTCATGATTCCAACTGTGAAGAAAGTGTACAAAAGGAGATTCAAATTTTTCCCCGAAAGATATATTAGCGGTACGAGAGCCACCATGAAAATCGCTGCTATTTCTTCACTGTGAATGTTTCTTCTTATACAGTAAAAGCTCCGAAAACCAGATTTCACTCTGAGATTTTGCAGTCAATTTGACCCCGAAAAGGGTCAAGTGGTAGCCCCTGAGGATCATTACATCATATGATTAAAATAGTACCGGTACTTTACCTTTGAGTTTGTTATTACTATCTGTAGAGTCACTGTCTGTAGACTGTAACGACAACAAACTTTGTGCTGCTACCTCAATACCGCCAGTGTTGCCATGGTTACCATCTACAATACAAATATACATATACAGAGTTACTATCCAAGGGTTAAATATACAGGTGTTGTGGATAACCTTAAAATTTAAGGTCGATGGGTTAGCAATTTCTTTTTTTTTAATTTTTTATTTACATTGACCATATCGGGCAAAGATGCCAACTTTAACAGTGTTTGTCAAAATATTGTCATAAAAGCTTTATTGCAGGCATAAATAATCCAGGGTCAGCCATATTAGCGGACCAATCTTTTTAGGCCTAAATGCAAAATACTGGTACACATATGTGTTTGTATTTTTTTTTTAATTTTAACACTATTTTGTGTGATGATTGGTCAGAAATCATTAAACATAGCACTGCTGTGCTGTTGTACGGCGTAGTTGGGAAAATGGTGTTGTGGCAAGACAGAATATAAACGAAAATTCGGGGGAGGGGGGTTTTCGATCTATGCATAGTCCGACGGATGTTTTTTGGAAAAAGAAACAATGTACCAAACCATGTATTGCTAAATTAAATGGTAGAAAATAATAATTTCATAAATATATAAAAGAGACAATCAGTAATTAAAATTTAATTAAGTCGTACCCAATCGTTTTGTCATTTCGGATAGAGAGAAAGACAGTAGAGTTTTGCAGACCCTACCGTCGCTATGAGGGGGTACATTCTAGCGGTTGTATGCAACTGGAGCATTTGCTGTTAAATCTGGGTTTATTAAACTGCTGATTATCACTCACAATATTGTTTCATGTTAATGGTGAAGTATTTAAAATCCACATGTGGTCATTTGCACACAACACTGTACGAATTATCTCCCTTTCACGAAAGTGAAATCTAATCGATAAACAGTTTTAAAATATGACACAATTGCCTCAACATCAAAATACGTTATCATACCCTTCAAAATAAATTTAAATTTCCATAGATTTCATGAAGAATTAATTAAATCAACCTCCCATTGCTGTTTATTTCATAAAAAGTTATGATTTTACACCGTAGGACGCAAACTTCTCGGACTACTTTTTATTGTAAACACGAGATCAGTTCGCCAAATTGCAGAAATTATTGGATGCATCCCGTCCAATATCTTACTAGATTCCGAAATGTATTCCAAAAATTTATTCCAAATGTGCATATGTAACCAAATGCATTACCCGTCTCAGAATACATATCTCACGATAAAACAGATATATTTCTTTCACGCTCATTTACTAGGCGCACTATTTCCATGTGTACTCATATCTTATAATTTCATAGCAAAGAAGCATTAGCAAAGTAAGCGTTCACTATCGTGAAACGCCGTACAAAAACAGTATTTTTAGTTTTCTATCACTTTTTTCTTTTTCATAGTTTTGACCATTATAATGCTTATTTATACATAATGTACAACTGCAAGAGCCCCCACCCCATTTTTTTTTTTAAATTTTAACACTATTCTGTGTGATGATTGGTCAGAAAACAGTATTGAAATCATTGAAAACAGTATTTTGAAGTTTTCTTTTTTCTTTTTCATAGTTTTGACCATTATAATGCTTATTTTCACAACTGCAAGAGCCCGCACCCCATTTTTTTTTAACATTTTAACACTATTGTGTGTGATAATTGGTCAGAAATAATTAAAAACAGTATTTTGAAGTTTTCTTTTTTCTTTTTCATAGTTTTGACCATTATAATGCTTATTTTCACAACTGCAAGAGCCCCCACCCCATTTTTTTTTAACATTTTAACACTATTCTGTGTGATGATTGGTCAGAAATCATTAAAATTAGTATTTTTAGTTTTCTATCACTTTTTTCTTTTTCATAGTTTTGACCATTATAATGCTTATTTTCACAACTGCGAGAGCCACCACCCAATTTTTTAAACATTTTAACACTATTCTGTGTGATGATTGGTCAGAAAACAGTATTGAAATCATTGAAAACAGTATTTTGAAGTTTTCTATCACTTTTTTCTTTTTCATAGTTTTGACCATTATAATGCTTATTTATACAAAATGTACAACTGCAAGAGCCTCCAACCCATTCACAAAAGGGCAAGAAAAAGCCAAGCTATCATTCTTCTCCATGCTTAATCCTTAATAATGTCATATGAAGTAAGATGGGACATGAAGAGGTGATAAAAAACATATACATGTAACAGGGTTCGTACAGACATTTGGACTTCAAATTTAAGGACTTTTTAGGGTCTTTTCAGGGTCTTATTTGCAAATTTAAGGCCAAATCAAAGGGACAATTTGAGCAAAAAAATATTGGTGCAAAGGCAATTAAACCAATAAAACAATCACTTAGTAACAGCACTTGACATGGAGGTTGAAGTTAGGCATTTGGGAGGGCCAGGTACCTTTAAATTGTTCATTTCAATGCAACTTAATAATTAATTTATTTATTCAGCCTAATTTATTTATATATATCAGTCTATTCACAACCACTTAATATCAAAATACAGACACCCAACTGGCCAAATTCAAGGGCTTTTTAGAGCCTTCAGGATAAATTCAAGGGCTTTTTAGGGTCAAACTTGTTTTTAGGGTCTTTTTAGGGTAAACCTCAAAATTTAAGGACTGAAACTAGAACTGTCTCTTGAGAGCAAAATACCCCAGCTCCAAATATTTAAAGTTTCCATGTGACCTTTACTTTTCTGATTTGCCCTAGGTTCAAAGTCATGACACACCTTTCGACCATGGGGATTATTCATGTGAGTTTGAACGAGTGTCGCCCAAAGCATTGAGATATGGCCCGGACAGAATTTTACATGGACAGACGGACAAACAGACAGATGGACAGACATGGTGATTCCTATATACCCCCTCAAAATAGTTTTTGGGAGGGGGGTATAAATATGTTTAGTATTTAGCTTGTTGTTCTCTGATCGTTGCACTTGCTCCATATGACATTTACAGTACTGACATCTTACATCCAATAATAATCTGCTATCACACTTTATACAGGCTCACTCACTACTTACTCACTGCTCACTAATCCACTCACTCACTTACTCATTACTCACTCATTCATCAACTCACTTCTCACTCATTAATTCATTACGCACTCACTCACTACTCACACACTACTTACTTACTATTCACTCACTCACTCACTCACTCACTCAATCAATAACTCACTCATTCAGTCACTTGTACTCACTCACTCACTCAATCAATCAATAACTCACTTATTCAGTCACTTGTACTCACTCACTCACTCACTACTTACTCACTATTCACTCACTAACGACTCACTAACTTACTATTCATTCTCTCACTAACTCACTATGCATTCACTCAATCACTCACTCCCTCACTACTCACTTGCTCACTCACTCAATCAATCAGATAACCATACCTTTTACATCTTCCATAGTACCAAAACCATAGACTGTACCAAGGCTGTTAATAAATAAAATTCACACGATTATTTATGGTTAAGTATGTAAGTGAAATGAAGCAATGGCGTTTGAACCCTGTTTAGATTTTTTAACTTATATCAAGTTCTGGGAAGTGAAGTGATGTAATGGTGTTTAAGCCCCATGTCAAGGTTTTTTTTAACTTATATAAAAAACAGCCAGTTCTGGGATGTGAAGTGATGTAATGGTGTTTGAGCCCCATGTCAAGGTTTTTTTTAACTTATATAAAAAACAGCCAGTTCTGGGATGTTAAGTGATGTAATGGTGTTTGAGCCACTGTCAAGGTTCTTTTAAGTTATATCAAAACAGTCAGTTCTAGGATGTGAAGTGATGTAATGGTGTTTAAGCCACTGTCAAGGTTCTTTTAACTTATATCAAAACAGTCAGTTCTGGGATGTGAAGTGATGTAATGGTGTTTGGGCTACTGTCAAGGTTCTTTTAACTTATATCAAAACAGCCAGTTCTGGGATGTGAAGTGATGTAATGGTGTTTAAGCCACTGTCAAGGTTTTTTTTAACTTATATAAAAAACAGCCAGTTCTGGGATGTGAAGTGATGTAATGGTGTTTGAGCCACTGTCAAGGTTCTTTTAAATTATATCAAAACAGTCAGTTCTGGGATGTGAAGTGATGTAATGGTGTTTGGGCCACTGTCAAGGTTCTTTTAACTTATATAAAAAACAGCCAGTTCTGGGATGTGAAGTGATGTAATGGTGTTTGAGCCCCTGTCAAGGTTCTTTTAAATTATATCAAAACAGTCAGTTCTGGGATGTGAAGTGATGTAATGGTGTTTAAGCCACTGTCACGGTTTTTTTAACTTATATCAAAACAGCCAGTTCTGGGGTGTGAAGTGATGTAATGGTGTTTGAGCCACTGTCAAGGTTTTTTTAACTTACATCAAAACAGCCAGTTCTGGGATGTGAAGTGATGCAATGGTGTTTGAGCCCCTGTCAAGGTTCTTTAAACTCATATAAAAACAGCCAGTTCTGGGATGTGAAGTGATGTAATGGTGTTTAAGCCCTATGTCAAGGTTTTTTTAACTTATATCAAAACATCCAGTTCTGGGATGTGAAGTGATGTAATGGTGTTTGGGCCCCTGTCAAGGTTCTTTTAACTTATATCAAAACAGCCAGTTCTGGTATGTGAAGTGATGTAATGGTGTTTGAGCCCCATGTCAAGTTTTTTTTTAACTTATATAAAAAGAGCCACTTCTGGGATGTGAAGTGATGTAATGGTGTTTGAGCCCCATGTCAAGGTTCTTTTAACTTATATCAAAACAGCCAGTTCTGGGATGTGAAGTGATGTAATGATGTTTGAGCCCCTGTCAAGGTTCTTTTAACTTATATCAAAACAGTCAGTTCTAGGATGTGAAGTGATGTAATGGTGTTTGAGCCCCTGTCAAGGTTTTTTTAACTTATATAAAAACAGCCAGTTCTGGGATGTGAAGTGATGTAATGGTGTTTGAGCCCCTGTCAAGGTTCTTATAACTTATATCAAAACAGTCAGTTCTAGGATGTGAAGTGATGTAATGGTGTTTGAGCCCCTGTCAAGGTTCTTTAACTTATATCAAAACAGCCAGTTCTGGGATGTGAAGTGATGTAATGGTGTTTGGGCCACCGTCAAGGTTCTTTCACATATATATATTTTAGTGGTAATAATTTTAAGCACTTTTTGTGCTAAAAATTTTTTATCACCACAAATTTGGATCCGCTTTGTTGGAACCTGGTAAAGAAACGTGTGTGGATGTGTATACAGATGATTCCATTTAATTGCATAACATGTTTGTCGGGAAATTTTATGCAATTAACCGGACTATACAAATAAGCAGAACTCACCTAGTTGGATCAGCTTTGTTAGAGTTGTGTGTAGATGTCTGAACTGCTACTAAGATAATGTCTTTGGAGCTGTCTAGAACACATTCCCCATCGCCGATGGTAGTCTCTTTAGCTTCTATAGATATTTCATTGTCATGTGACTGGTCATGTGACTGTATTGTAGAACACATGACAGGTTCAAGGGCTATCAGACCTGATTCCACTTCTGTTACAGTCATAACACTGAAAGTATCAATAGAACATATGCTTTATCAATGCATGGGCATAGCTTAATATGAGGCAACTGCCTCAGTAAAAATCAGATTGCCTTCATTTTTTTTGCCTTGGTTATATTAATTGGTTCCCATTTACACCCCTGCAATAATCCCCAAAGCCAAGACAAATGCAATGAAGCCATTTTTATTTTACAACAGTGTTCAATCTAAAAGGGCCCCTTGTGCCATTGGGCCAAAAATAATAATTTGGTCTCATTAAAATAACTGTCTGTGGGTAAACCCTGGTCCATTAGTTTAGTCTTACCAGTAGTTGAGTTTTTAATGAGGTGTTCATGTTACACTATTCCCAGGGCTCACACCAGGGTTCATACAGACATTTGGACTCCAAATTTAAGGACTTTTCAGGGTCTTATTTGCAAATTTAAGGCCTAATCAGAGGTACAATTGAAGCAAAAAAAATGATTCAAAGGCAATTAAATCAATAAAACAATTACTTACATGTCCATAGTAACATCACTTGAAGTGGATAAGGTTGAAGTTGGGCATTTGGAAGGGCCAGGTACCTTTAAATTGCTCCTTTCAAGTAACTTATTAATAAATATTTTTTATTTACATCAGTCTTTTTGCAACTACTTAATATCCAAATACAGACACCAAACTGCCCAAATTCAAGGGCTTTTAGGGCCTTCAGGATAAATTCAAGAGCTTTTTAGGGTCAGACTTGTTTTTAGGGTATTTTTTGTGCAAAACCTCAAAATTTAAGGACTTTTCCAGGCCTGTACGAACCCTGCACACTGTCAGTTGAACATGTCACGATTTGCGACAAAAAATCATCTTTAAATAGGAAAAATGTCCATGAAGACTTAAAATTTCCACTTTTGTTAAAAATTTGTGACAAAAAGATTTTGTGAGCCAGTGTGGACCCTGTATCCCCTGCAATGGTGAACAGCCGTGAACTCCATATAAAGAGAAATAACTTTGACTGATCATTAGTTGTAAAATTCCGTAAGTGGTTGGACCATTTCATAGATCTAAAACCACACCAATTGGCACTGTCTACAGTGCCTGTTTAAAACCTTAAATGTTATACTGTAAACGCATTTTACTTCCCGTGTATTTATTTTCGAGGTACTGTAACTGTACTTATTTTGGGGCAATCAAATTTTAGCGCAAGTGCTGTGATGTCACTAATTCGCGCAATCTTAAATTAGCGCACTCAGCTCACGGGAAGTGCGGAAATCAATTTCTAAATCGAAAAACAGACAATGAATTCAGTCCAGTATGAATTAATTTCGAAAATGGAAAACGGGTTGAAATAATTACTTATTTTGTTAGCGTAAGTATAGAATGAAAGCACAAGTGATCACAAGTTCGTGAACGGGTACGGAAACATGTACAGATAAGCCTATATTTATAAACACATTTATTCACGGTAATCATAAATAAGCGCAATTTGTCTAGCGCCAAGACCGCTAAAATAAGACTACCGCTAAATAAAGTACATTTACAGTAAATAAAATGTAGACATATCCGTGTAGTAAAATTTTACATTTTTTAAATATTCACTATAACACAATAAGCATAATATAATTTTCATGCGGTATTAATTTTCGCGCAAAACAAACGACTGCTAAATAAGCGAAAATTACTACACTAGGAAATTAAATATGTTTACAATAATTGCTGTTCTACTTGTTTATCCTTTGGGAGTTTTTTTTAGCTTCTATAGATTGATATTTCCTTGTCATGTGACTGGTCATGTGACAATTTTTAACAAGAGGCCCAATAGGGCCTGTACCGCTCACCTGGGCCTTTTACAGCACAAAAACACAATAATACTACACTTAAGGAGCAATAACTCTGATGTGGATATTTAGAAATTTATGAAACTTGCTACTCACATCTGTGACCTTGACCTTCAAACCAATGACCATAATCTATATATTAAAATGATCATTGCATCAATACCAACAATATTCTAATATACATGCCTATACAAAAAGTTCATAGTTTTCGAGATAATGAACCTTTTTGGTATTGTTTTGCAACTGTGACCTTGACCTTTTGACCCATGACCTTTTTCTATACATCAAAATGATCGTTGTATCAATACCTACAACATTCTAATATACATGCCTATACAAAAAGTTCATAGTTTTTAAGATAATGAACCATTTCAGTATTCTTTCGCATCTGTGACCTTGACCTTTGAACCAATGACCTTAATCTATATATCAAAATGAACGTTGTATCAATACCTACAACATTCTAATATACATGCCTATACAAAAAGTTCATAGTTTTCAAGAATGAACTATTTCAGTATTCTTTCGCATCTGTGACCTTGACAAATGACCTTAATCTGTATATCAAAATGATCTTTACATCAATACTAACAATATTCCAATATAGATGCCTATACAATATGTTTATAGTTTTCAAGATAATGAATGATTTTGGTATTGATTTGCTACTGTGACCTTGACCTTTGGACCCATGACCTTTTTCTATACATCAAAATGATCGTTGTATCAATACCTACAACATTCTCATATATATTCTCATACAAAAAGTTCATAGTTTTCAAGATAATGAACCATTTAAGTTTTCTATCGCATCTGTGACCTTGACCTTTAAACCAATGACCTTAATCTATATATCAAAATGATCATTACATCAAAACCAACAACATTCTAATATACATGCCTATACAAAAAGTTTATAGTTTTCGAGATAATTAACGATTTTGATATTTTTTTGCTACTGTGACCTTGACCTTTGGACCCATGACCTTTTTCTATACATCAAAATGATCGTTGTATCAATACCTTCAACATTCTAATATACATGCCTATACAAAAAGTTTATAGTTTTCGAGATAATGAACCATTTCAGTATTCTTTCGCATCTGTGACATTGACCTTTGAACCAATGACCTTAATCTATATATCAATCAATACCAACAATATTCCAATATACATGCCTATCAGGGCTCAAAATAAGGGCGAAGTTGGGCGATATCTTCGCCCTGTTTCCAAAACTTCACCTTAAACTGTCCCAAAAGCGAAGTTCTAGTCGCCCTAAGTTTTGACAAGTGTATTTAACCCCTAAGGCGCCTCTTATGTATTGCACACATTCAACGGTAAACACAGGTAACTCCCGATATATCCAGGTGTTTTAATCTGATAATTAGCTTAAACTGAGATCATCCATGCATGTCATGGATTCATCAACCTGTTGACTGATGTAATTAAAAGCCATCTTGGTGAAAAACCTCGGATATTTGCCATAAAAAACGTCTGTACCCCAGTAATATAAACGGGGGGGGGGGGGGGTTATTGAACAAAATAGTAGAACGTTTTTTGTATGAAAATTTAATAAAATAACAAACCCTCAAAGAATGTTGCCTTTTCACAAAGGAATCCATAAGTAAAAGCATTTTCTGATAGAATGATTGCAAATGAGTAGTATCATCTCTAGAAATTGGGAGTCAGACACTGCAGCCATGTTTGTTGCCATCAACACATGGTTGACAAGGGGGATAACTCAAAAATAATGGTGCATATATTTTAATATGTTGTTAATCTTTACATTATTTTTTAAAAATAAAAATAATGTTTTAAAGAAAATTGTACATGTATTTCACATTTACATTGAAATCAAGACATTTAGTGATGTGATATGATCAATGCATTTTGCTTCAATGAAAAGAGCATAATTTAAATTATTTTCAGTATTGCTATACCAAGCTTATACATATAATAATTCTGCACATAGCACAAAAAAAAAACAAAAAAAAAACGATAATTATAAAGAAATTTGGATTTTGATTTATTTGGATTCAATAAGTAATATTACAATTTATGTAATATTCAAGTCTTCTGTAGGGATACTCCCATTTAAAATCAAACATATTGGGAACATGCGTCGCCACGTAAATTTCACTCGCGGCGGAAAAACTTCTCCCTGTTTTGAAAAACTTCTCCCTAATCTTGGCTGAGGGAGAAGTCACTTCTCCCTGTTTCAAAATCTAATTTGAGCCCTGGCCTATACAAAAAGTTTATAGTTTTCGAGATAATAAATAATATTAGAAAAGTAAAAAATTAGGTCATGACCTTCATAATTGACCTTGACACCATTTTGAAGGTAATTACAAGAATATGTCAAAACTGAAAACCCCATGTCATTATCTGGTCATATAGTCAAGTTATAACAATTTAAAAATATTTTACGATTTTTTCAAAATTAAACGCAAAAACGCGTAACCTATTTTTAAACCAAATTTCATGAAATGAACAAACTTAAAGTATAAGACTATGTAGAATCCAAATATCACATCAGTTTTTGCCTCCAATGAGTGGTTCAACAGAAGAAGATTTTTTTAGGTTTTGTCTATTTTTAGTAACAGTGGCCATCTTGGATATTCGATCGCCATGATTTGAACAAACTATAGTTAGACTGTCAAGGACCTTCCATGGCAAATTTGGTTTCAGTTGGCCCAGTAGTTTCGGAGGAGAAGATTAAAGTTTACTGACGCACGCACGGACGCATGCACGCACGCACGGCTCGCCATGCCATAAGCTCACATGGCCTTTGGCCAGGTGAGCTAATAAATGCTGTGCTACCATCTTCTCATATAAAATTTTGTTAGAATTAATATTGATATTGTAGTTATTAGTGTTGAACAACCAGAAAATTTTCAGAATTGATCATTTAAAAATAAACGATGGAGTGAGTGAGTGAGTAATGGTGTTTAACGTCCCAGTCAAGAATATTTCACTTATACTGAGACGTCACCAGCTATAGGCGAAGGTGCAGGGTTCTTTATCGTGCCAAGCCTACCAAGACACGGGACCTCGTTTATTTTAAGTTCCCATCCGAAAGAACCGTGACTTTCATTTCGTGATGCTGAGTGCTTGGCGAAAGACTAGTCACTACCCACTTTTAAGTCTTGAGTCAGACCCGGCCGGGGTTCGAACCCACGACCTCCCACTTACAGAGCGAGCACTCTACCAACTGAGCTACTGCAGTGGTTAAATAAACGATGGAGAAAAACTGATTAATCATAAGTTAGGATTTTAGCATATTTTTATCCAATCATAGTGAATTTACATCAAATAGCCTTATATATGTCTCATAACGGCTTATATTAATTATTTTGAGTTGATGTCTTGTGGTTGAACACCACAGCAGCCTTTTTGTAAGATTGCTTTCAGTAGGTACTTAGTGTTGAGCTGTATTTCCTTCTACAATCAGAGCACCATTTTTGGCAGTGAAGACTCTTTGCCAATCATTGAATTGGCCAATTTTAAATTGATGATTCAAATTGCTATGCCTGTAATGACTTAAATAATTTTTTGGTTATTGTCGATAATCATTTAATCACTAGTAGTTACGTTGTAATGTTGGCCCAAATTTTGAAAACATGGATTTTTTTTTTTTTTGTTCAAGACCTGAGACAGGATGACTTTACGAACAAAATTGGTGGATTGGAAACTAAAATGTAGTTTGTCTTAATTTGTTAATTCTTTAACTAATACAAAAGTGCTGGAATTTTTTCAGCCTCTTACAGGTACGGTTAAAAGATCCCATTCCTGACGTCAAAATTTGCACAATTTGTATGTAAAATTTTCCTATCGACTTCAAAATAAAAACTTGACTTTAAGATAAAACTGAGGAGAATTGAATTTGGAGAGAAACTCAAGTAAAAAGTAACAAAATGAAACAATACCTAGGTTTATTTAAATTCAAAATTATTAGTAGCTAAATTTCTCAAACTTTTATAGACATTTTAAAAACACATGTAATTTGCTAAAATAGGTTAATGTTTGAAAAAAACCCAGAAACTAGTAGCCAATGGCAATTTTAGCTACCAGGAATGGAAATACATGTGTACCATGATTAATAATCTTGACTAGAGTTCTAAAAATGGCCTTACCTTTCTGACGCAGAGTTGTCGACAACAACTTCAGCACCTACACTCCCAGGACGTAAATCTTCCATCATTTCATTCCCATCATCCTCTTCTTCTTCCTCTTCTTCTCCGTCATCATCCTCCCCACTCTCTGTGTCTTCGTCATCAGCATCAGCAGCCCCTTGTTTTTGTCTGTCAACAATTCTAGCTTGCTCAGATAACTGTGATTGTACAGCTAGAGCCTCACTATCAATCTGATCTTGACTGATATCAATTGGTATGGGAAAAATACCAAGTTCCATACATTTTTTATGATGTGCCTTGGATTTCATGTGCTTCGTCAAATTCCCTTTCGTTTTGAACGAGAATTTACAGTGCTTACAATGGTAGGGCCTTAGATTTGTATGGGTTCTAATATGCTTTTTCAACATGCTTGGTTTTTTGCATCTTATTCCACACTTCTCGCAGACATATTTCCCTCGTCCTCGCCCTCGTACGTACACATATTCCTCGGTTGTCTTGTACCCACCCTGTATTGAAGAGGGCGTATTTTGTTTGGCACTTTTTTCCACTGGAGTGGCAGGATCTAAATCTGATTTCCTTGTCACATATTTTTCACTATCTCCTTCTGATTTCACAACTACATATTTCACCGGTTTATCCTTCGAGATGTCCTTTTTGATGACCCATTTTAACGGACATGTGTTTTTCTGGTTTTGTTTGTAAGTCCAGTAACTGCTATGTGTCAAAATACCACCTTTCGGCAACGCTGTATCTGATGACCGATACACCGGATTTGAGGTATAATGAGAATTATACAGCTCCAGTAACATCCGAGAGGTTAATCCGATCGGATTAGGATTACGAGCTGCGGCTTTCCAGTTTGAATACATAGATATTTTTTTGTTTGGTCCTTGCTGGACATACATTGGCTGTGGTCGTTTAACACTACAAAATGTTGTTTGTGAGGTGATCCTCAGTGAAGGGTATGAGTGACCATTCAAAATAATTTGCATATTTGGATTGACCTTGACCTTTGATATGAGTTCAGCTTGTGTTTGTGTAGTCTTTTCAACTTGACATTGGTCTTTATTCATTTCCATTATACTATGCCCTAATAGAGCAGCTTTTAATTTTGAAGTAGTCTGTGGAATTTCTGAAGAACCCTCTTTTGAAATTGATGGCAACATTTGTGATGAGGACGGAGATAACATATCCTTTTCAGATTCTTTGTGATCCGACTGTGTAAGTATTTGTAATTGGTTTCCATAGTTACCAACACACTGCTGATATACAAGTTTACTGTTAATCTGGGCCAACTGGAAAATGGGTTCTTCTCTGACCACTGGTATAAATAAAGATTCTAGACATTGCTGATAAATTTCTTGTTTCTGTTCCGACGTCAAGGACAGGTTCTCTGTCTCATGCGTTGTTTTACTATCATCAGCAGCAACAGCAACAGCAGCCATTTTTATTACTGGTTCAGAATCTGCTCGTGTCAGATGTCTTTTTAAGACTACGTTTCGCACCGGTTCACTGCCCATTTTAGGAATTTTAGATACTGAAGGCTCTCCTATTTCACCATAGAGTTTGGTCTCTTTGTTACCACTATGATCAACAGGGAACACCCCATCTAATGGTATTCGGTCCAGACTTAATGACCTATTCATCAATTTACCTTTCAGTTTTTTCATGATCAATTTACCTTTCAGTTTCATTTTTGGGTCCATACCTGCCATCTTTGTTGGATCCGATGCCTCTGGTACAGAATCCACCATAGACATTGTACGTTTCATTCCAGGTGTCAAAACGGAGCTTCCCACAGAATTTTGAATACTACTCGTAACAATACTCCCTTGAGGAAGTAGCTGTAACAAAGGAGAATTAGGCAAGTTACAAATATTCATAACAACAGGTATTTGTTCCTGATTTAATGATGCGATCCCTCCTTTTGGGACAACATCCGATTTCATTGGTCCCAAAATTTGAACTGGTATAAGTTGTTGAGGTGTTAATGGCGGTGAAGATGGGCCTTCCATTTGATCCTTTGGTCTATTTTTGGACCCCTTGGGTCTTCCCTTTTTACGTGGAAATATAGTTGGTTCTTGGTTGTCACTGTCTGTTATTTGATATACAATCCCATGACTGGTCTGTAGAATGTTAGCGGCATTACTAAAATGGTCCTGATTCTGGGTTTCTTGACTAGAAAATGCTTGGTCTTTAGTCACAGTACATTTCATTGAATCGTCAGGTTGTAAATTATCTTCATGACTAAAGAGCTTTGCAATCTTGTCTTTGTCTATTTTCTGATGTAAAATGCCCGACGTTTGAAGAACTGTAGGTTTTGCACAATTAATTTCACTTTTTTTACAATAGTAATTCCTGTGTAATTCTAATGTTTGCTCTTTTAAAAATGACACATTGCATGCTTTGCAAAAATAAGGTCCATATGAGTCCTTTTCAACTATGGGTATTTCAGCACTATACCTTCGCTGTGGTACTCTCTCTATGCTGGATTCTGGGATTGGTTTGTTTAATTTTATCTTGATTGTTATTTCTTGTCCGGCTAGGTCTTTAGCCGTTAATGTCTTGGTGGTGTCTACCCCAGTACTCAATCCCTTAACCACTTGAATGTCTGTACTTCCCATGTGGAAAGGAGTGTGGATCATAGGGCCGACTGAAGTGAAATAGGGACCGATATGCTTGATACACCCGACTGGACTGAAACTGGAACCGATACAGTGGACTGGAATGAAACAGGAACTGATACACCTGACTGGAATGAAACAGGAACTGATACACCTGACTGGAATGAAACAGGGACCGATACAACCGACTGGACTGATACAGGGACCGATACACCTGTCTGGATTGGAACAGGGATGGGTACACCTGAATGGACTGAAACAGGAACTGATACCCCTGTCTGGATTGGAACAGGGACTGGTACACCTGACTGTATTGGAACAGGGACTGATACACCCGACTGGACTGGAATTGGGACAGACACACCTGCATGGCTGGTAATTTTCATTCCTGCTTGAAGTTGATCTGTATTCTGACTAACGGTCACCCCTGAATAAGTTGCAATATTTCTCTGGTGTCCAAGTAATTCTTTAACGGTACATCCTGTTAACTGAAGATCAGCTGACACCGATTTCTGAGTCTGTGTATTCATTGGCTGTATCATGATCTGACTAGTGTCTGGTAATTCTAGTGTTGGTTTTGAATGACTAGCATCTTTTTGTTGCACTGTGGCAGACTTTAAAATTGATGCAATATTTGAACTTTGCATGTAAACTTTTTCTTGGTTTGGTTTAGAGGTCTGTATATCAGAAACATTTGCCGGCACCGTAATTTTAAAAGTGTGTGGTACATTTTGACACCCCTCTTTCAGAAGCTGAACATTTGGTACATTAGTCGACACTGCTGATAATTTAATAAATTCAGGATCTTTATGTCCAAGTGCATGCAAATCGGGAACTATTTTAACTGAATGACTGGAGTTTGGCAAAACTGATGATGACGTTGATAAGGTTGATGACGATGATGACAATGAAGGAGGTTGTCCTAGAGCTCTGAAGTCCGGTAATGTGAATGATTTAGACCTTTCTGGAGGATGTCGTTTAACAAATAATTGCTGTTTTTGATTTTCATTTTCACCAATAGAAGATGATGAATGTAATAAAGGAGTATTCTGAAGAGAGGTAACTGACCTCTTTACTCCAAGCCTGGCATCCCGGCCGACAGAACTTGAAGTCCCCACCTCGCTGTTTTGTCTGGACAGCCGTTTGTGACGTGGAGGATCAGACATGGGGGTGCTTACAATGGCTGCATTGGTAGAAATGAGTTCTTGAATTCTTTGACTTAACATTTCTGCACTAATTCCTTTTGGATCAGGTGAAGACTGCTGCTGTTGTTGTTTCTCTGGATATTTCAAGCTTGTCGGAGATGACTGAATTTTTTGCAGAGTTTGTTCATCTAGTCCTGACAATACTTGCACAGAAACTTGACAACTTTGATCTGGGAGGGTCAGAAATGAGGTAGCTAGTTTCAACCCCGCCTTCGAGGCATGTCTGAATTTTTCACTCAGTCTCTCTAGCTCTCTCAATGCATTGGTTGACATGGCCTGATCAGTATTTGGATTGGGTAATTTAACTATTTCGACCGAGTTTGACATGTTAGTGGTAGACGTAGGTACATGTGGTGATGATGAAGTTTCTTGATTAGTATTCCCCATTACTGACAATTTTACAACTTTCTGTACATCCTCTTCCTTCAATTTATTTCCTGGCTCTTTTGTAGTGTTGGGCGGGAACATCAGGAAGACGCATGGATGTTGGAATACTTATTTGTCTCGGCAAAATTTCTCCCCGATTTGTGATTCCCCCATTGATGTTGGACTGGCACTAACTGATATGCCATCTTGTTTTGGCGCAATTCTCAGAAACTGACTCTGGACATTTTGTACTTTCTGTTTTTCAAGTGCATTCATTTCACGTTCTTGAGTGAAAGAGTCCTTTTGAATTTCCCGAAGTGCTAATGCAGAACGTTCTAACTTTTCTTTAAGTTGCTCTTGAACTGATTTAATTTTTTCTAGTTTTGTTGTCAGATTATGAGATCTAGGTTGAGGAGTTTCCACTTTCGGACGTTCTTCTTTAGGTTTTTCTAGATATTTCGCTACCGATTTTAATACATGCATCGGAGCATGCTCACGTCTTTCGCCTACATTCTCACTAATATCAGTACACTCATCATCAGAGCCCTCACTAATATCACTTCCATCACTCTCCTCTGGAACCTCGTCTAATTCAATGATCTCTTCTTTCATGTCTTCTGTGCCATCATCTGCCGATTTTAATGATTTGACCTTAAGAGCATGTGCACGTGATTTACAGTGTTTGTACAAATTACTTTTTGTTTTAAAAGAAAAGCCACAAGACACGCAAGGATAAGGTCGCTCTCCAGTATGAGCCCTGATATGTTTCTGAAGAACGCTTGGTTTTGCACAGCCTCTGCCACAATAAGGACATATATGACGACCTGGTTTTTGAGGATGTTTTCGTCGTCTGCCAGTCGTTTCCCCGAGATTAGTTTGCACGATCTCTACTTGTTGAGCAGCGACGGGGACAGCAGTTATTTCCTGGATTTGAATCTCTTCCTCCGGCTTTGACTTTTCGTAATCCGACACTGGACATATGATATTTATAACTTTGTTTTCCAGCATGTTTGGTTTATCTTCATTAATAGGCTCGACAGGAGGAATTTTTATGAATATTTTCCTCTCTGGAGAGGTCACAGTCTGATTTTTTCTTACACTTTCTGAACACACAGCTTGTCTAGGAGAACTGCTACCTTGTCTAGTTATATTCTGTAATTCTGAGTCTGTTACTTGAAATAGGGCTTCCAATGATAAATTTCTTTTTTCCCCACTTGATGACTGTTGCACCCCTCCTCCAGATGAAATGGTATATTCCGGGAGGGCTGGAGCATCCTCATTTTCTTTATTCTTTGTTGCTTTAAAAGAAAAACAATATTTGTTAGAAAACAATATTAAAGCCTTGAACTATTAAGAATGCAGTGACGTGGAACAATGGTGTTTTATGTCCAAGTCAAGAATATTTCACTTATATCAGAGTGGTCAGTTCCAGGATAAAGGAGAAAACTGGAGTGCCTGGAAAAAACCACCAATCTTTGGCAAGCAAACTGACAAATTTTATTCATTAAGATTTGTCCCGAGTGGGATTCAAAGCTAGGCAGTTGGATAAACTGTGATATCTAAGCCCACACAGGGTTCGTACAGACATTTGGACTCCAAATTTAAGGACTTTTTAGGGTCTTTTCAGGGTCTTATTTGCAAATTTAAGGCCTAATCAGAGGGACAATTTTAGCAAAAAATATTGATGCAAAGCCAACTAAATCAATCAAACATATCCATAGTAACGAGGTTGATGTTGGGCATTCAGCTGGGCCAGGTACCTTTAAATTGCATATTTCAATGTGATATCAATTGATTATTTATTTATATCGGTCTATTTGCAACCACTTAATATCGAAATACAGACACCCAACTGGCTAAATTCAAGGGCTTTTTAGGGCCTTCAGGATAAATTCAAGGGCTTTTTAGGGTCAGACTTGTTTTTAGGGTCTTTTTATGGAAAACCTCAAAATTTAAGGACTTTTCAAGGCCTGTACAAACCCTGCCACATTTTATAGCTTATAACTGTTAAACAGCTTTAGACCACATGGCCACAGAGGCAAACATTACAAAATGCATCTCTTTAAAATGATCACTTTTCAATTGCCGGTTAAGTGGCCATGTTTTAATTCTTGGTACCCAAAATTATTACTGGCAATGGCTATTGACTTCTGAGAAATTCTGTTAAAAAGTAATGTTTTTTCACATTTTTGTAATTTCAAATTTGTGGATACCTAGTAGTGATATAAAGGGGAATAACTCTGACAGCTAAATCTAATTGTTCATCCACAAGTCACAAACTTACGTGTAACAGATTCAGTTTTCTTGGCGGACAATCTTGGAGAATCCGGTGGTTTAGATTCATCATCTGAAGTGTCCTCTAGCAAAAATGAAAAAATAAAAATATATCATTAGGCACTTATCAAAAATCCAAATGTTCTATATTTAAGAAATTACATCCTATTTGAGTGTATTCATTCGGTATTATGAATGAGAGTCAGTAATAGCATATTCAATGAACTGCCAAGCAGTTCATGTTAAATATGCTATTTCTGACTCTCATTCATAATACCGAATGAATACACTCAAATGGAATGTTATTTCTTATATTTACAATCATAAAAAATATTGATAGCATGTCCGAAATATAAAATTATCGCTACAATAATTTGTTTCTTTCAAGATTCCGACAAACATAGGGGATTAATGAAACAGCCTTGCTCCAAATAAGGATAGTTACGTCAGGACTAAACTTGGATGCTGACCAATCAAACAATGCATGAGGTAATAGGATGACATTCTGTGACGTAATCTGATTGTTAAATGTTACGTAATCAGAGGTCATGACCCCACATTGTATTCAAGAGCAATTTGAATGCCAGTAAAACAAATAGGTTCATCTAAAGAAGGTCAATTCCAATTGTAAATATTTGAATATGAATAGATTTTTGAGGTATTTGAATTCAAAATTAGTATTCAAATATTTGTTCCTATCAGAGAATATGCATATCAGGCACTATAATAGAGTAAATGTGAGAAATAATTCTCAAGAATGAATGAGCTTATATTTTGTTTGGAAGAATAAATATATTAACAGCAAGGTCCTGCTTTCAAATGTTTCCTTTCTTTTCAAATTTTTATTAATAAAAAAGTCAATTCAACTATACAATCACCAAAAAGTCAGAGTTGAGTACTGGTGTAAAACTAGCTATGGGCAAAGGCACAGAAAAATTTCATGTGTGTTGTGCTGATGTCATTATTATACAGCATGGTGCTTTATCATTCCATGTCTACTGTGACACGGGACCTCCTGCATTTTAAGTTACCATCCAAAAGAACCATGACCTTTATTTGGCAATACTGAGTGCTTGGGGAAAGAATAGTCACTACCCACTTTCAAGTCTTGGGTCAGACCTGGTTGGGATTCAACCCATGACCTCCAAACTCTAGTTCTCGTCGTGAATAGCTGAAAAACTGCTAATGCGATGTTAAGCAACATTCAACCAACTAACCAACTGTAAAATTAGTACTATGTAAATAGTGCCCTTAACTGAGGGAAATATGGAGGATTGTCTCCCCAAGGAACCATCATCTCCTAGCCGAGAGGCGAGGTATATAAAGTTCTCAAGGGGAGACAATCCTCCATATTTCCCTCAACCAAGGGCACTATTTCTAGGTTTCCATAAATTTTTTAAAAAATAATTAGTAGCCAAATTTCCAAAATTTGTGAAAATATAGTCCTTTTTAAAGTATTTTTCCACAAATTTGCTAAAATAGGTTACTTTTTGAAAGAATTCTTTAGAAATTAGTAACCAATGGCGATTTTGGCTACCAGGAATAGAAACGTAGCTATTTACTTTATTATACCAAAAAAGTCTGAAAATCTCTGTTTAAAATGTATTAAATTACATAAAACTTTTTAGGTGCCCCTAATCATAAAGGAAGGATTTACAGACAGAAGTATGATAACTCAGTATTTTCTGGGATTTTCTGTGTCTGGCAGTAAACATTGCAATATCCGATGGTAATGTTGACCGCTTGTTCAAACATTGTTTCATACCACATGATTAGAAATTGACCAATGATAGCCTAAGAATGTTTGGTGAGGTATAATAAATGAAATTATTTATCAGATTTATGCTATACACACTGTTCCATTCAAAAATGTCATATATAGTCTAGAACTGTTACAGAAAAGATACATAATACCGCAGAGCAGGTTATTTTGGCGGGGTGCAAATTTTGGCGGTGACATGAAATCGCCAAATTATAAATCGTGAAAATTTATGGCAGTTAAAATTTACGTCAGCTAAAATTAATGGCAGTAATTGTACGCCAGAAGTTCATAATTGTATGTACTGACTGGTCAACCGTGAGTGAGCGAGTGAGTTGTTTTCAGTTAGCAGTTAGTATTGAACTATTACTATAAACTGTAACGCTGTGCTGGCATGATTGTAAAATTTTATAATGACATATTAACTACTTTTACAATGAGCAACATACAATATTGTGGTAAGATTTTTATCTTCTTCAAATATGTTTTATAATATATAACTGTAAATATTTTAAAATAATCAATATAATTGGCAAAATTAAGCGATAGCATGTTTTTAATCACCAAAATAAACATAGCATTTTGTCAAATCACCAAAATATACCACTGACCTTTTCTTAACAAAAAGGCCTAAATTTAGTGCCGCCAAAATAACCTGCTGTACGGTATTTCTCTTTTGCTAAATATTCCAATAGGATTATTTGAATAATAGCTAGCTCACAAATATTTGAGTGCTTAAATTGGTATTTGTTTCAGATGTAATCCAAAACAAATACACCAATCCATGTCAACCCCCCCCCCTCTCAAAAATCCATCGGATCAAATTTTTAAATAGGAGGTGCACATCTACATTATATCACAAAGATTGTGTGAAAGTTTCATGAAAATCCATTGAAGGGTTTAAGCGAAGTTGCGGATATGAGATAGGTACCCTAAGGTGTAACGGAAGGACGAACGGACACAGGGACGGACACCCCTTTCACTATATACCCCCCCCCCCCCCACTTTTTAAGGGGGGGTATAACTATGAAGCTGGCGATCAAAAACAAACATTATTCATGTGACGAATCATAGGATAAGCATATGAACTTTACCAGGTCCCGGTTTCACAATCATTCCTTAGCTAAGATTTTCCTTAACTTAATTTTAGCAAAATTTGGTGATTGCTTTTTGAAGCTATTGAAAAATATTTATGTCAAAACTATATGCGAATAGTTTAATCTAGAAGTAATCTTAAAAATGACACCATAAATTAATGAATATCTTGAAAATTAACAAAATTATAAAGATTTGAAATTTTTCAAGATTTCAATTAAGGAAAATCTTAGCTAAGGAATGATTGTGAAACCGGGGCCAGGGAATTGAGGCCAGGTGTTCCAGAAAGGATAAAAATGTGAACTTCCACCAGGGAATGAAGCCAGGTGCTCCAGAAGGGATAAACATGTAAACTTCCACCTGGGCTGGGTGCTTCAGAAGGGTAAGCAACTTCTGTTTATCTACTACCGGTACACCCGCCCCATGGTATGTGTGTAGTAAAACTTGGGAATGAAAGGAACATGGAACTATGGGATGTCAAATATATCTAGGGTAATTTTGGATACAAAGACATCATACTTATCAACAATGATATTCAATATTTGGTTACCAGGTAACTTTGGCTTCTTCCCTTGCTTTTCATAATTAAATTCCGAGTCTGTTGGTCCTAAAAAACAAAAACAAATAAATATTGTGAGGAAAAATACAAGACAGCAAAAACAAAAGCCTATTTATATTTTTGCCATTAAAACTGTCGGTAAGATTGGACAAAACATGATCAAAACTTCTAAGGGACCCAACTTCGAGAAATTTTTTCTTCTGGCTCGCACATCATTAAACTTTTAATAAAGATTGTATTTCAAACTTCGAAGAGAGACACTGAGAAATTTCATCAGAAAAAAAAAAAAAAAAAAAAAAAAGAGATGAAATTGCAGGAGAAATTTGCCAAAAGTATCCTCCTCTTCTGGCCTGACCTGTTATTTAGTTTCCCACAGTCCCAAGTGGGAAATCACACACAAATTCTCTAGGAATTAGATGGACTTAATTTGGCCCGTAATTGCTAGTCCACCACTACCAGAGATCACACTGCGACCAAACTGTAATAAGAATGAGAAAAAATGCAGGGCTGGACCAGGGATTGATTCTGGGCCTCCCACATTTTACACTATAGGCAAGTGCTCTACCACTGACCTACCCAGACCGCTAGTAGTCCCTACAATTCATTTGCATAACACCCTTAGTGTAAAAGATTTAGGTAAAAAAAAATTGTACCGCCAGAAACCTGATACATGCAACCTATATCGATGTACCACTAGTAAATCATTTCATACCAGTTTTACCAGTCTAATGGATAAGACGCCAGTCTTCAAATCCACGCTCTCTCACCGCTGTAAGTTCCAGTCCCGCTCAGACCACATGTGGGAAAGTGAATTTTTCTTGCCGTAGGCCTTTACTGATTCACCTGGTATCAGTATAATGGACTGGGGAGTGGTACGCTTGTCTGTGGCATACTGACTCTGTGAGGTAGCATGTTAAAGTCGCCCTGAGTGCGTGCTAGTACAATGCAGACCATAAAACACACTCGCACTTCACATGCATACACAAAATTATTCATAGATTAATCCATAGAAATTAATAAAATAGTTCCTGTCGCGAATATCTGAAAAAATTCCTAATGCGACGTAAAGCAACATTCAACCAACCAAGTGTATTGCTATCTTATTAAATCAGTTTTTTGTTAATAAAATTTGAAAGTATTTTCAGCCACTATAATCCATTGATGGTTATATGACTACTGTGATGCTGTAATCAATTTCCTGAATGAGGTTTTAAGTCCCAGTCATGAATATTTCACTTATGTCACAGCATCACCAGCTAAAGGTGAACTGGCAGATATTATGACCCTTGCTTTGCACTACCACTGCATCTTTTTTCAAGTTTTCTGACCCCAGCCAGGGTTCCAACCTACGACCTTCCACATACGAAGCAAAAACTCTACCAATTGAGTTACTGTAATGGTGTGAGGCCGTTTACAAACCAGATTTTCATCAACCTAGATAATAATGCTTTTGTCCAAGTTACATTAAAATCTGCCAAGTAGTTTAGAAGAAGAAATGGAGATGAAAGAAGAAGAGATATTAGAGAGTCGGAGCTGCCAACCCTATTTTGTGTAATTGTGGGTCCGACCGAAATCAGATGGTGTCTGGGTGCATCCCTCCCAAAAGAATTGAAAATTATCAAGAAAAAATATATGGTGCATTGTCATGTGATTTGAATGGATACAGTATATAATCCACATAGTGATTTTTCACCTGCTCCCGGGCACAAAATTAATCCGCTACACCCTTAGTCTACCCATGTAAATCACTCTTAATTCGCCCGATTACAGATGAATTTGAACATTGCAAATCCTCAAACTCTATGGTCATTTGTGGGTCAGTCCCCTTCTTGGCAGGTCAGGGGGAATTCATGTCCAAAAGAGGGTCGGACCTAGCTGTGGGTTGCGGGTCAGTTGGCATCTCTGTAGAGTTAATAGTATGCACATACACAGGGTAAGATCACAATGATCTGTATCAATTTTTCAAAAAATAAAAAAATAATAATAATAAAAACAAATATGACAGGCCCCTGTGGTTAGATCTGACTTTTAAAAAGTTGGTGCAAAAAATTTGACTAATTTTAACATTCAGGAGAAATTAATATGTTTAGGAGCTAGAAAAACTAAGAAACTAAACAGTTTTTAAATGCTTCATATTCTTGATTAACAATTTATAACACCTGTTTTACTTTTTCAAAAAAAAAAAATTAAATAAATAAATTTAAATAAATAAATAAATAAAATTAAATATTATAGCGAAGAAAATATATAAATAAATAAATAAATAAATAAATAAATAAATAAATAAATAAATAAATAAATAAATAAATAAATAAATAAATAAATAAACAAATAAATAAATAAAATAAATAAATAAATAAAATGTTGTAGAGATTCTTGTTTGCCTCATGTATCTCAAAGCGACTTCCTGCCAAGTGAGCAAAAAAGAGGTCAGTTTTGGTAATTAAGAAAGCATAAAAATGAAAAACTGAAGCTAATTTTGTTATACGAGTATGGCCCTGACCTTTGACCATTGTTTCACCAATGAAATAGGCAGTGAAGAAATGTAGGTCACCCCACGGCAACCATGACGTCAAATAGTGGTTTGCTTATCTTAGATAATTTATATTTAGAATGTAGTTTCCTCTTCAAAAAATCATACCCCCTCTTCCATATACTTAATGCCAACACCAGGCTTCTTTTTTTCTCATAATTAATATTTTTTCTTTGAAAACTGTCGCAATATTGTTTTATATTTTTATCAATAAGTGGATGGTTCCATTAAACTAAATGGGTAGAATAGCTTTTTATCTGCCAATGTGTAAAGGAAATATTTCATAATTAATCTGCTTATGTAAACAATCATTAAAAACACATCATTTTTCACATAAATTAAATTGCTAATATTTATTTTAACTCATTAAAACAAAATTTGTGTAAAACAAGAAGAGCACACTCCCTTTATCACAAATGGATTCGTTCAAAATGTCCACCACAAGGAATATTCCTATGTCAAAACCCCAAACTACGATATCTGTAGATGTAGGTGGCTAGATGTGTGCTTTATGTTCCTAATGATAATCTGTCGGGCATACAAGCGCGACTGTTTGTTGATCATCAAGTGTCATTGTTAAATTATAGCTATCAAAACGACAATCGGTACAAAATCCAGGGCAACCCCCTCGTCGTGATGAGAGGTGTTTCCCCATGCCGCCAAAACATTAGCATATCAACGAACAAGGTAGCGATATAAGGACAAATCAATGATTTTAAAATGCCACCTTAATAAAAATACAGCAATAATTATCGTTGAGAAAAAGACAAAACTGACAATCCCATTTGGTACTCACTTTTTAATGCTGAGACTTGTGCGGATTTCCGCGAACGTGGCATCCCCGTTTCTTGAAAACATACACAAACGGATCTCCCTGTAGATGAATTCAACCTCGCGTATTGAGACAAGGTCAGTCTTTCATTCTGTATACTTTGTATCAAAACATAGTTAAATCTTTCCTTTTAATGTAATTGTCATCTTCACTAGATACAAATATCGAAGTTTCTTGTGATAACAATGGTTGATTTGGTAGTTGAAACCATCATATCTCGGGAATTTCTTCTTGCATAGCCAATAAGTGACGTCATGCGACGAGACGAAACCGAGGTCAGGTAATTCCCGGCAATACCCGGCAACTAATGAAAACAGACTTCCCGCGAAATACAACTGACATAAGGCTGTATTAATTTTTTCTTTGTTTAGCATCTACCTTATCTACCTATCAGCAAAGCAAACATGAAAAACGAACATGTTAGTTTAGTTTAAACGATATTTTATTCACAAAAACAATACAATGGTACAATAACATACACGAAGAAAAGGATTCGAGAACAAGACCAAGGTCTTATTTTAACTCGTCTCCACAGCCGCTTTGCTTAAAAAGATCAGGAAAGCAAGTTGAAGAATTTTTTAAGTTACTGATCTGCCCGGGCGGATTACTTATTCCGCCCGGGCGAAATAACAATCTGCCCGGGCAGACTAAGTAACCCGCCCGGGCGGAATAGTAATCTGCCTGGGCGGAATAGTAATTTGCCCGGGCGGAATAACTAATCTGCCCGGGCAGAATAAGTAATCCGCCCGGGCGGAATAACTAATAACGGAATAAGAACTGATATTGATATGCCATAGAGGGTTAGTTTTATGTACCCCAACATTACTAGGTTATATCGTGCTGTCCTAGATGGATTTACAAAGAACCTCTGTTGCAGAGTGGTCTAACGCGTGTGCTTACGAATCAAAGTGTCTCTCACAGCCTCAGGCTCGCGATCGAATCTCAGTCATTCAGGACAGATCGTACTTCCATAGTTCGAAGTTACCTTTCACTCAATTTTAATTGCATACTTGGCGGGTGTAGCTACTAGCTAAACAAGAGGTGCCTACCTTCCAGAACACTCGGTCTCACTTCCTTAGTTCACGTGTTTAACCTAAATTGTCAGTTTCAGAGTTTTTACTTTGCTTCTGAATTGTGATTTTGAGATGGATTAATATGTTTGTTTTTGACTATTAGTTTAAACAATATTTTATTTATGTTTCCAGTACAATTTACAAATAAATAATATAAAGAGGATCCCGGAACAAGAGTAAACTCTTATATAAACCGGTTTCCTAGACAATTATAATATTACAATATTTTGCATGTCACAGAAAAAAAAAACATATATATTTTTATAACTAAATAGATGAATTAGTGAACAATTGGATAACTTAATTACTTTAATAAATAAATAATGGGTGGTTTATAAAAAGATAAATAAATACATAAATAAATAAATAATAAATAAATAAAGTGTGTAGGTTATAATTTATAAAAGAAAAATGAAAATTTCAGAATACAATAATTTATGACATATACTAGTATGTAAAGTTTCATAATGTAAAAATAATCATTGTTTTAAACGGAAAATCTCTTTGATAAAAGAATGTACTTTTGAACTTTGATGAACATATCATTGTTTTCGGCAGGGGTCAGATTGTGATTTCCAAATAACAATATGTCAAGATCATAATAGACGCTTATGGTATGAATAGTAGTATTTCTTATATGAGTGTACAAGTTACAGTTTTGTAGTTTCAACTTGACCGCATGCGCAATTGGGACTATCAACGAGGTTTTTACTATATAAATGGTGATTTAGTGAACTACAGTTTAACCTAAGTCTGGTGTGATGTATTTGTCCTATGCGACTACCTGTGTAATAAAATTTTGGAATGTGTATTTTCTGGTTTAAGAAAGATTTAAAAATGTTAAGCGAACTGTTTCTGACTGAGACTGGGATGTTATTCCAATCTCTAATTGTTGAAGGAAGAAATGATTTATAATAATAGTCTGTTCTGCATAATATAGTTTCTAAGTTTTCAGATGAACGGGTGTTATATTGGTGAAATTCTGAACTTGTAGGTGGAATCATTTGCGATAGATAAGTAGGGGATTGCCTGTGATACATCTTAAAAAATTGAATTAATCTATGTTTTTCCTTCTCGTTTTTGACTATTACAGACAGTTGGTCTATAAAGTCGTGGGGTTTTCATTACTTTGTTTAACAAATCCATCTAACGGTGGTATCTTGTTCATGTTGTTAATGCCTGAGAAGTTTTACGCCCCAGCCAAGAATGTTTCACTTTAATCGCGGCGTCAGTTCATGGATCGTAGAGGAATCCAAAGTTCCTGGAATAACCACGGCAAACGAACTAGCAGCAAACCTCACTTACTTAGGGATCTGTCCCGAGTGGGGTTCAAAACTTGGCGGTGAGAGATACCGTGAACTAATCCACCCGGGCGGATTACTATTCTGCCCGGGCATATTACTACAATCTGTCCGGGCAGAATAAGTAATCCGCCCGGGCAGATAAGTAACTTAATAAAATTTTTTGGCATGTCCTAAAAGCGCTTCCGTAGAAAAATGATGGTTTTTATATTTTTTATTTTGTTTCTTTTTTTTTTTTTTTTTTTAACGTTTGAAATCCCAATGAGCGCTTAACAACAACAACAACCAAAAAAAAAAAAAAAAAAAGGCCTAATTATGAATTTAGCAAATTATATGATCATTTGTTGATTTACTTTACTATACTTTTTTATAATCTTCAAAACTTACACAATTTAGAATCATCGGTCATTCACTAGATATGACTATGTACATGTACATGATAGAGATCTCGAGAAGGGTCCGACGTTATAATAATAATAATCATCGTGAATAATAACATGTAATAATAATAATATTTTCAATGATAACGATAATACAGTCAAACCTTTATATCCGCAAAGACAACCAGGGCAAGGAAACCAGTGAAAGTAGCCTTTAAAGGCAGGTGGACTTTAAATACAGGATTAAATAATATGAATAAAGAATAATTGGGATACAATTCTACTGGCCTTTATAAGCAAGTGGCTCTTAACAAGTATTAATGTAATGATGGATGAGGCGCCCAAACGAATGATGTCAGTCTTAAAGAAGAAGATTCCGTAAGTGTTATCTCTCTTTGTACATATTGGGAATATTTTTCATTCAATTCGTAGAACTTATAATTTTCCCACCTGTTTTAGTTTCCATGGCAACGGTCGCCATTTTGACATTCATAGCCCTCTTAAGTTGTTGATCAACCTTCGTGTGAAGTTTGGTTAAGATTAGACCAATGGTCTTTGAGAAATCGGTTGGACAAGTTCATGGCAGGAAAAAGAAGAGGAGTTGAGTTGAGTAATGGTGTTTAACGTCCCAGTCAAGAATATTCACTTATATCGAGACGTCGAAGGTGCAGAAACTTTGCCCGTGCGTTGCGCTGATGGCATTATACAGCAGGGTTCTTTAACGTGCCAAGCCCACCGTGACACGGGACCTAGTTTATTTTAAGTCCCCATCCGAAAGAACCGTGACTTTCATCTCGTAATGCCGAGTGCTTGACGAAAGAACAGTCACTACCCACTTTCAAGTCTTGGGTCAGACCCGACCGGGGATCGAACCCACGACCTCCCATATACGGAGCGAGCACTCTACCAATTGACCTAGCGTAGTGGTAAAAGAAGAAGAGGAGGAATAATAATAAGAAGAAAAACCTGCGCAAAAACAAGAAATCGCCTTAATTACAATGTACTTATACTAAGTTGAATATTGATTTTAATTACCTGCTGATTACGGTAGATAAAGCCTGACTAATTCGACGGATTTATCCGTTTTTTTGACGGATTTGTACCATAAAAACGGATTAATGGGCGAATAAAAGGAAAAGATCAAATTAGACGGGTTTTTCTTTCCATTCTGACGGGGTTTTTAATTAAAAGTACTAAAAATTTGGACTTTTTGCAATTGTACCAAAATCAAACACTTAACGATAAAAAAGTATTCAAATTCAAATTCTTTATTTCTCGCGATCAACATTGCCTGAGGTACCCAAATGGCAACTTTGCGCACTAAAAATGTACCGATCTGGACAAATAGTTAGCCTGGGTATGCATCATCCTCATGGTAATTTTTAGTGAAAATATGAAAAGAATAAAATTCTACCTTATGAGGGAAAATTGGTAAAGTCGAACCTGCCTTAAAGGCCACCTCTATATAAGAGTCTCCTTATAAAGGCCGGTTAAATTTTATCCCAATTGCTCTTTATTCATGTCATTTGAACCTGTATATAAGGGCCACCTGTCCATAAAAGCCGTAAAACCAGTAAAAGTTCAACCGGGTGGCTTTTATAAACAGTTTTCACTGTAGTTTATATATTCATCTACCGTCCATATTATTCAGAGCATAATTTCTGATACAGATGCAGACACTAAATTAAATAAATTTTATTGTATTAATTATATAGGCCTAATTTACTTCAATTTTTATAACTCAACAAGAATGTCGGTTTTTATTATTTGAGAACGAGCTGAAAAAAGATTGATTTCCAATATTTTACTGAATAATTCGTTATCTATAGAAAATAGAGACAGACTCCATCCAGAAATTGTAAATTCTCAGTGACGTAGCGTGAATATAAGCCAATAATCCTGTGCTTGCACATAATTTTTCGATAAAAATGTTGAAATTTCGCAGTAAAATTGTGTCTTTTGAAAAAAAATGAAAGGGTTACAAGTGGCTACGGCTGGATCAATTACATTTTTCACTCTGTCCTTTGTACAAAAAAAAATTCAATTCTCTTTTTACTCATAAAAACATTGTTTTAAAGTGTATAAAAACACACTAAATAGCCCTTTTTTAATTTTTTTCCTGGGGAACATGCACCTAGACCACTTAGCGTAGAGAAGTCTACGATGCGTGTGGTGCTTTTGGCGCCAGGTTTGCACATTTATTCTTTTCTGGCTACACCACTGATTCTGTACATAAATACGTGATTATGAGCAACATTTTATTGTTCAAATAACCAGGAACTCAGTAATCACTCATAGCTTCATTAAACTGATATATTGTCGCCAAGGAAAATAAGAAGTGAACAATAATTACAATTTTGAAATCAACCCGTCCTCTCCTTAACTACAAATAAGGGCCCTTCATTAAAAAATTCATAATTTAAACTGAAGATAATTTTTTGAACGAATGCATGGGTTTTATTATTCCAATAATGAATATTTTACTTATGTCGAGATGTCACCAACTGAAGGTGAAGTGGCAAATTTTTTTACCTTTACCGTGCGCCCAGGCGGCAATTTGAATTGTATTGGGCCTTTAAAAGTTAACTATGTTATGAATATATAAAGTACGTAAATACCGACTACTGTAGTATTTACATCCTTAACTATCACCGGTTAAGTATTTACCCCTTTGTTACAAGGCTTCTGATTGGCTAAACGGTACCTCATTAACCGACAAATTTATGCATTATGTACATAATACATAATTATGTACATAACGCATTTATGAGATTAAAAGTGATGAAAGCTTGCCATAACGGCACGCTTCAACCACAATGAATACATAATTCCCATTATGAGTACATAATTCACATTATGAAAACATAATAAAATTATCGATTGATAATTAAAAAATACATAATTTAGTTGCGATAATGTGCGCCGTAACCACATTTAATCCCATTAAGTGCATTATGTATACATAATGTGAATTATGTATTTAATGTGGTTGAGGCATTCCATAGATATTATTTGACTGAGTTATCTCCACTTTGACCATAATCTACAACTGTGTTTTATACTAGGTAATAATTTACTCTTTTTACTTAAAGGTCACCGGTCACCAAAAACCGAATTTTTTTTAGTACTATTTTCCCAAAGATTACATAATAAAGAGTCGATATAGCCACAAATAACATTTTTTAACCATTTCTGTCATTAATTACAGCGTAAAATAAAGTCCTAAAACTGTTGAAAAACAGTGTTATCTCCCTTTGGTAGTAAAAGGGCATAAACCGGAAGTGACGCAGAAGGTGTTATCCCAGCTATTTAGTAACTGAAGCTTGTTTATTGCCCAGATTTATCAATAGTAACTTCTCATTTTTTATATATTTTGTTTAATTTTAGCATTGGTTATATCAATTTTCTTCAGCAAAAAAAAAAAATAATAAAAATAAAAATAATAAATAAATAAATAAATAAATAAATAAAGAAAGAAAGAACTGTGAAGTATGATAAACTTTTACTAATACTTTTCAAAACATAATTTTACATTTATTTATTTATTTATTTTCATCATTTCTTTCGAAATTTATTTATTTATTTATTTATTTATTTATATCACAACTAAATCATAAAAAGAACACAAATTTTCGTTTTTTATTTAAAATATTATTTACATTAATTTGGAGTTATTTATTTTCATCATTTCTTTTGAAATTTATTTATTTATTTATTTATTTATTTATTTATTTTTATCTATTTACCACAAAGAATTAATAAAAAGAACACAAATTTTCGTTTTTTATTTAAAATATTATTTATATTAATTTTCATCAGAGACATATAAAACCCTGTTTTCTTTAATATTTAATATCATTTTAATTATTTTAATATCTCTTTTGGGGTTTGTTTATTTATTTATTTATTTATTATTTTTTTTTTTTTCGGCGAACTAATAAACGGGCAGAGAGAGAGAGAGAGAGAGAGACTAACAGGAAAGAATATGCACAGTCATTCCCACTTTAATTTTTGTATAACAAGCAAAATTCGAGTTCTTTATACCAGTTCATCTTCTCTCTAGAAACAGCTATATTATGACCTCAAATTGTCAGAGACCTGTAGTTTTTTTTACAACGAAATATCAAAATACGGGTTAAAAAAATAGCTTCTCATTGTCTATCATATCAAATATATCATACCAGGATAAACGTTTATAAACAATTTCCGACTTATAATAATAATAAAAATAATAATAATAATAATGAAAATTGAAGTTTATGTCAGTGCGTAATTAAAAAAAAATATTTGTCTATAAGTCTTCATGTTTGATTCAGTTTAATTGGGATTTTGCTTAATAAATAACGTCTAAACCAAAACACGAGTGAAACTTTCTTTCATTTATTCACAATAAATTCATATCGTTTAAAGTGTGATTTACACCCCGTCACATACCAGTAATTAATAGATTATCAATATGCTACATTGGGAAACATCCTGTTTAAAAGTAGACATCTATCACCTGTAATCAACAGAGTTCCAATATGCAACATTAATTGACACGTGTGTACATCTTTATGATATACCCGGTAAATGTTATCTGTCATTTTTGATAGATTCTGAAAATCGAATAAATTAAAGTAAAATAAGATTGGTTGATTTGAACAAGAGACATGCAAGTCTCTGTTTGAACGTATGAATTACGGAATTAAATTAATTTTAAAAATTAAAATTGATTAAAATCGATGATTTTTTTTATTTGACAAAATTCATTCATAATAATTGGAATAGTCTCAAATGATTATACCACTCTTATTTTCCTGACTTATCTCGTAATATTGAATCTGAATACATTCAAAACTGCATGCAGGACTTGTCTAAATCTGACTTTAATTTGTTTTGAAATTTGTGAAAAAAATTGTTTATCGTTTATTGTGGTATCATTATATCTAAACTTCACAAAATATATCATTTTGACTTGAAATCAAACTTTAATACCCTTCAAAATGCCACACAAACCTCCATTTAACATATAGATACATATATAGGTAATGTGGCTTTCCCCAGCAGCTTAACACCATGTACGTCATCAATTAGATCGCCGGAAAGTTACGAGCGGTGTCGGAAACTACCTTTCAGGTAAGGTTTTAGTGTATTACAGGTAACTGTAAGGTGTGGGAAACCGCCAGACACATCAATATTGATCATTCTACCCTTAGGGATGAAAAATACAAATTTGATAAATTTGGTGACCGGTGACCTTTAAAATAATATTCGGTATGGTGAGTATATATGTATACGAATGCTGTATATGTCTTAAAAATTTAAAAAATAGTCACAAAATAAATAATTTAAAACCAGCGTTCTATAATCAGATAATTCCGTCATTGTATTTATAGAGAGAGAGAGAGAGAGAGAGAGAGAGAGAGAGAGAGAACGAGAGCGAGAGAGGGCAATACCAGATTATCTGGTTAAAACCCGTGTTTTAACTTAATTTGTTTTTGATAAGTAATTATAAATCAACTTGCCGGCAAAATTTACCTCTGGGAAGATATATGAGTCGAAATTCTTTCACTTATATCGAAAACGACCAGTTGTGGAATAGTGGAGGAAACATGAGTGTCCAGAAAAAAACTGTTGGAAAGGGAACTGACAAACATTTCTAGATTTGAATCAAATTGATTAGAGGGGATTTTAAATTAGTTCGATGATATGAGCTCTGATTTTTAAATAAAAAATCACTATAAACAACATATATCGGTCTGACTGTATTTCCTAACATTGTTACAGATTGTGTGAGGAAAATATGTCCAATCTATTGATATGCTCACACTTTAAATACTCAACTTTGATCATATAATCTAAAAAGGAACATGATAACAGAGTACTGTAAAGCGTTGTTGATTGCGAGGGTTCGAATCCCATTATGGAAGTTGATATATGGATAGGGGGTCAGTTAGTTTGCCGGCGTTGGGAGGTAGTCTATTACTACTATACTCCGGCTTCCTTCACTATCCATAAATAGACTATTTTGATAGAAGTTAAATATTTTTACTTGGGCGCGAAACGCTGAATTTATGTCCCATGAACACAAACGCACATTACATAAATAATATCTACAACTTATTTTATAAATGAGGTTTTAAATTTGATTTTCTAAAGAAAAACAATTTTCTTGATATCAAATGGAATTGTATTTTACATTATAATCATTTAAAAACGGTTACTATATACCGATACTATAACATTGTTTGATTTAGAGAATTCGTTCGACCAAAACATAGATATAAGGCATTTAAAGACTGGCTTATAATCATTAGACCAGAATAACGTGTATAAATGTACATTAAAGTTTTATCAACATGTAATGACAGGCATTATTTGTTTAAACTCTTACGTATGTTTATTTACAATACAAATGTAAACTTGCAAATGTTTTATAAAGAACCATGCGCAAAATATGTCACAAATGATGTGTCTAGGTGTAATCTTAGACAACAATATTTTATGATAGGACATGGGACTTTTATTCTATATAATTTCAAAACAGTAATTGTATTCTACACATGTAGTTGTTCAAATAAGTGAATGCGTTCACACAAAACGTTAATATGAATAAAGAGATTTTAAAGACTAACAAATAATCTTTAAACCAGAATAAACTCGTCAAAATGCTCTTTCAATATTCCTCTTGTCAACAGACAATAACACTCATTATTGTTGTAACAATTATCTATGTTTATTTACAAGGCATAGTACAAATGGTTTATAAAGAACCATACGCCAAGTATGAATACTAGTAATTAAGCTTAAGTTGATATTATTTCAACGTACTAGTTCGGATCTATATTGTCCATTTAAAAATATACATGTACAGGTATAGAATTTTCATCTATATTTTTCTACATTTTTATATTTCAAATACTCCTATGTTTCTCAAAACATACTTCACATTAGACGAGATGTATTTTTTAAAGTGTTTAACTTTCTCTCTGACTACCTTGCCAAGATTCACAAAGTTGAATGCATCTCATGAGAAGGGAGATTGATAATGGAGCTTCCATTTCATGAACTAGCTGTCGGTCATAAACCGTGGTATACAATTCACTCAAAGTATTACACATATTGTCTCCACTGTTCATATGGAGATATGAAAGAAACAGCAAAGCGTAAGAATACGCCTCTAAATTTATATATACCAAGTTATTAATCGTAGAATGCTGAACAAGTTGTGGTTCTATCTCTTCTGGAAAGAACTTGCAGTCTACTCTACATCTATAATGTCGAACGAGAATGTTACATGCCAACTTTTGATTCAGAGTCAATCCTTTACCACACATTCCTTCAATATACGCTTGATCATCATAGATCAATGTGCCAAATAGTCCGTGATAAAACGTACACCATTCGATTCTTTTCAGAAGTTTCTGAACAATCATAACAACTTCCATATATTCACTTTTCAAATAACATAGTGTAGCAAGTAGTAACATCCCGGTACATTTATCACTGTCCATGCAGTTATTTAAAATCAAGGATTTCAATTCTACAGTACGTTCGTAACGGCTAATATTAGATGCATTTATTATTATTTGCTGATATAATAGTTGTACTAAGTGATCAATTGTATCCTGATATAACAATGTTAGTATCCGTTTGTCTATATTACTGGTTGAAGTTTGTATCATTTCTGCATAAACATCACGTATCCTCATACAATCGGTGACATCATTAGGTACACAAACTGTACCAAATTTCATTATTTCTCTGTCACAAAGATATTCCCTTTCTACATCAGTTAACAAACTTCCAGTAGGTGCTGGCCTATCCATACTACAGTACTGTAACTCTGATAAACAAGGAATCCGCCATAAACTATACAGTCCCTCATGATAAAGTTCAATCAGATATCTAAGTAATATTCTACCTTTATCTCCACAAACCTTTCCCTCAAACATATTATTGTCTTTTATGAAATAGTTAGGACAGTATTCATCTCTTACCCATTTGATTAATCTCCGAATACAAGTCCAAAAACAATCGAGAAAATTTTCTTTACTCCAAATGATAGGCTCTTCCTCAATAGAAAAAAACATACAGGTTTTTAAAAAATAAGAACAAAGCAAATCTTTCACATCTTGATTTGAATTTATAACATGTTTAAGATAAAGTTTCAATAAACCGTAGGAAAGAAATTGACTATGATTCATCGAATGAACCAATTTTTTCTCGGCAGTTGAAAAAGATATTCGCCATTCTATGTAACTGTATTGTGAATGTGGATTTCCTGTTGGTACAATTAGGAAACCATCTTGTACGATATCCATAATTAAATTACGTAGTGGCCAGTTGTTATTTCTATGTCTATCAATCCATTCAGCAACAACAGCAGGCCATGTTTTGCAGTGGAAACAATACAACAAATCACCTTCAACCTTACAAGGTAATACTACAGTAGAACACGGTCCATGTGCTACTGCACTAGGGTTATACTTTCGAATTATATCAACAACTGCGTCACGGAATAGTAGACTAGACAAAACAAGACCACTGTCAGTTTCAGTCAATGCTGACGAAAAGAGCATATCTCGAGCCAAACGTTCATGACAACGAAGTCGAGCAAATCCTGGTTTAATATCAGTTGTATCCATTACGATATTAGGATCTAATACTTTAACATCATCTGACAACGACACTGAAATGTCGTTATGTACCATCATAACATCTATATCACTTCCTGGCAGTGACAATCCTTCTGCCGCACTTCCACTACATATACGAGTTAATGGTTCCCGGGTGCTGAAAGCACGATTATAAATTAAGTCATTTAATTCCAATTGCCGTCTTCTGATATAAACTTGCTCCTTTATTCCAACAAATCTATTCAATTCATTCCAAATCATAAGCGATATGTTCTCCATGTTTAAACAAATTAAATAAATGTAGTCAGGTAAACACGACAAGATCGGGGAATCCCCAAATTCCAATGATTGGTCTATAATATGTTATATATCGTGTTGTTCGTAAATTTAACGTGATCAATGTGACCTGTATGATCTAGCTGTCTAGTAACTGTCCATTTAGATCTAGCTATCTAGCAGCTGCTCCCTATGATCTGACAGTCTAGCAGGTGTTCATTGTAAGTGGCCATTTCAAAAAGTATCTCCTATAATCTGACAGTATAATAAATCAGAGTCTCGTCGGCCAAGTGATCTAAAACACATGTTTACGGATCACAGCACCTCTCAAAGTCCAGGATCGTATAAATAAATTTACTGTTATCTTTCTAGGACGAAAAGATTGATGAATTGGATTAACTGTCACAGTCAAGAATTTTTTTTTATTTATATTTTTTTTTAAATATTTCACAGTCCAGAAATGTTCGCTTACAATGTATATCGAGACGCCATCAGCTATATATGATGGTGCAGATTTACCTTGACACGTGACCCCAGTTTCTTGTCTTGCTCTTATGACCTCTGACCTTTTATATGCCTATTGCTTTGCAAAACATTGATTGATTGTTTTATGTCTTAGTAAATAATATTTCACTCACACAAGACGTCACTAACTATAGTTGAAGCGGTTTGACCAATGAAGTGTATTGTGCTGAGGGCTTCTTTTACATGCCACACCTGCTGTGACAGGTCTCATAGATTTTTAAGAAACCGAAGGACCCCGTGACTTTTATTTATAAAATGCCGAGTGCATGGTGAAAGAGCAGGCATTACCATTTTTTAAGCCTTGACCGGACCAAGCCAAGGTTGAAACCCACAACCTTCTCTATATGAAGCGAGCACGCTGACATTTAGTTATACCGTAGTGGTCACTTTACAAAAGAACATTAATACTGGCAATGAAGTCACTGTTTTACAGCGTACACTGGATATTGCAGTATAAAATGAGTCAAACAACACCAGCGTAAGTTGAAAGCCGATTTTTGTTTTTACTTTTTCTGTTCATGTTCACATGTGATGGTGTATTGGTTCATTAATTAAACACAAAGATTCTATTGAAAAGGTGACCTGTATTGGATACAATGTTCAAACATTGAAACAAATTGACGAGTTGCAAGTGCTCACCTATGATTTTGTTGTCACTAGAAGATTTTTTCAAATATTTCAATTTTTTAAAATTGAAAATTCTGAAGCGAAGAATTTCTCTAGAATGGTTTAGAACACTTTGAGCTAAATGCATTGCGATATACCAGAGCAAAAGACACGCGGTGTACTAAGAATTGCAAAAAGTTGTACTGGGTATTGACAATAACCTAGCAAAAAGGTGTACCTATAATTTAAAAGTAATAAATCTCGTCAGCTGCGAGATTTTCATGTTTTATTGAATTTGTATATAAATTTTTACTTTTTAATGACAAGCAGAACAATTAATTATCTAATATTCAACGTCTGCAATTATTAACCAACAATTAGAGATGAAGAAACGTATTTATAAAATATATCTTAAACAGATATCATATAAAACTTTTTAGATATCGCAGCATGAGGGAGATCCAAACCATTACAAAGATTCATTTCTAATGTCAAAATATAATCCGTTCTTAAAATCGTTTGATAGTTCGATAGTTACTGCAACTAATGAAAGTAAAAAATATTCTTTGTAGATAGGAACTTTGCGGGGTAATACAGGTGATAATTTGAGAAATCTTCTAAATATTTAACTAATGTCATTAGATCCAATCGACCATCCAAGCAGCTGATAACAATATCCCGTGTACGCTTTACAACAGTGGAAGCAAGCTGTTTGCAAATAAACTGTTGTCGTACAGTGAGTAGTATTGCAAAGCTAGGCTTATCAAATCGCCCCAAACGAACCCCACATCCCTAACAAATTTATGGGCGTCATCATAATATCGTTAATATGTATAATATTTGGTGTCTTTGCCTTCAAAATTGGCCATGGCTATATTTTGCGTCTCATATTTCCATGTTCCTTTCGTTCTAAATTTTGATTAGACACATGACGGGTGTAGCTAGCTAAAAAGAAGACCCTCGCCCTTCCGATGCATTCGGCGTCACTTCCTTGGTTTTATTGCATGTTCTCGGTTTAAATTCCAAGTTTCCAGGCTTTTACTTTGCCTGATTGACGGAAGGTAAAACAATCGTAGAAGCCCTAGGCCATAAACTGTCTAAGTTTTGTAAAACCTTATCTTTGTTTAGGAATTTGTAGACCCATGTATTAGAATGATTTTGTCAATTGACCTGGAAATGTTATTTAAATTTTTCTTTAGGCTTCACACAAAGAAAAACAATTTTAATATAATTTAGTAACATATTATATGAAAATAAAATTAAAAACGACTGATATTTTGATCACGAGGCATAACATCACGGAGTTTTCCATTCTAAACATTTTTATATTCGTTTGAAATGTTTTGTTTGTTTAATGATTGAAGCCATTTTTGATTCCTTGTTCATTGATACAATCGTCCATATTTACCGGTACCTGTGTTTATATGTTGAATCAAACAGCGCCGTCATTACAAACACTGATTATATGTTCCTAGATCAGAGGCCATACGGCGCCTTCGTATCTATCGGGCTTGATTCGACAATCGCTAATCGGGATTATTAACTAGATAAAATAATATCTACAGATAATTATTTAAGAAAAAAGGAAATAGGCAAAAACAACCAATTAGAGTTGAGTTGAGTAATGATGTTTAGCATCCTAGTCAAGAATTTTTCATTTACATCGAGGCGTTGCCAGGTATAGGCGAAGGTGTAGAAATTTTGCCTGTGCATTGCGCTGATGACATTATACAGCAGGGCTCTTTATCGAGCCAAGCCCACCGTGACACGGGACCTCGTTTATTATAAGTTCCAATATGAAAAAACCGTGACTTTCATTACGTAATGCCGAGTGCTTGGCGAAAGAAGAGTCAATACCTACTTTCAAGTCTTTGATCAGACCAGGTCGGGGCTCGAACCCACGACCTCCCACTTACGGAACGAGCACTCTACCAACTGAGCTACCGCAGTGTGTAAATCGATTGGAACACCGGAATTCGAACTCACAGCTTTGACATTAGAAAAAAATATTATAGTTACCAAACACGTTACGCGCACGGTCATCGGTACTTGACAATATTTTACAATATAAAATTGTAAATATGTTTAAAACTGATCAAATTTTATTTCGGGAATACTCATATATTCTATCCGAATATGTGCATTGAACAATGCTTTAAATGCTTAGACCTTGCACGAAAATACGAAACAATGGTATTTAACACGTGGCGGGTGTAGCTAGCTAAACAGGAGGTGCTTACCCTTCCGGAGCAGCCGGCCTCACTTCCCTGGTGGAAGTTCACGTGTCTAGCCTAACTTCTCAGTTTTTACTTTACCTCATGGATTGTGATTCGGACATGGATTAGTATGTTTGTTTTAGATTTTACTGCTTTAATATGTTATCAATGTAGATAACATCAATTATAATTGTTCTACACAGTCAAACTTGTAAAAACGAGAATTTTTCTTTTTTCTGTATAAATAGAGGTTTTCTATGAAACTGATTGTCAAGGCGATCTAATTGTTGCAAGTAAAACTTTGAATTGATGTTTAAAAAAAACAAATAAAAATATTAATTCTGTACATTTAATGAATTAATATATTTCAGTTTGTTTTTAAAGTAATTGATATGTATTATATCACACAGTGCCATTTTACTGCTATTTGGGCAAATACAATGTATTGTACAAGTTGATATAATTTGACAGAGTTATCTCCACTTTGACCATAACCTACAACTGTGGTTTATACTATGTTTTGAAAATAGTAATATTCGGTATGGTGAGTGTATTTGCCTTAAAAAGTTGTAAAAATAATCAGAAAGTAAGTAATTTAAAACAAGTGTGTTATAATCAGATAACACCGTCATTTTATTCTAACAGAGAGAGAAATGGGAGAATCAGTAAATTTTACTTTGTAAAAGTATAAATCAAATTACCAAAGATTGTCTGGTTAAACGCTTGTTTTTAACATACCTTGTTTCTGATAAGTAATTATAAATACAAGGCTTCCAGTGAAAACAAAATCCACCGCTGGGAAAATTTAAGAGTCACTTATATAAAAAACGACCAGTCGTGGGATGGTTGAGGAAACAAGAGTGTCCAGAATAAACTACTCACGGAAAAGGAATTGACAAACATCTCTAGCTTTACATCAGCAAATCGATGAAAATCGCTCTTTTATGAATTAAATGAGGGGAGCTCCGATTTCTTAAATACAAAATCACTATAAACAACTTATATCAATCTGACCGTATTTTTAAACATGATATGAGACCCTATTCTTTGATCTGTAAATGCGAAGTTTATACCAATCATCCACATACATATCGGACAAAGACGTGGACGACACAACGATCCATAATGGTACGCTTACAAACATATAAATACTTTGACATAGTCGTCATTTAGAGAATGTTTTTATGACATTATATTATATTATATTTATTACAAACATACTTATCTATGTCCTAATCACATTCCAGAAGCAAAGTAAAAAGTTTGAAACAGAAATGTTAGGGTAGACACGTGAACTTCATCCAGAGAAATGAGCCCGGATGCTCCGGAAGGGTAAGAAGCTCTTGTTTACGTCAAGTGTGAAATTGATTATTTTTCCTAAGAACAAATTTCGTTTAAACTATTAATTTTTAAAAATACCAGAATTATGATATAAATTCGAGAATTCAATAAAGGCTGTAAGAAAGTTTAAAACCAGTGGAGAAATATTGATTTTACAACTCAAACCAAAACTGGTTTAAAATTTACAGCGCTAGACGAACCTTTTGGAACATAATGACATATATACAAAATGCATGTATATTGAAAATACATACAATTTGTAAGGTTTACATACAACTTAAATTGAGTATAAATGGTCTTATATAAGAGTATGAGATCAAAATGTTGAGTATGTTTACCTTGAGATACCTATAACCCTCTAGATGTTATCGCTTGTTTATCAAAGGTACAAGGAAAGAGAGGCCAGGTGCTCTTGAAGATAAGCCTGAACACAGAGAACTCATACTTATCAACAATACTGTCATAACGTTAAGGTTTACAAATACCTCTGTTAAATGAGAATTTACTTTTAACAGAACATAAAATATAAAAATGTTGGATATGTTTACACTTGACTTACTCTAATCTATCTTTTATCGCTATCAAATCCAATAAAAAAAAGATAGAATAGGCCTAGTGCTCTAAAGAGTACACAAGAAGAAAAGTCACCTTTAAGGATCCTTAAAGCCCCCTTAAAGACTCATTAAATGGGGCTTTAAGGATCTTTAAGGGGTCTTTAAGGACCTTAAATGTGTCTTTAAGGTCTCTTTAAGGACATCCTTAAAGATCCTTAATGGAACTGAAATTTTAAGGATCTTTAAGGCGGCTTTAAGGATCTTTAAGGATTCGTTTAATAAACACAGAAAACAAATTTCTTTACATTTTTTTAAATTTTAAATTTATATAAATGTGATGTTAAATATAATTATTTAACTTATTATACTCTTACACTGTTTTTATTTTATTTTATTGTTTTATTTAAAAAAATTTTTTTATTTTATTTTTTTTTATTTATTTATAAAATTTGTAAATTTATAAAAAATAAACTTATTTATTTAATCATTTTTCTTTATCAATTTATACTAATTTTGGTTGTTTTGCAAGTAGTCCTGAAATCACAAATAAAGAAGAACACATTATTTAACATCATTTATTACAAATTTACTTATCTAATTTCGCTCGCAGCGGGACTTGAACTCACTACCCTTAGTTCCCCAGATTACATCCTTTCCTGACTCTACATCCTTATCCATTAGGCCACGGAAGACATGAATATGCATTTATATTTTTAAACTATATTAGTACCCGGTAGCCTAAGGATCACGTGACTAGCTCTAAATCTTTCAGATTTAATAATAAAATATATAAATAAAATGTTTTACTCCATTTAAAAAATATTTTATTATTATTATTATTATTATTATTAGTTTGCTCTTTCATTCTTGAGAGGAATAATTTTTAGGTTAATTTAACTGACTTAAGATTTCTGATCAAAGGAAGACGGGCATATCAAACCTTTACCTGTAATACACTTATTTATCTGACTGGCAAACATCACTTTTATAAAGATCAATTATCGATCAGATATCCATTCCTATTTGTATAATCTTAATCATACTACTGCTTTTTTATTAAAATATTTCAATAATTCTTGAAATTAAAACAATAATTTTAAGTAAATTTTATTTAAAATTGTCTTTTATAATTTAGTTACATTTTTGTTGTAATACCAATACTTATTTCCTTGTTTGATAAACAACTATAATATTGTACCAGCGACATTTAATAATCTGTACAAAATGGAAGGACGAGTTTTAATGATAATTTGTTATAATCTTAATCTATCCTTCAAAATCTCGCATTTAACTTAAATGACTGTTTTATGAGAGAAACAGTGAGAATGTTAAATAAAATAATTTCAGAAATTAATTCAATTCACGGTGAGAGAGAGAGAGAGAGAGAGAGAGAGAGAGAGAGAGAGGGGGGTGCACATGTTAAACATTATAATAATAGTACTCTTTACAAATTGAAACAGTAGAACTAGCGACATTTCCTACTGTTATAAATCTGGTAAAACTGTTTAAAAAAAATATTACCATTGTCATACTCAAAAGCGGATCCGAGTGAATAGTCACTACCCTTTTTCAAGTTTTGGATCAGACCCGGCCAGAGACCAAACCCGCGACCTTCCACTTCTGGAGCGGACAGTCGACACTCTACCGAGCTGGCTGCTACCGAAGTGGAAGGTCTCCTTCCTCCCCTTTTTTCCACACTTGTTTAAAATTATCTATATGACATCCATCTGAACATTCAAGTTAATTTTATTATATTAATTAAATTATTACATTATTATACTAAATAATCAGTATAATGGTGCAACACACAAGAATCCTTTTTACCAGAAAATAGCACTTATCATTTTAGATTTGTTCCATAAAGCCAATAACGGACGGATAGAATAAAAAGTCAAATGAGATGGAATTTATCTATTAAAACCAATTAAAAATAAAAAAAATGTACAAAAAATGTACAAAAATTGGGACTTTTATATGAAAATAGGACTTTGCGCTATAAAAATATACAAAAAGATAATCTTATGTGCTAAAAATGTACCATTCTAATTAGCTCTCTCTCTCTCTCTCTCTCTCTCTTCTCTCTCTCTCTCTGGGCCCTGACCCTTGGTCCCAATATTCATTTATGATTAATGGAATCACTCTTTATGGAATCTGTCCTTGAATAAGAATTATTTTTGAAGTACTGATAACAGCCCAGTTTAAAATTCATGCTTTCTGACAAGACAGAAGTGTCTTAATTAGTATTACTAATTAACGTCATTTACTAATACTAACTGGGTTCTTTCATGCCTAAGTGATCAGGTAAATAACATTATCACCTAAGACTGGTCAGCACTACCTGAATTCTTTCATACCTCAGCGAACTGGTACATTACATCATCCTCTGATTGCAATTACCTACCTGTACACGAATTAATTAATCAGTACCACTAATTAACTGGTCCATCCACTGGTTGCTTGACAATTTGCGGTAAGCGAGAGGGAAAAAAGTCGGAAAGCAGGGGCAAATGTTGGGGTGCCCCCCTCCCCGCCCACCTACCTCCATCCCGCTGGATCTGACACTGCATGATTTACCATTTTTGAATTATTTTTAAACAGAACGAAAAAAGTACACGACACTGCAAATCCAAATTCTCTCTCCTCTCTCTCTCTTTCTCTCCTAGATATGACAATATTCCAACGTCAGCTGCAGACTGCTAATATTTTTGTGTTTGAACAACACCATTTGATTTATTTCTGGAGAAAACTTTTTTACTTTTTTCTCAACATAATCAGGATAACGGGATAGCAGTTTCATTCCTGTGTCAAGATTATTTCACTTATATCATTATTTGATTCAATGAATAAGAATTCTAGAATGGCCAAGAATGTAAAACCTGAGCGAACTGACAAATTTTCTGAGATTATGGCCTGTCCCAGTTTAATATTTTGTCAGTTTGTAACAAAATTGTATAGTCTTGTGTAGAGACTTTAAGTTCAAGGATAGTGAAAGAAATCGAAGTGCATTGAGATTAGAACCAATATTCGACAAGCGAGTTTTCTCACACTAGATTTTCCCTAAAGATGTGAACCAAGACAGTGAGATCAAGATTTTGCTAGTTATATTGAGGCTGTCAGTTCTAGGATTATTAATGAAACGGAAACACACAGAGAACCCCATTTTCGGCAAGAAAACAAATTAAAACGATAATTAACTTAAAATAAATGCCGATGATATAAATGTTTTTTCTTTTAATTGTTTCATTATAAATCACAACTTTATTAGCCCGAAATTCGTTAACTTGGATTGCGGACCTATTCTATGATTAGAAAATCATGCTTATAGTTTTCGCTTGTGGGAAAAAGTTCCGATAGACAACTCTCAGCTCCGAGTTTCTCTCTCTCTCTCTCTCTCTCTCTCTCTCTCTCTATCTCTCTTCTCTCTCCATAAACAACTTGATCAGAGAATACAAGTTATTTTACTGGATCGATCGAGAAATTATTACATGAAGAAGATAGTGCAAATGAATCTACCAGTTTTGTCTATGAAATTGTGGTTTATTTATTTATTTATTTATTTATATTTATTTTATTTATTTATATTTATTTATTTATTTATTATATGATTTATTTATTTATTTGATTATTTATTTATTTATTTATATGATTATTTATATATTTATTTGATTATTTATTTATTAATTTATATGATAATTTATTTATTTATTATTTATTATTTATTATTTATTTATTTATTTATTTATTTATTTATTTATTTATTTATATGAATGCACATTTCAAGGTCATGAAATAAGAAATATCAAATAATGGTAGTTTAAAAACTGATGATGTACAAGTCTTCGCTCTGCCCTCTCTCTCTATCTCTCTCTCTCTCTCATATTTCATATACTTATTAAAGTTTTTAAAAATTTATTTATTTATTTATTTATTTATTTATTTACACACAAATAACAATTGGTAAAAAGTATCTAAAGTATCCCTAACATTACTACTCATGTAGATTAATCATCAGATTCCATTAAAATTCAAATCCATCTAGGTAATTAAAGAGATTAACAACATACGGTAAATTTTTCAGGTAGAATATACTATCGTCTGGTTAAAATGAGTTTGAATTTGCTTCTGTTATCAATTAGTTAGGTAAGTTGTTGATGAGATACCGGGGAAATGTTGATGATCATCAATTAGGAACCATGATCTGTTTATTACCTATGGGCATAAATCCATAATGATAAATAGTCAAAACTACACTTTTTTAGTTTAATAATAAATAAATAAATAAATAAATAAATAAATAAGAAGTTGTACATTGAATCAATTTAGAGCTGGTACATAATAATCGGAGCAGTATAGATTATAAATAAAAATAAATAAATAAATAAAAAATAATATAATAAATAATAAATAATATTAATAATTAATTAATTAATAATTAATAATAATTAATTAATTATTAATTACTTTGAAAACAATCATGAAATTTTATCACCGGACATTTATTTTTAATCGCGTTTTTCTCCAATTATTTTTGTGTAATATATACCAAATAAATAATAAATAAATAAATAAATAAATAAATAAATAAATAAATAATGGTGCATCCTTAGCCAATTCAGGGTGGTTAAAAAACACCATTATATCAAAATACATGTGTATGTCAGGGTGATCCTTAAAGATCCTTAAAGCCGCATTAAAGATCCTTAAAATTTCAGTTCCATTAAGGATCTGTAAGGAAGCCTTAAAGATCCTTAAAGAAGATGGTGGTCCTTAAAGGGGTCTTTAAGGAGGCTTTAAGGATCTTTAAGGACATCTTTAAGGATCTTTAAGGATTCCTTAAAGACCCTTAAAGGAGGGAGTTGGTCTTGTGGTAGGGTTATATCTAGGTTCGAATACTATTCGGGTTTTTTTTATGAGAAAAAGCGTTTCGTTTCTTTTGTCCGCGGTGGGGGGTCTATGAGCACTCCGGTTTCTGGCAACGTCCACGGGGGACTATGTTGATATAATATCTAAAACGTGTGCCATCAATTAAGTGTCTAGGTTTACATTTTTACAAATTACAATATTTTATTATACTAAATGTTATTCTACAAACATTTCAAAACTGTTATTGTATTCTGCAGATATTACATAACACAAGTAGTTGTTTAAATAAACGAATGCGTCCAACAAAAACGTTGATATGAATAAAGGTATTTAAAAACTATCATATAATTACTGAACCAAAATAACTCGTCAAATGTCTCGTTGTCATTGTCTATTTAATAGGTAATTACAATTACTATTGCTATCAGCCCTTAACTATTCTTTTTACAATGGAAATGTTTTATATAAATCCATGTGTGAAGTGTGGATACTAAAATTGTGTTCAGATTTTTTAGTGTCAATGTGCTAGTTAAATTCCATATTTATAGTTAGTATAAACATACATATATATTTTATATCTGAAATACATGTGTTCTCAAAGTTCTAGATTCTTAAAACAAACTTCACATTAGATGAGATGAATTTTTCAAATTGTTCATCTTTCTCTTTGACTACTTTGACAAGATTCGCAAAGTTGAATACATCTGGCTAGAAGGGAGATCGATAACGGAGCTTCTGATTCATGAACTGTATCTCTGTTACAAATCAAGGTATAGAGTTTATTCAAAGTATTACACATATTGTCTCTACTATTCATATGGAGATATGAAAGAAACAGCATCACGTAAGAATACACAACTGGATGTATACATACAAAGTCAAGCGCGGAATGCTGAAAAAGTTCTTGTTCTATCTCTGATGGATAGAACTTACAGTCTACTTTAAATTTATAACATTGAGCGAAAATATGACATGCCAACTTCTGATTCAGAGTTAAACCTTTACCACACATTTTATCAATATAAGTTTCTTTTTTATATACAAAAAGGCCAAATAATCCGCGATAAAAAGTACACGATTTCATTGTTTTCAGAATTTTCTGAAAAATTGTAACAACTTCCTTATATTCATTGTTCAAATAACACAACGTAGCTAGTAGTAACATCCCGGTACATTTATCACTGTTCATGCAGTTGTATAAAATAAAGGATTTCAATTCTTTTGTACGATTGTAACGGCTTTTATTACATCCATCTTTGACTATTTGTTTATACAACAGTTGTACAAAGTCATACATTGTATCATGATTTATCAATGTAAGTATCGGTTTGTCTATATTACTGGTTGACATTTGTATCATTTCAGCATTAACATCAAGTATCTTCATACTCTTGGTGATATCATTAGAAGAATAAGATTTATTTATTTGCATTATTTCTCTGTCACAAAGATATTCCCTTTCTACATAAGTTATTACACTTCCTGTAAGTAGTGTCCGTAACTCTGATAAACAAGGAATCCGAAATAAACTATACAATCCCTCATGATAAAGTTCACTTAGATACCTAAGTAATATTCTACCTTTATCTCCACAAACCTTACCCTCAAACATGTTATTGTCTTTGATGAAATAGTTAGGACAGTATTCATCCCTCACCCATTTGATTAATCTCCTAAAGCATGTCCAAAAACAATCGAGAAAAATTTCTTTATTCCAAATGATAGGCTCCTCCTCTATACAATAAAACAAACTGGTTTTTAAAAAATAAGAGCAGAGTAATTCTTTCACATCTTGATTTGAATTTATTACGTGTTTCAGATAAAGTTTTAATAATCCGTAGCATAAAAACTGGCAATGGTTCATCGAATGAACGAGTTTTTTCTCGGCAGTTGAAAAAGATATTCGCCATTGTATGAAACTGTAACGTGAATATGGATTTCCTATTGGTACAACGAGGAAACCATCTTGTACGATATCCGCAATTAAATTACGTGATGGCCAGTTGTTATTTCTATGTCTATGAATCCATTCAGCAGCCACAGCAGGCCAGGTGTTGCAGTGGAAACAGTACAACAAATCACGTTCAACCTTAGAAGGTAATACAACTGTCGAACACGGTCCATGGGCTTTTGAACTAGGGTCATCTTCTCGTGTTATATCAACAACTGCGTCACGGAAGAGGAGACTAGACAAAACAAGACCACTGTCAGTTTCAGTGAGTGCTGACGAAAAGAGCTCATCTTCGCCCAAACTTTCTTGACAACGAAGTCGAGCAAATCCTGGTTTAATATCGGTTGTATCCATTACAATATCAGGATTCGATGCCTCAACATTATCTGACCACGATACAGAAATGTCGTTTAATATACCCATTATATCTATATCACTTCCTGGTAGTGACAATCCTTCTGCCTTACTACCACTAGATATACGAGTCGATTTGAATTTGGAATAGATTGCACGATTAATAATTAAGTCATTTAATTCAAACGTCCGTCTTCTGATGAGAACTTCTCCTCAATTCCAACAAATCTATTCAGTTCATTCCAAATCATAACCGATATGTTCTCCATGTTTAAACAAATTAAACTGCAGTCAGGTAAACACGACAAGATTGGGGAATTCCCAAATTTCAATGATTGGTCTATAATATGTTATATATCGCGTTGTTCGTAAAATCTCACGTGATCAATGTTACCTGTGTGATCTAGCTGTCTAGTAACCGTCCATTTAGATCTAGCTATCTAGCAGCTTCTACGTATGATCTGACAGTCTAGCAGGTGCTCATTGTTAGCAGACATTTCAAGAAGGATCTCCTATAATCTGACAGTATAATAAACCAGAGTCTCGTCGGTCAAGTGATCTAAAACAAATATTTACGGATCATAGCGCCTCTCAAGGTCCAGGTTCGAATCCCACTTGGTACCTAGCTTAGCTAGTTTTCCTTATTTTAATTTCATTTAATAAATTTACTGTTATCTCTTAAGGACGAGAAGATTGATGAACTGTCACAGTCAAGAATATTTCTTTTTTATTTATATTTTTTTCAAATATTTCACAGTCCAGAAATGTTCACTTACAATGTATATCGAGACACCATCAACTATATATGATGGTGCAGATTTACCTTGACACGTGACCCCAGTTTCTTGTCTTGCTCTTATGACCTCTGACATTTTATATGCCGAGTGCTTTGCAAAACATTGATTGATTGTTTTATGTCTTAGTAAATAATATTTCACTCATACAAGATGTCACTAACTATAGTTGAAGCGGTTTGACCAATGAACTGTATTGTGCTGAGGGCTTCTTTAACATGCCACACCTGCTGTGACAGGTCTCATAGATTTTTAAGAAACCGAAGGACCCCGTGACTTTTATTTATAAAATGCCGAGTGCATGGTAAAAGAGCAGGCATTACCATTTTTCAAGACTTGGTCGGACCAAGCCAAGGTTGAAACCCACAACATCCTCCATATGAAGCGAGCAATCTGACATTTAGTTATACCGCAGTGGTCACTTTACAAAAGAACAGTAATACTGGCAATGAAGTCACTGTTATACAGCGTACATGGGATATTGTAGTACAGTGAAACCTCCCTAAACCGGACACTCTCTAAACCGGACAACTCTCTATTCCGGACAAAAATTTGGTCCCGAATTTATCCTTCTTTATTTTTTAACTAACAAAAACCTCTCTAAACTGGACACTCTCTATTCCGGACACCGGACAAACTTTTTAGTCCCAAGTTACTTATGTCCTTAAAATTGAACCTCTCTAAACCGGACAACATTTTGATTTTTTCTTTAAATTTCTTGTTTTTCCTTTTTTAAATAGATTATTTTTAAACAGATTTATAAAAATATTCAATTCTGTACACTCAAAAATTATATTGTTTTTAGTCTTTTTTATTCTTCATTAAAATATTTGGTATTTAATATAATTAATTATGTAATTATTTTTTAAATATTTTTCATCTGTATATTTTCTTCTGTAATTTCTTTTTGTGATTTTCTTTATCATATCAATTTATTTATTTATTGACACAATAACTTAAGATAATTACCACTAAGTACTTCTATATGAATTGCTAAAGGTGATTTGTTAATTATTAATTATCCAGTAACACTATTGTTGTCCTGTCAGGGATTACTGATGGTAGTGTTGTTTGCCTTAAGTACTCTAATTATAATCCTATTAAGAAAGTAAATTAAAAGTAATTTTAGACCAATCAATGCTTCTAGATATAGATTATCATATAAGACGTATACGTAACATTAAAATGTACAGTGTTGTTGATTATGGCTTCTGTGATATGTATCACATTAAAAGTCCATTTCAAGTTGAAAGCCTCTAGCGAAACAAAGTTTCACATGGACTATTAGTTTTTTAGGATGTGTTAAATCAGTTTCATCATAGACATATCTGGTTTCATTGATGTTTTACCTTTTAAGTCAATCAGATTAATTAATTAATAATTAAATTATTAAATTAAATAATTAAATTATTAATAAGCACATACATTGTATTGTTTTACACATAAGATAATGTTAAACAGTGCTTTTATATCGAGGGAAAAGATATATCCATTTCATTCTAGGTTAATAAGTTAAGGGGAGATAATCCAAGATAAAAATATCAAAACCTCCCTAAGCCGGACACCTCCCTAAACCGGACAAAATCTATGGTCCGTAGCTTGTCTGGTTTAGAGAGGTTTCACTATATAAAGTGAGTCAAACAACACCAGCCTAAGTTGAATGCCGATTTTTGTTTTTACTTTTCTGTTCATGTTAACATGTGATGGTGTATTGGTTCATCAATTACACACAAAGATTCTTAAGATTCTTATAAAAAGGTGACCTGTATCGGATACAATGTTTAAACATTGAAACAAATTCACGAGTTGCACGTGCTCACATATGATTTTGTTGTCACTAGAAGATTCTTTCAAATATTTCAATTTTTTAAGATTGAAAATTCTGAAGCGTACATTTTCTCTAGAATGTTTAGAACTTTCAGCTCAATGCATTGCGATATGAATGAGCAAAAGACACGCGGTGTACTTAGAATTGCAAAAAGCTGTACTGGGTATTGACAATAAACTAGCAAAAAGGTGTACCTATAATTTAAAAGTAATAAATCTCGTCAGCTGCGATATTTTCATGTTTTAATGAATTTGTAAATGAATTTTTACTTTTTAATGACAAGCAGAACAATTAATTATCTAATATTCAACATCTGCAATTATCAACCAACAATTAGAGATGAAGATGAAACGTATTTTAAAATACATCTTAAACGGATATCATATAGAACTTTTTTAGATATCGCAGCATGAGGGAGATCCAAACCATTACAAAGATTCATTTCTAATGTCAAAATATAATCCGTTCTTAAAATCGTTTGATAGTTCCATAGTTACTGCAACTAGTGAAAGTAAAGAATATTCTTTGGAACTTAGCGGGGAAATACAGGTGACAATTTGAGAAATCTTCTAAATATTTAACTAATGCCATTAGATCCAATCGACCATCCAAGGCAGCTGATATAAACTTTATATAGCAATATTCCGTGTACGCCTTACAACAGTGGAAGCAAGCTGTTTGCAAATAAACTGTTGCCGTACAGTGAGTAGTATTGCTAACCTAGGCTTATCAAATCGCCCCAAACGAACCCCACATCCCCTAACAAATTTATGGGCATCATCATAATATCGTTGATAAGTATAATGTTTGGTGTCTTTGCCTTCAAAATTGCCCATGGCTATATTTTGCGTCTCATATTTCCATGTTCCTTTCGTTCTAAATTTTGATTACACACATGACGGGTGGAGCTAGCTTAAAAGAAGACCCTCGACCTTCCGATGCATTCGGCGTCACTTCCTTGGTGATATTGCATGTTCTCGGTTTAAATTCCAAGTTTCCAGGCTTTTACTTTGCCTGATTGACGGAAGGTAAAACAATCGTAGAAGACCTCGGCCATAAACTGTCTAAGTTTTGTAAAACCTTATCTTTGTTTAAAAAACTGTAGACCCATGTATTAGAATGATTTTGTCAATTGACCTGGAAATGTTATTTAAATTTTTTTTAGGCTTCACACAAAGAAAAAAATATTAATATCATTTAGTAACATATTAAGTGAAATTAAAATTAAAAACGACTGATATTTTGATCACGAGACATAACATCACGGAGTTTTCCATTTTAAACATTTTTATATTCGTTGAAAATTTTATTAAAAAGTTATAAAAATATAAACACATTAATCAACCTTGTGTGTTTTGTTTGTTTAATGATTGAAGCCATTCTTGATTCCTTGTTCATTGATACAATCGTCCATATTTACCGGTACCTATGTTTATATGTTGAATCAAACAGCGCCGTCATTACAAACACTGATTATATGTTCCTAGATCAGAGGCCATACGGCGCCTTCGTATCTGTCGGGCTTGATTCGAAAATCGCTAATCGGGATTATTAACTAGATAAAATAATATCTACAGATAATTATTTAAGAAAAAGGAAATAGCCACAAACAATCAATTAGAGTTGAGTTGAGTAATGATGTTTAGCATCCTAGTCAAGAATTTTTCATTTACATCGAGGCGTTGCCAGGTATAGGCGAAGGTGTAGAAATTTTGCCTGTGCATTGCGCTGATGACATTATACAGCAGGGCTCTTTATCGAGCCAAGCCCACCGTGACACGGGACCTCGTTTATTATAAGTTCCAATATGAAAAAACCGTGACTTTCATTACGTAATGCCGAGTGCTTGGCGAAAGAAGAGTCAATACCTACTTTCAAGTCTTTGATCAGACCTCGTCGGGGCTCGAACCCACGACCCCCCACTTACGGTGCGAGCACTCTACCAACTGAGCTACCGCAGTGGTATAAATCGATTAGAACACCGGGATTAAAACTCACAACTTTGACATTAGAAAAAAAATATTATAGTTACCAAACACGTTACGCGCACGGTCATCGGTACTTGAACAATGTTTTACAAATTTATATTTTAAACTTACTATGCTACAAAATAGTAAATATGTTTAAAACTTATTCAAATTTTATTTCGGGAATATTCATATATTTGCCATTCTATTTTCTATCCGAATATGTGCATTGAACAATGCTTTAAATGGTTAGACCTTGCACGAAAATACGAAACAGTTGTACTGCTTTAATATGTTATAAATGTAGATAACATCAATTATAATTGTTCTTCACAGACAAAGTTGTAAAAAGAGAATTTTTCTTTTTTCTATAAAAGTGAAAGTTTTCTATGAAATTAAATTGTAAAGGCTTTGTAATTGTTGCAAGTAAAACTTTGAATTTATGTTTTAAAAAACAAATAAAAATATTAATTATAATGAATTAATAAATTTCAGTTTGTGTTTAAAAGTAATTGATATGTATTATATCACACAGTGCTATTTTACTGCTATTAGGGCAAATATTGTATAAGTTCATATTATTTGATAGAGTTATCTCCACTTTGACCATAACCTTCAGCTTTGTTTTATACTATGTAATAATTTGCCCCTTTGGAAAATAGTAATATGTAAATGGAGTGCTGTATGTCTGTATTTGTCTTACAAGTTGTGAAAATAATCAGAAATTAAGTAATTTAAAACAAGCGTTTTATAACCAGATAACCCCGTCATTTTATTCAAAGAGAGAGAGAGAAAGAGACAGAGATAGAGAGAGAGAGAGAGAGAAAGAGAGAGAGAGAGAGAGAGAGAGAGAGAGAGAGAAAGAGATATGGGAGAATCAGTAAATTTTACTTAGTAAAAGTATAAATCAAATTATCAAAGATTGTCTGATTAAACGCTTGTTTTTAACATACTGTTTCTGATAAGTAATTGTAAATACAAGGCTTCCAGGGAAAACAAAATCAACCACCGGAAAGATATGAGTCAGTTATATAAAAAACGACCAGTTGTGGGATGGTTGAGGAAACAAGAGTGTCCAGAAAAAACTACTCTTGGAACAGGAACTGATAAACAGTTTCCTAGATTTGAAACAGCAATTCGAAGAGAGTCGCTCTTTAATGATACAATGAGAGGAGCTCCGATTTTTTTAAAAATCAACATAAAACAACATAGGGTGATTTGGTCGTATTTTTTAAAATGTAAAAGGATCCTATGCTTTGATCTGTAATTGCCAGTTTTAAACCATTCATCCACATACACCTCGGGTGAAGATGGGGACGGCACTACAATCCATAATGGTACGCTTTCAAACACATAAATAATTTTGATGTAGTCGTCATTTTTGCATATTTATGAACATAACGGTTTTATGACATTATATTTCAAAAAAAAAAACAAACATACTTATCCATGTCCTAATCACAATCCAGAAGCAAAGTAAAAACTTTGGAATTGAAAAGAGAGGTTAGACACGTGAACTTCCACCAGTGAAGTGTGTCCGGGTGCTCCGGAATGGTAAGAACCTCTTGTTTACGTCAAGAGTGTAATTTATTATTTTTGCTAAGAACAAATTTCGTTTAAACTATTAATTTTTAAAAATACCAGAATTATTATATAAATTTGAGAATTCAATACAGGATGTAAGAAAGTTAAAAACCAGTGGAGAAATATTGATTTTAAAACTCAATCCTTTTGGAACATAATGACATGAGTATAAAATGCATGTATATTGAAAATACATACAATTTGTAAGGTTTACATATAACTTAAATTGAGTATAAATGGTCTTTTATAAGAGTATGAGATCAAAATGTTGAGTATGTTTAACTTCAGATACCTATAACTCTCTAGATATTGTCACTTGTTTATCAAATGTACAAGGAAAGAGAGACCGGTTGCTCTTGAAGGATAAGCCTGAACACAGAGAACTCATACTTATCAACAATACTGTCATAACGGTAAGGTTTACAAATACATCTGTTAAATGAGAATTTACTTTAAACAGAACATATAATATAAAAATATTGGATATGTTGACACTTGACTTACTCAAATCTATCTTTTTATTATCGCTATCAAATCCAATAAAAAAGAGGTAGAATGGCCGAGTGCTCTAAAGAGTAGGGTTTCATCTAGGTTCGAATGCTATTCGGGTTTTTTATGAGAAAAAGCGGTTCATTTCTTTTGTCCGCGGTGGGGGTGTCTATGAGCACTCCGGTTCCCGGCAACGTCCACGGAGGGACTATCTTGATATAATATCTAAAACGTGTGCCATAAATCAAGTGTCTAGGTTTACATTTTTACAAATTACAATATTTTTATTATACTAAATGTTATTCTACAACAATTTTAACAAAAATGTTATTGTATTCTGCAGATATTACATAACACAAGTAGTTGTTTAAATAAACGGATGCGTTCAACAAAAACGTTGATATGAATAAAGATATATTTAAAAACTTTTAAATAATCATTGAACGAAAATAACTCGTCAAATGTACATTAATCTTTGTCTATTTAATAGGTTATTACAATTACCACTGCTATAACCCTTCGCTTTTTTTTTACAATGGAAATGTTTTATAAATAGCCATGCGAGAAGTGTTGATATAAAATTGTGTAAAGTTTGTATAGTGTCAATGCACTAGTTAAATTCCACATTTATGATTAGTATCAACGTAAACGTTGGAGTGGTCATATTTATTTTAAATCTGAAATACATGTCTTCTAAAAATTATAGATTTTTAGACATTCTTCACATTAGATGAGATGTATTTTAAAGTGCCTAACTTTCAATTTGACTACATTGCCAGTATTCACAAAGTCGAATACATCTGACGAGAAGGGAGATTGATAACGGAGTTTCTGATTCATGAACTAATCGTCTTTGATATACTAAGGTATAAAGTTCACATAAAGTATTACACATGTTGTCTCTACTATTCATATGGAGATATGAAAGAAACAGCATCACGTAAGAATATACCACTGGATTTATGTATACTAAGTCAAACGCTGAATGCTGAACAAGTTCTTGTTCTATCTCTGATGGATAGAACTTACAGTCTACTTTACAACTATAATATCGAGCGAGAATGTTACATGCCAACTTCTGATTCAGTGTCAATCCTTTATCACACATTTTATCAATATAAGTTTCTTTATGATATGTATAAAGGCCAAATGATCCGCGGTAAAAGGAACACAATTTTATTGTTTTCAGAATTTTCTGAACAATTATAACAACTTCCTTATATTCATTGTTCAAATAACACAACGTAGCTAGTAGCAACATCCCGGTACATTTATCACTGTTCATACAGTTGTGTAAAATTAAGGATTTCAATTGTTTTGTACGTTTGTAACGGCTTTTATTACATCCATCTTTGACTATTTGTTTATACAACAGTTGTACGAATTTATACATTGTACCATGATATAACAATGTAAGTATCGGTTTGTCTATATTACTGGTTGATGTTTGTATCATTTCAGCATTAATATCAAGTACCTTCATACTCTTGGTGATATTATCAAAAGAATAAGGTGTACTTATTTGTATTATTTCCCGATCATAAAGATATTCCCTTTCTACATCAGTTATCACACTTCCTGTAAGTACTGTCCGTAACTCTGATAAACAAGGAATCCGAAATAAACTGTACAATCCCTCATGATAAAGTTCACTCAAATACCTTATATTTTACCTTTATCTCCACAAATCTTTCCCTCAAACATGTTATTGTCTTTGATGAAATAGTTAGGACAGTATTCATCTCTCACCCATTTGATTAATCTCCGAAAGCATGTCCAAAAACAATCGAGAAAATTTTCTTTATTCCAAATGATAGGCTCATCCTCTATACAATAAAACAAATTGGTTTTTAAAAAATAAGAGCAGAGTAATTCTTTCACATCTTGATTTGAATTTATCACGTGTTTCAGATAAAGTTTTAATAATCCGTAGCATAAAAACTGGCAATGGTTGATCGAATGAACCAGTTTTTTCTCGGCAGTTGAAAAAGATATTCGCCATTGTATGAAACTGTATTGTGAATGAGGATTTCCTATCGGTACAATTAGGAAACCATCTTGTACGATATCCGTAATTAAATTACGTGGTGGCCAGTTGTTATTTCTATGTCTATCAATCCATTCAGCTGCCACAGCAGGCCAAGTCTTGCAGTGGAAACAATACAAGAAATCACGTTCAAGCTTAGAAGGTAATACAACAGTCAAACACGGTCCATGGGCTACTGAACTAGGGTTTACCTCTACAACTGCATCACGGAATAATAGACTAGCCAATACAAGGCCGCTGTCAGTTTCAGTCAGTGCTGACGAAAAGAGCATATCTCTGGCCAAACGTTCTTGACAACGAAGTCGAGCAAATCCTGGTTTAATATCGGTTGTATCCATTACAATATCAGGATTCGATGCCTCAACATTATCTGACCACGATACAGAAATGTCGTTAAATACACCCATTATATCTATATCACTTCCTGGCAGTGACAATCCTTCTGCTCGACTTCCACTAGATATACGAGTATATAGTTCCCGGGTGCTGAAAGCACGATAATAAATTAAGTCATTTAATTCCAATTTCCGTCTTCTGATATAAACTTGCTCCTCTATTCCAACAAATCTACTCAGTTCATTCCATACCATAACGGATATGTTCTCCATGTTTAAACAAATTAAATAACTGTAGTCAGGTAAACACGACAAGATCGGGGAATCCCCAAATTCCAATGATTGGTCTATAATATGTTATATATCGTGTTGTTCGTAAATTCTCACGTGATCAATGTGGCCTGTGTGATTTAGCTGTCGAGTAACCGTCCATTTAGATCTAGCTATCTAGCAGCTGCTCCCTATGATCTGACAGTCTAGCAGGTGATCTTTGTTAGCGGACATTTCAAAAAGTATCTCCTATAATCTGACAGTATAATAAATCAGAGTCTCGTCGGCCAAGTGATCTAAAACACATGTTTACGGAACATAGCGCCTCTCAAGGTCCAGGATCGAATCTCACTTGGTACCTAGTTTAGCTAGTTTTCCTTATTTTAGTTTCATTTTAATAAATTTACTGTTATCTTTTTAGGACGAAAAGATTGATGAATTGAATTAACTGTCACAGTCAAGAATATTTGTTTTTTATTTATATTTTTTCAAATATTTTACAGTCCAGAAATGTTCACTTACAATGTATATCGAGACGCCATCAGCTATATATGATGGTGCAGATTTACCTTGACACGTGACCCCAGTTTCTTGTCTTGCTCTTATGACCTCTGACATTTTATATGCCTAGTGCTTTGCAAAACATTGATTGATTGTTTTATGTCTTAGTAAATAATATTTCACTCACACAAGACGTCACTAACTATAGGTGAAGCGGCTTTGACCAATGAACTGTATTGTGCTGAGGGCTTCTTTTACATGCCACTCCTGCTGTGACAGGTCTCATAGATTTTTAAGAAACCGAAGGACCCCGTGACTTTTATTTATAAAATGCCGAGTGCATGGTGAAAGAGCAGGCATTACCATTTTTTAAACCTTGGCCGGACCAAGCCAAGGTTGAATCCCACAACCTCCTACATACGAAGCGAGCACTCTGACATTGAGTTATTACGTAGTGGTCAATTCACAAGAGAACAGTTATACTGGCAATAAAGTCACTGTGGTACAGCGTACACGGGATATTGCAGTATAAAGTGAGTCAAACAAGACCAGCGTGAGTTGAAAGCCGATTTTTGTTTTTACTTTTCTGTTCATGTAAACATGTGATGGTGTATTGCTTCATCAATTGGGCAAATATTTCAATTTTTTAAAATTGAAAATTCTGAAGCGTCCAATTCCTCTAGAATGTTTAGAACTTTGAGCTCAATGCATTGCAATATAAAGGAGCAGAAGGCACGCGGCGTACTTAGAATTGCAAAAAGTTATAATGGGTATCGACAATAAACTAGCAAATAGGTGTACCTAGAATTTAAAAGTAATTAATCTCGACAGCTGCAAGATTTTCATGTTTGAATGAATTTGTATAGAAATTTTTACTTTTTTAATGACAAGCAGAACAATTATTTATCTATTATTCAACATCTGCAATTATTAACCACACATTAAAAGATAAGATGAAACATATTTATAGACTATATATTAAACAGATGTCATATAGAACTTTTTTCAGATATCGCAGCATGAGGGGAATCTAAACCATTACTAAGATTCATGTCTAATGTTTGACAGTTCCATAGTCACTGCAACTAGTGAAAGTAAAGAATATTATTTGTAGTTTGGAACCTTCCGGGGAAATACTGGTGACAATTTGAGGATCTTCTAAATATTTACCTATGTTATTGATCGAATCAACGAGACAAGACAGCTTATACATACTTTATATGTGACGGTGACTAGGAAAATGGGTCTAGATTTTCAGATTTTTGCATTTTTCAAAACCTGAAAATTTATATATATATATATATATATATACAAAATGTGTAGACATAAAGGAATATTGTCAAACACAAATTTATCTATAGACTAAAATCTGTATACATTGATAACATTACACATAAAAAACAAACTAAATAATCTATATCCGAAGTACAATCCAGAAACAAAAATAAAAGTTTTAAACTGAAAGTTAAATTAAACACGTAAACTTCCACCAGGAAAATCAGGTTGGGTGCTCCGGAAGGGTAAGCACATCCTGTTTCGTTAGATTCATCCGATATATGTTAACATGGCGGTAAACATAAAACAAACAAATTGTACAACATATAATATTTCGTAGGAAGTATTGTTAACATAAACTAAAATTTGTATACATTGATAACGTAACACATCTAAATATGGCAGTAAACATAAAGCAAACAAATGGTACAATATGAAAATTGTAGGGAGTAATTATATTTATCTGTATATCTTATTCTCCATAGAATATATAGTATTGTATTACAGATTTCGTATTGTTTGTATTCAATCACACGAGACCTGGTATAGATAAAGAGTTTTAAATGCTGTCAAATCGTCAATGAAGAATAATAATACACATTACCTCTTACTGAGTTTGTGTTAAAGATGTTCGCAAAATTAAACAAAATTCCCCAAATTTATATATTATCATTCATCGTGTTAAACAATGTAAAACCTAAGTCGCATGCAAAATATCTACTATTATCTGTATTTATAAATAATACACATTGTTTGTATGTAATTTTATTTGGTATTGAAACAAATTATAAAAATGCTATTTTTATCCTGTATATAGGTATATAGTGTTCCAAAACAGGTATTGCATCGTGTAAATATTAACATTACACGAAGAGGTTTAGGTAAAAGAACCAGTATGACAAGAACATTTATATAAATTAAAGGGTTTTGAAGATTTTTAAAAAAAATCATTGAGCCAAAAGATGTCAACATTACATACATTTCCTCATACTTTATGTTAAAAATACCGACCAAGCTTCATGAAAATTACACCACTGCGGTAGCTCAGTTGGTAGAGTGCTCGCTCTGTAAGTGGGAGGTCGTAGGTTCGATTCCCGGCCGGTTCTGACCCAAGACTTGAAAGTGTGTAGTGACTGCTCCATGAAAATTAAGATAGCAATGTAAGACAAATGATCAGTATAAAGTGATTTGTTGAAATTCTTGAAAACGAACGGAAAAATAGGTACCATTTCTTTTACTATTCGACTATTTGTATCTAAAATTTATACATACAGGAAATATGTTTTGAAATTTTAAACATTTTTGATAAATTTCTTATGTACGAATGTGCTTGTTTAACCCTATACTGTTTATAAAATTATCTATATGTAAATGAATACATAAGTCTTGAGTATTAGTATATACAATATGTGTTCATTTTTTTCAAAATACACTTCATACTACAGTAGTTAAATCATCACTTCTGTTTTCTTGTCAAGTTTCACAAAGTTCAATACATCTTATTAATACACACATAGACACACACACACTTGCATAAACAAAAACCCATACAAAACTAAAAAAGAATATACAATACCAAAGGAAATATAACAGATAAAATGTTGGAAACAAAACTATATATTTGTCATTTACTTAAGTACTTGATGGTGTGTTGTATATATATATATATATATATATATATATGTGTGTGTGTGTGTGTGTGTGTGTGTGTGTGTGTGTGTGTGCGTGTATGTGTGTGTGTGTGTGTGTGTGTGTGTTGTATTTGTAAAATTGTCCTTTTGTTACCCGGCAAGTGAACCCACTGGCCTCAACCCTGGCACTTGACCATCCCTATTTAATGTCTGGGAGAATAAAAACATGAATTACAAAAAAAGATATATGTTTTAAACATTTTTTATAAATTTGTTTTGTACAAATGTGCTTGTTAAACCCTATACTGTTTATAAAATTATCTATATGTAAATACATACAAGTCTTGAGTATTAGTATCTTGAAATTTACATATACAATATGTGTTTATTTTCTTAAAATACTTTTCATACTACAGTAGTTAAATCATCACTTCTGTTTTCTTGTCAAGTTTCACAAAGTTCAATACATCTTATTAATGTTTGTGAATGTAATATGTATACTCATATTTGTATAGAAAACATCACACTCATTTCTGAATTGATTATATATCAGACTATATTATTTATGGTCATTCTTTAATGATTGAAATAGAATTGCATAAGAGATAGATTCGTAATTGTTCCAAATACCTCTGTTTAATTATCTTTTATCAGAACAAATCTGGCAAATATGTTTATCTGCTTACACTGACAGTGTTACTCAACCTTTATCTTATCGCCAGTTTAACAAATCTATAAAGGCCAAGTGCTCTTAAATAAAGGTTTGCGGAATCCTTTTTGAGTTTTTTGTATGATAACACGGTTCAGTTCTTTTTTTTCTGCGGTGGGAATTTGTCTCTGAGCAATCAGGCTCCCTGCATCATCAACGACTGAAGTATAAATACGCTATAAATGCCTTTGAGTGGGGCGCGAAACGCAGAATGTATTGTGATTAAGAGATTGTAAACATAAACGGTCACGTAAAACATACATGTAAATAATCTCTACAACTAATGTTATAAGTGATGTGAATAGGTGTTCAATTTAATTGTTTATGGAAAACAATATTTTTATCATACTAAATGGAATGTAGAAAAACTAAAAACAGTCATGGTATTCTGCGGAAAATGCATCACACGTTTAAATAAACGAATACATTCCTAAAACATTGATATAAATAAAGAGATTTAAATTCTGTAAAATAATCATTGAACCAAAACAAAATAACTCGTCACGATTTATTGAGAGGGAGATAGATAGATAGATAGATAGATAGATAGATAGATAGATAGATAGATAGATAGATAGATAGATAGATAGATAGACAGATAGATAGATAGATAGATAGATAGATAGATAGATAGATAGATAGATAGATAGATAGATGTGAAATCAGTTAATTTTACCTAATATAAATGTATAGCAAAGAGCAGATTATTTAGTTAAAACGCTTGTTTTAACTTATTCTGTTTCTGATAAGCAAAACCACTGCTGGGATAATACAAGAGTCCCAATTCTTTCACTAATATCGAAACAAGTAATTGTGAGATGGTGGATGAAACAAGATTGTCTAGAAAAAACGACTGTCGGGAATGACAAACATTTTTTTCTACATATAAATAAAATTTATTAGAATTAATTCAATGAGATGCGCCCTGATTTCTTAAATAAAAAAAATCACTATAAACAAAATAAAACAATATGACCGTTCTTTTAAACTTATTAAAACCTATGCTTTGGTCTGTAAATGCGAGGTATCCATCCACATATATCTCAGACGAAGACGAGGACGGCACCACAATCCATAATTTTTCGCTTACAAACACATAAATACTTTGATATATTCGTCATTAAGAGAGTGTTTTTATGACATTATATTTTATAAAAAACAAACATACTAATCTATGTCCTAATCACAATCCAGAAGCAAAGTAAAACCTTTGAAACAGAAATGTTAGGTTAGACACGTGAAGTTCCACCAGGTAAGTGAGCCCACTCGCTCCGATATGGTAAGACCCTCTTGTTTACGTCAAGTGTGTAATTTATTTTTTTGGCTGAGAAAAAATTCGTTTGAACTAATTATTTTAGAAAATACCAGAATTATTATATAAATTCAAGAATTCAATAAAGGCTGTACGATACTTGAAAATCATTCGAGAAATTTCGATTTTTAAACAAATCCAAAACCTATTTAAAGTTTGCAGCACTAGACGATCTTTTCGGAATATAATGACATCAATACAAAATGCATGCATATTGAAAAGTATTACAATTTGTAAGGTTAACATATAACTGTTAAATCGAGTATACATGATTTTTTATCAGCATATGAGATCAAAATCTTCGATATGTTTAACTTGAGATACTTATAACTCTCTAGATATAATCGCTTGTTTATAAAATGTACAAGGAAAGAGAGGCCGGTTGCTCTTGAAGGATAAGCCTGAACACAGGGAATTCATACTTATCAACAATACTGTCATAACTGTAATGTTTACAAATACCTGTGTTAAAAAAGAAAAAAATGTTGGAAATGTTGACACTTGATTCACTCGATTCTATCTTTTTATTATCGCTATCAAATCCAATAAAAAAAAGAGGTAGAATGGCCGAGTGCTCTAAAGAGTAGGATTTCATCTAGGTTCGAATACTATTTGGGTTTTTTATGAGAAAAAGCGGTTCATTTCTTTTGTCCGCGGTGGGGGTGTCTATGAGCACTCCGGTTCCCGACAACGTCCACGGAGGGACTATCTTGATATAATATCTAAAACGTGTGCCATAAATCAAGTGCCTAGTTTTACATTTTTATTAATAACAATATTTTTATTATACTTAATGTTATTCTACAAAAATTTCAAAACTGTTATTGTATTCTGCAGATATTACATAACACAAGTAGTTGTTTAAATAAACGAATGCGTCCAACAAAAACGTTGATATGAATAAATATATTTAAAAACTTTCAAATAATCATTGAACCAAAATAACTCGTTTAATGTACATTAATTTTGTCTATTCAACAGGTTATTACAATTACTATTGCTATCAGCCTTTAACTATTCTTTTTACAATAGAAATGTTTTATATAAATCCACGTGTGAAGTGTGGATACTAAAATTGTGTTAAGATTATTTAGTGTCAATGTACTAGTTAGACTCCATATTTACAATTAGTATAAACATACATATATATTTTATATCTGAAATACACGTGGTCTCAAAGTTCTAGATTCTTAAAACACATTTCACATTAGATGAGATGAATTTTTCAAATTGTTCATCTTTCTCTTTGACTACTTTGCCAAGATTCGCAAAGTTGAATACATCTGACGAAAAGGGAGATCGATAACGGAGCTTCTGATTCATGAACTATATCTCTGTTATCAATCAAGGTATAGAATTTATTCAAAGTATTACACATATTGTCTCTACTATTCATATGGAGATATGAAAGAAACAGTATCACGTATGAATACACCACTGGATGTATAAATACTAAGTCACGCACGGAATGCTGAACAAGTTCTTGTTCTATCTCTGATGGATAGAACTTACAGACTACTTTAATATTATAACATCGAGCGAAAATATGACATGCTAACTTTTGATTCAGTGTCAATCCTTTACCACACATTCTATCAATATAAGCTTGCTTACTATATATAAGTAATTCAAATAACCCTCGATAAAAGAAACACGATTTAATTGTTTTCAGAATTTTCTGAACAATTGTAACAACTTCCTTATATTCATTGTTCAAATAACACAACGTAGCTAGTAGCAACATCCCGGTACATTTATCACTGTTCATGCAGTTGTATAAAATAAAGGATTTCAATTCTTTTGTACGATTGTAACGGCTTTTATTTGATCCATCTGTGACTATTTGTTTATACAACAGTTGTACAAAGTCAGGCATTGAATCATGATACATCAATGTAAGTATCAGTTTGTCTATATTACTGGTTGACATTTGTATCATTTCAGCATTAACATCAAGCACTTTCATACACTCGGTGATATCATTAAAAGGATCATTTTTTGTATTCCCACTATTTCTTTGTCACAAAGATATTCCCTTTCTACATAAGTTATTACACTTCCTGTAAGTAGTGTCCGTAACTCTGATAAACAAGGAATCCGAAATAAACTATACAATCCCTCATGATAAAGTTCACTCAGATACCTTAGTAATATTCTACCTTTATCTCCACAAATCTTACCCTCAAACATGTTATTGTCTTTGATGAAATAGTTAGGGCAGTATTCATCTCTTACCCATTTGATTAATCTCCGAAAACATGTCCAAAAACAATCGAGAAAATTTTCTTTATTCCAAATAATATGCTCTTCCTCGATACAATAAAACAGACTGGTTTTCAAAAAATAAGAACAGAGTAATTCTTTCACATCTTGATTTGAATTTATAACATGTTTAAGATAAAGTTTCAACAAACCATAGCAAAGAAATTGGCTATGGTTCATCGAATGAACCAGTTTTTTCTCGGCAGTTGAAAAAGATATTCGCCATTGTAAGTAACTGTATTGTGAATGTGGATTTCCTATTGGTACAATGAGTAAACCATCTTGTACGATATCCGTAATTAAAGTTGGTGGTGGCCAGTTGTTATTTCTATGTCTATCAATCCATTCAGCAGCCACGGCAGGCCAGTTCTTGCAGTGGAAACAGAACAACAAATCAAGTTCAACCTTAGAAGGTAATACTACAGTAGAACACGGTCCATGGGCTACTGAACCAGGGAGAAATCCTCGATTTATATTAACAAATAAGTCACGGAATAACAGACTAGACAAAACAAGACCACTGTCAGTTTCAGTCAGTGCTGGCGAAAAGGAAAAGAGCATATCTATATCTCTGGTCAAACGTTCATGACAACGAAGTCGAACAAATCCTGGTTTAATATCGGTTGTATCCATTACTATATCAGGATCTAATACTTCAACATTATCTGAGCACGATACAGTTATGTCGTTAAGTACATACATAATATCTATATCACTTCCTGGTAGTGACAATCCTTCTGCCTTACTTCCACTAGATATAAGGCTCGTTGAACGATGGTTAAAGATAGCACGATTATAAATTAAGTCATCTAATTCATACTTGCGTCTTCTGATGAGAACTTGCTCCTCTATTCCAACAAATCTATTCAGTTCATTCCAAATCATAACCGATATGTTCTCCATGTTTAAACAAATTAAATACCTGACTAGTAAACACGACAAGATTGGGGAATCCCCAAATTCCAATGATTTGTCTATAATTTGTTATATATCGTGTTGTTCGTAAATTTTCACGTGATCAATGTGACCTGTGTGATCTAGCTGTCTAGTAATCGTCCATTTAGATCTAGCTTTCTCGTACCTGCACCTCGGAAAGAAAAATCTCACGCGCATACCAGTGCTAGATTTTTCTGTCTTGTCCAGTTTGCCTCGATTGGGATATGTGTTACATCACATAACCCTCGACTGAGATCATACATTATCGGTCACGTGACAGATTCTATTAATCTAGCAGCTGTCCCGTATAATCTGACAGTGTAGGAGGTGTTCATTCCTATAATCTGACAGTATAATAAACCAGAGCCTTGGTGTATGATGTCACAAGTTTAATTCAAACTTCATTAATAAATTAACTTAGAATGACCTTTTTCACAAAAGCAAGGGTCAAATTTGTATATCTTTAATGTGTGGTCAATAACTGCATGTAGGTCACCAAGTCGGATAATAGAAAGCACTTACTAACACACTAGGGTCTTGATGAGCAATGTTTTCTCTTCAGTATCTTGATCAAACAGTCAAATAATCTTTTTTGAAAAAACAAAAGTCAAGACGACGTATGGTTAAATATGTAGTTTAAAAGGCTAAAGTAAAACCATCTAAAATTATTAAAGTCAAAATTGTATCCAATCTACAGTACGGGCCTATCGAAAGTTAAACACTGAGCTAACAAAGGGAGAGAGAGAGAGAGAGAGAGAGAGAGAGAGAGAGAGAGAGAGATGTCGGGAGAGATGAGAGAGACTGCATCTTTGATATATTGTATTATGACAGGAATTTTAATCAGTAGTACACAATCATGAAGCAGTTTTTCGGAGCTACATTAATGAATATAGTTAATTAGCGATATCCGGTTTACAAGTGATTAATTGACATACCGGTAGTAAATATGCACGTTAAGACAGGATCGGTGTCGGCATACACTTCGAATATGCAAAGGGATTAGTATGAAGGGGATTTTCAATTAATGAGGAATGTCCCGCACCTGAATATCCGAGCGAGGCATTAATTAAATTCAGAAATATCACCTTTTAATTAACGATATGTCCGTAACTGATTCCTTTCAAACAAAAATTACTAACAAACCATTGACAGTCCGCGTGGGAAAAAGGAAAAAGAAACAGTTTCGCAGTCACTAGAGATGCAGACAAAAAGACCTTTCGAAACATTTCTTTTTTATTTATTTATATTTATTTATTTATTTATTTATTTATTTATAATATTGACATTCAACTGAGGTATAAAACAAATTTATGCCGCTCTAATAATTTTCAAAAGAATTTTAAAGCAATTTGCTATTGTCGGACAATAATGAAAAAAAATCTTAATTTGAGAAAAATGTAAACAATATGAAACATTGTGAAAGTGTTACATTTTCTATATTAAAAATGTATTTGAAGATGAAAACAAGCATCCTCGTGCAATTTTTTCACATATTTCGACTCAACATACAAATATATAGATGACGTTCTGTCTCTTAACAATCCTAAATTTGGAGACTATGTAAATGTCATCTATCCTAGTGAGCTTGAAATAAAAGACACGACTGAATCCTCAAGTTCTACTTCATATTTTAGGAATTATACCTGAATTATGACGCACACGAAAGGCTACATTTGAAACTTTATGACAAACGTGATGACTTCAATTTTTCTATTGTCAACTTTCCTTTTCTATGCAGCATTATACCTGCTTCTCCTACTTATGGTGTATTTGTTTCCCAATTAATACGCTATGGTAGAGCTTGTTCCCACTACGGGGACTTTGTACAACGAAGTAGGCTGCTTGTAAATAAATTGTTGACTCAGGGATATTGAAGGCCTAGGCTTATCAAGGCCCTCAAAAAGTTTTATGGCCGTCATCACAGTATTGTTGATAAGTTTGATGTCTCTGTGTCCAGGATTGCCCTGGATATATTTGACGTCTCATAGTCTCATGTTCCTTTTACACAATTTTGATTCAACACGTGGCGGGTGTAGCTAGCTAAACAGGAGTGCTTACCCTTCCGGAGCACCCGGGCTCACTTCCTTGGTGGAAGTTCACGTGTCTAACCTAACTTGTCAGTTTCAAAGTTTTTACTTTGCTTCTGGATTGCGGATTCGGACATGGATTAGTATGTTTCTTTTTGATTATTATATAAATCTATGCGAAAATATCGTTATCCGTAAAATCATACAAATATTTTAAGTAATTTTTGCCATTACCGTACAATTTCTATAAACATGTCGTAAGATGCAGAAAAGTTGTAAAATATGGAACGCTTTGAAAGTGATATACTTTTCATTAAATATTTAGAGTTTTTGTCACTCGAAGTAAGCCTGTTTATGTAAATTATCACCTTTTATTATATAATTCTATATAAGACCATACGAATATATGCGTTATTTAATGGTTATTTTCAAAGTAATTTTGCAGTAATTTGCCATTATCATAAAATTGTGAAATATAGCAAGATGCAGAAAAGATTGTACATGTAGAATATGAAATGATTTGAAATTGTTTAGAAATATTCATATTCAATTCATAATAAGAAAAATATTAAACTAGGTGCAAGTGTTCCCTTATACATCACCTGTATATATACGTATACCCGTATATAGGTGACAGGTTGTATGAGGTGTCGTTTCTATATTTATTCACTATATTTACATATGCATAATTCATTTATGGATATCCATAATTCATTTATGGATATCCATAAATCGAATTTAAAATATGTAAAAATATTTTTAGATATCCAAAAATATTTTTGCATATGCAAAAATCGATTTATGGATATCCAAAATTCGATTTATATATCCATATAAATTAAATTTTGGAAATTCCAAAATACTGAGTTCTCCCCATGGAAGAAGTTATACATGTGCAAATTATCTCCCCATCAATCGGAACTCTTTAATGTCATTAGATAGTAAAGAAACACTGTAGAAAGTGGTGCGAAATTTTATCATTTTAAAGCTTAACCACAGGTAATTCTTACTGACATATCGAAATAATTTGGAAGCATTTTATATGTAAGGCATATATTCTGGTAGAAATTTATGTTTAGACATCCATGCATGACTGACACCCACACTACGAGACCAAGTCGGAGTGTTCTTAAAAACCTTCTTTCACTTTCAAAAATAGATTTATATTATACAACTTTGAACCACAAATTGGGATAATTTAATTTTAATTTAGTTTTTGTGGTTTAAGAAACTACCACTGGTTTGACCCACTAAAATACAGGAACATACTCAGGTTGGGAAACTCCTTCATTTACATTTTGTGCTGTTAAAATATAAACGAAGTGGTCATTGCCCTGTGCATGTCAATATATATCGTCGACCGTCCTAAAATCGAGAGCGTCCTAAGATTCGAGGCCATTTTTGTTTTCAGTTATTATACGCGAGTATCGTCTCTGCAGTGACGATTTTATGCATTAAAGACAAAATTCAGGTATTTACTGTGAAACTCACAGGCATTTGTTTCTATGAATGAAAAAAAAATCGAGAAATTACTATATAATAACACGTGTTATTATATAGTAATTTCTCGATTTTTTTTTCATTCATAGAAACAAATGCCTGTGGTGAAACTATCCAGAAAAATCAGTTGTCTATTTTTCTGCTCTCAAATTCTTGTTGCGTTAGCAAATTTAGTTCGTTTTCTTTTAGAGTCTCGAATCACGGACGGTCGAGGATAACAAATGTGTTATTACCACATATTTTTTATATCCGTATTTTATAGTATCACGGATGGATCTAAAATCTTGGTGAATTAGTGGAGAGGGGGGGGGGGGGGGAGGCACTGGCACAAGGGCACAACCTCCCAGGTGGTAGGGGGCCATGCCCCCCCCCCAATCTTTTTTCAGTACAAATGGTGCAATTTCCTGCATCTTGAACACTGTTGTGCGTCCTTTTTATCTTGCATTCAAAGTGGATCCTAACCAGTTAAAGAACTAATCAGTCTAGCTTTTTTTTTTAAATTGTAATGTTGACGCAGGTGGCTATGAGTGTTGATGAGTTCAGAGTATCTTTATTGATATATTCTGTCCAAATTCGTTGCCGTTGGTATCTTTATCTGTTCATGTGTAGTCGTGCACCGCAGATCTAGACAGACTTTTTATTGTGTTGTATTAAAGGAGTTCGTTCGACCCTTGGAAATGGTAGATTGATATTAGCTTCATGTCAAACAGTTCATTTTAAACAAGTGTGGAAAAATGGGGGTAGTAGGAGACCTACCACTTCGGTAGCAGTCTGGTCAGTTGGTAAAGAATTCGCTCTGTAAGTGGGAGGTTGCGGGTTTGGTCTCTGGCTAGGTCTGACCAAAGATTTAAAAAAGAGTAGTGAATGTTCACTTTGCAGTAAAAATAAAAGCGGGTCTTCAAGCTAATTTTATGATATTAGTTATAAAATGTTTCATCATTGTATAATGTGCATTATAGGTGCAACACACAAGAATCTTGTCACCAGAAAATACCAATGATTATCTGATTATTTTAGATGGATTTGTTCCATAAAGCTGATAAACGGACGGATAGAATAAAAAGTCAAATGAGACAGATTTTTATTCCATTAAAACCAATTAAAAAAAAATGTACAAAAATCTGGACTTTTAATCACGCTGTAAAAAATATACAAAAAATAGATAATCTTGTTTGCTAAAAATTAGTTCTTCTTGGCCATGTTCCTTGGTTTCAAAAGGTAATTTAGATTATTCACATATGATTAATGGAATCACTCTTTAAGGGATTTGACCTTGAATAAGAATTACTTTTGAATTACTGATAAGGATCCTGTTTGAAATTCATGCTTTCTGACAAGACAGAAGTCTCTTAATTAGTATTACTAATTAACATCATCTATTGATACTACCTCAGTGGTTTCATTCATGCCTCAGCGATCAGGTAAATAACATTATCACCTAAGACTGGTCAGTACTACCTGGATTCTTTCATGTCTCAGTGAACTGGTATATTACCAGATTACATCATCACCTGATTGCAATTTCCTATCTCAGTATCTGTACACGAATTACCACTAATTAACTGGTCAACACACTGGTTGATTGACAATTAGCAGTGAGAGAGAGGAAAAAGTCAGGGCAAATGGAGGGGGGGGGGGGGGGGGGGGGGCACTGAGTTTACATGTACATGGGCTTGATAACTTTATGATTGGCTATAAATACACCAGTATTTAATAGAAGTTTGTCTTATATGGGTCAAATAATAGATTATTTTGATAAAAAATGTAAATACAGTTTTAGATCTGCCATTTTGTTTTCGTCATACGGTCAGATCGTTTTTTTGCAGTTCATCACCATCAAAGATCAATCATTAATTATTTAAACACTAGACAGCAACTTTTTTGGAAAAATATCTATAAAATTTTGTTTTAATTCAAAATTGGACTATTGAATCCTATTCAATCAATGTATAAAGTTACATGTGTACTGCTATAAGGGTATAAAGAATTTGTGGTAATGACATCCGCCAAATATAAAACTAGTTGTCAGGTTATTGCTATAGTGTTAGTTTGCCCTGTTTCAGAGAAAGCAACAGCAAATATTTTATAGATTTTCAATAGGACAGGTTTAAATCAATAATTCAATTAGTCTATATAAAATTAATTTCTAGATTTTCATCATTTTTTTTCCATAATTAGTCTGGATTGGGGTTGTGGGGTGGGTGAATTTTATGTTTTATTTTTAATTATCAGATTCAAAAAAATGACAATAGAAAGTGACTGATAGAAACTTTATGAAAGAACACAGCAAAAATAAAGAAAAATAAAGACAGGATTAAGAAGTTGTCAATGGTCAGAAGACAGAATTGAAAAGTTGACATTGTTCAGTAGACATCATCGAGAAGTTGACAATTTTCCAACAAGATTGACAAGTTGACAATGTTCAGTAGACAGGATTGACAAGTTGACAATGTTTAATAGACAAGATTGACAATGTTCAGTAGACAAGATTGGCAAGTTGACAATGTTATGTAAACATGATTGACAAGTTGACAATGCTCAGTAGACAAGATTGACAAGTTGACAATGTTCAGTAGACAAAATATACAAGTTGACAATGTTCAGTAGACAGGATATACAAGTTGACAATGTTCAGTAGACAGGATATACAAGTTGACAATGTTCAGTAGACAGGATTGACAAGTTGACAATGTTCAGTAGACAAGATTGACAAGTTGACAATGTTTAATAGACAAGATTGACAATGTTCAGTAGACAAGATTGACAAGTTGACAATGTTTAATAGACAAGAATGACAATGTTCAGTAGACAAGATTGACAAGATTGAAAATGTTCATTAGACAAGATTGACAGTTGACAATGTTCAGTAGACAAGATTGACAAGTTGACAATGTTCAGTAGACAGGATTGACAAGTTGACAATGTTCTGTAAACATGATTGACAAGTTGACAATGTTCAGTAGACAAGATTGACAGTTGACAATGTTAGTAGACAGGATTGACAAGTTGACAATGTTCAGTAGACAGGATTGACAAGTTGACAATGTTCAGTAGACAGGATATATACAAGTTGACAATGTTCAGTAGACAGGATATATACAAGTTGACAATGTTCAGTAGACAAGATATTTAAGTTGACAATGTTCATTAGACAAGATATATAAGTTGACAATGTTCATTAGACAAGATATACAAGTTGACAATGTTCAGTAGACAGGATATTCAAGTTGACAATGTTCAGTAGACAAGATTGACAAGTTGACAATGTTTAATAGACAAGATTGACAATGTTCAGTAGACAAGATTGACAAGATGACAATGTTCTGTAAACATGATTGACAAGTTGACAATGTTCAGTAGACAAGATTGACAAGTTGACAATGTTCAGTAGACAAGATTGACAAGTTGACAATGTTCAGTAGACAAGATTGACAAGTTGACAATGTTCAGTAGACAAGATATACAAGTTGACAATGTTCATTAGACAGGATATTCAAGTTGACAATGTTCAGTAGACAAGATTGACAAGTTGACAGTGTTCAGTAGACAAGATTGACAGTTGACAATGTTCAGTAGACAAGATTGACAATGTTCAGTAGACAAGATTGACAAGTTGACAATGTTCAGTAGACAAGATTGACAGTTGACAATGTTCAGTAGACAAGATTGACAAGATTGACAATGTTCAGTAGACAGATTGACAAGTTGACAATGTTCAGTAGACAAGATTGACAGTTGACAATGTTCAGTAGACAAGATTGACAAGTTGACAATGTTCAGTAGACAGGATTAACAAGTTGACAATGTTCAGTAGGATTGACAAGTTGACAATGTTCAGTAGACAGGATATATACAAGTTGACAATGTGCAGTAGACAAGATATATAAGTTGACAATGTTCATTAGACAAGATATACAAGTTGACAATGTTCAGTAGACAAGATATTTAAGTTGACAATGTTCATTAGACAAGATATATAAGTTGACAATGTTCATTAGACAAGATATACAAGTTGACAATGTTCATTAGACAAGATATACAAGTTGACAATGTTCAGTAGACAAGATATTTAAGTTGACAATGTTCATTAGACAAGATATACAAGTTGACAATGTTCAGTAGACAGGATATTCAAGTTGACAATGTTCAGTAGACAAGATTGACAAGTTGACAATGTTTAATAGACAAGATTGACAATGTTCAGTAGGATTGACAAGTTGACAATGTTCAGTAGACAGGATTGACAAGTTGACAATGTTCTGTAAACATTATTGACAAGTTGACAATGTTCAGTAGACAAGATTGACAGTTGACAATGTTCAGTAGACAGGATTGACAGTTGACAATGTTCAGTAGACAGGATATACAAGTTGACAATGTTCAGTAGACAAGATATACAAGTTGACAATGTTCAGTAGACAGGATATTCAAGTTGACAATGCTCAGTAGACAAGATTGACAAGTTGACAATGTTTAATAGACAAGATTGACAATGTTCAGTTGACAAGATTGACAAGTTGACAATGTTCTGTAAACATGATTGACAAGTTGACAATGTTCAGTAGACAAGATTGACAAGTTGACAATGTTCAGTAGGATTAACAAGTTGACAATGTTCAGTAGGATTGACAAGTTGACAATGTTCAGTAGACAGGATTGACAAGTTGACAATGTTCTTTAAACATGATTGACAAGTTGACAATGTTCAGTAGACAAGATTGACAGTTGACAATGTTCAGTAGACAGGATTGACAGTTGACAATGTTTAATAGACAAGATTGACAATGTTCAGTAGACAAGATTGACAAGTTGACAATGTTCAGTGGACAAGATATTGAAGTTGACAATGTTCATTAGACAATATATATAAGTTGACAATGTTCATTAGACAAGATATACAAGTTGACAATGTTCATTAGACAAGATTGACAAGTTGACAATGTTTAGTAGACATGATTAACAAGTTGACAATGTTCAGTAGACAGGATATATACAAGTTGACAATGTTCAGTAGACAAGATATATAAGTTGACAATGTTCATTAGACAAGATTGACAAGTTGACAATGTTTAGTAGACAGGATTAACAAGTTGACAATGTTCAGTAGACAGGATATTCAAGTTGACAATGTTCAGTAGACAAGATTGACAAGTTGACAACGTTGAGTAGACAAGATATACAAGTTGACAATGTTCCGTAGACAAGATATACAAGTTGACAATGTTCAGTAAAGAAGATATACAAGTTGACGATGTTCAGTAGACAGGGTATGCAAGTTGACAATGTTCAGTAGACAAGATTGACAGTTGACAATGTTTAGTAGACAAGATTGACAAGTTGACAAAGTTGAGTAGACAAGATATACAAGTTGACAATGTTCCGTAGACAAGATATACAAGTTGACAATGTTCAGTAAAGAAGATATACAAGTTGACGATGTTCAGTAGACAGGGTATGTAAGTTGACAATGTTCAGTAGACAAGATTGACAATTTACAATGTTCAGTAGACAAGATTGACAAGTTGACAACGTTGAGCAGACAAGATATACAAGTTGACAATGTTCCCTAGACAAGATTGACAAGTTGACAATGTTCATTAGACAAGATTGACAGTTGACAATGTTCAGTAGACAAGATTGACAAGTTGACAATGTTCAGTAGACAGGATACACAAGTTGACAATGTTCAGTAGACAAGATTGACAAGTTGACGATGTTCCGTATACAAGACATACAAGTTGACAATGCTCGGTAGACAAAATATACAAGTTGACAATGTTCAGTAGACAAGATTGACAAGTTGACAATGTTCAGTAGACAAGATTGACAAGTTGACAATGTTCAGTAGACAAATTGACAAGTTGACAATGTTCAGTAGACAAGATTGACAAGTTGACAATGTTCAGTAGACATGATATACAAGTTGACAATGTTCAGTTGATAAGATTGACAAGTTGACAAGACATACAAGTTGACAATGTTCGGTAGACAAAATATACAAGTTGACAATGTTCAGTAGACAAGATTGACAAGTTGACAATGTTCAGTAGACAAGATTGACAAGTTGACAATGTTCAGTAGACAGGATATACAAGTTGACAATGTTGAGTAGACAAAATATACAAGTTGACAATGTTCGGTAGACAAAATATACAAGTTGACAATGTTCATTAGACAAGATATACAAGTTGACAATGTTCAGTAGACAAGATTGACAAGTTGACAATGTTCAGTAGACAGGATATACAAGTTGACAATGTTCAGTTGACAAGATTGACAAGTTGGCAAGATTGACAAGTTGACAGCATTCAGTAGACAGGATTGACAGTTGACAATGTTTAGTAGACAGGATATATACAAGTTGACAATGTTCAGTAGACAAGATATATAAGTTGACAATGTTCATTAGACAAGATATATAAGTTGACAATGTTCAGTAGACAAAATGGACATGTTGACAATGTTCAGAAGACAAGATTGACAAGTTGACAATGTTCCATAGACAAGATATACAAGTTGACAATGTTCAGTAGACAGGATTGACAAGTTGACAATGTTCAATAGACAAGATTGACAATGTTCAGTAGACAAGATTGACAAGTTGACAATGTTCAGTGGACAAGATTTACAAGTTGACAATGTTTAATAGACAAGATTGACAATGTTCAGTAGACAAGATTGACAAGTTGACAATGTTCAGTGGACAAGATTTACAAGTTGACAATGTTCAGTAGACAAGATTGACAAGTTGACAACTAGTATTGAAATTAATTTCGTCTGATTTTATTTATAAATAAGGTGTAAAATAGAGAAAAACTACAAAAACAAGCACAATGGAGGAAGTAAAGAAAATGTTAAGGAGTGTTCTTCAGAGTTCAAAGGAGGGTGTTCCAGCCCACATACTACAAAGTAAGATATGAATATTATCTCTCTCTCTCTCTCTCTCTCTCTTCTCTCTCTCTCTCTCTCTGTGTTTGTGTGTGACAAGAAAATGTAATATTAAAATTCTAAAGCTCTCTGGATCTCTCTTTTTCAAAAAAAAAATTGATATAAAAATGCTCTCTCATCTTAGTTGCATTGACATAAATTTCTAGATCTCTCTCTTTCTTTCTCTCCTCTCGGTTGCATTGACATAAAAATTATAGATGTCTCGATCTCTCTGTTTTTCTCTTTCTCTCCTCTTGGTTGCTTTGACATAAAAATTCTAGATCTCTTTCTCTCTCTCTCTCTCTCTCTCTCTCTCTCTCTCTCTCTCTCTCTCTCTCTCTCTCTCTCTCTCCTATCAGTTGGTTTGACAGGGAAGTGTTATATAAAATTTCTAAATCTTAGTACATGTATATGTTTGTTATCTTCATGTTTCATTTGTCACAGGGAAGTTGAATTATAAAGACTTGTATTTGATATGGATCTACAACAGTACTGTTTTAAGTACCGGTATTACCTCATTTATACTTAGAAACTGAATTATACCCCTGGTTCAAAGAAATGGGGATATACTGGTTAACCCCTGTCTGTTGAAAAGAAAAATTTCCGTTAAAGTTTTCTTAGCAATTACATGTACTAAACACAGCCACTTGAAATGTTATATGCGAATTCAGTATGAGGTCTCGTACCGGTGTATCATTGCTGAAAATTTCCCTAACAGTTTTCTCGGCAAATACGAAACAATTCCACTTGAAGTTTTGTATCCGAGTTCAGTATGAGGTCCCATGCTGCATTACAAATTTCAAGTCTGACAGTAATCAACAGTAGAACTGTAGAGCCATTGGGGGTTCAAGCGACCAAACATCGAGAGGCAATCTTCATTAGATTTAGGTTTTAGGCTCCCATTTCAATCAACAGTCATAAAATCGTGAAAATTGACAAACGTCATAGAAAATAAAAATTTTTGTATTCGAGCAAAAGAAGTTGAATTTTCACCAAATTTACTTTGAGAAATATTTACTGTTCGAGCGAGCAGGGGTATTCTAGTTATCGAGGTTTATTTACATAAGATTTAATAGGGATTTGGACAGGACCAGCAGATGACTTCGAGTTATCTGGGGTATTCGAGGCATCGATGTTCAAGTGATCAAAGTTTTACTGTACTTCCTGTTTACTGACTTACCTACCTACCTATCCTCTTCGTCCCTGGTGGGACATAAGGCCACAACAAGTTGCCTCCACTTCACCTTGCCATTTTTGTGCCTGCCCCCAGGATAGTCCAAGGTCTTCCAGTTCACCTTTTATAGTTCTTCTCCAGGTCTGTTTTGGTCTTCCTGGCTTTCTTTTTCCTGTGGTTTCCCTGACTTAGTTTACATGTATTTTTCGACATTTATGGTCAAAGGTTGAAGTTAAAAGCAGGGGTATACTAATTGAGAAGAAACTAACACATTATAATAAAACATGCATTCTGTGGTTGCGATAATGTTGTAATATTGCATCAGCAATATTTCAAATTTTTCATAACGAGAAAAAGTTTATTAATTCCTAAGGATTAATCTAAGAACAAGTCCATGTATGTGTGAGACATGACACTATGTGTTATGATCTGCCTCATACTCGGGTAGACTTTAAGGTGCTACCTCACAGAGTCAGTACATTGCAAGCAAAGATAGCACTCCCCCAGTCACATTATGTTTACATCTGGTTAAGGTGCTACCTCACAGAGTAATTACACCACAGGCAAGCTTAGCACTCCCCCAGTCACATTATGTTTACATCTGGTTAAGGTGCTACCTCACAGAGTCACTACACTCTAGGCAAAGACAGCACTCCCCCAGTCACTTTATGTTTACATCTGGTTAAGGTGCTACCTCACAGAGTCACTACACCCCAGGGAAAGATAGCACTCCCCCAGTCACATTATGCTTACACCTGGTGAAGGTGCTACCTCACAGAGTCAGTATACCGCAGGCAAGCTTAGCACTCCCCCATTCACATTATGCTTACACCTGGTGAAGGTGCTACCTCACAGATTCAGTACATCGCAAGCAAAGATAGCACTCCCCCAGTCACATTATGTTTACATCTGGTTAAGGTGCTACCTCACAGAGTCACTACACCCCAGGCAAAGATAGCACTCCCCGAGTCACATTATGCTTACACCTGGTGAAGGTGCTACCTCACAGATTCAGTACACCGCAGGCAAAGATAGCACTCCCCCAGTCACATTATGCTTACACCTGGTGAAGGTGCTACCTCACAGAGTCAGTACACCACAGGCAAGCTTAGCACTCCCCCAGTCACATTATGTTTACATCTGGTTAAGGTGCTACCTCACAGAGTCACTACACCCCAGGCAAAGATAGCACTCCCCGAGTCACATTATGGTTACATCTGGTGAAGGTGCTACCTTACAGAGTCAGTACACCACAGGCAAGCTTAGCACTCCCCCAGTCACATTATGTTTACATCTGGTTAAGGTGCTACATCACAGAGTCACTACACTCTAGGCAAAGATAGCACTCCCCCAGTCACATTATGGTTACATCTGGTTAAGGTGCTACCTCACAGAGTCAGTACACCGCAGGCAAGCTTAGCACTCCCCCAGTCACATTATGTTTACATCTGGTTAAGGTGCTACCTCACAGAGTCACTACACCCCAGGCAAAGATAGCACTCCCCCAGTCACATTATGCTTACACCTGGTGAAGGTGCTACCTCACAGATTCAGTACACCGCAGGCAAGCTTAGCACTCCCCCATTCACATTATGTTTACATCTGGTTAAGGTGCTACCTCACAGATTCAGTACACCCCAGGCAAAGATAGCACTCCCCGAGTCACATTATGCTTACACCTGGCGAAGGTGCTACCTCACAGATTCAGTACACCGCAGGCAAGCTTAGCACTCCCCCAGTCACATTATGTTTACATCTGGTTAAGGTGCTACCTCACAGAGTCAGTACATCGCAAGCAAAGATAGCACTCCCCCAGTCACATTATGCTTACACCTGGTGAAGGTGCTACCTCACAGATTCAGTATACCGCAGGCAAGCTTAGCACTCCCCCAGTCACATTATGTTTACATCTGGTTAAGGTGCTACCTCACAGAGTCAGTACATCGCAGGCAAAGATAGCACTCCCCCAGTCACATTATGTTTACATCTGGTTAAGGTGCTACGTCACAGTCAGTACACCACAGGCAAGCTTAGCACTCCCCCAGTCACATTATGTTAACATCTGGTTAAGGTGCTACCTCACAGATTCAGTACATTGCAGGCAAAGATAGCACTCCCCCAGTCACATTATGTTTACATCTGGTTAAGGTGCTACCTCACAGAGTCAGTACACCGCAGGCAAGCTTAGCACTCCCCCAGTCACATTATGTTTACATCTGGTTAAGGTGCTACCTCACAGAGTCAGTATACCGCAGGCAAGCTTAGCACTCCCCCAGTCACATTATGTTTACATCTGGTTAAGGTGCTACCTCACAGAGTCAGTACACTGCAGGCAAGCAAAGCACTCCCCCAGTCACATTATGTTTACATCTGGTTAAGGTGCTACCTCACAGAGTCAGTACACTGCAGGCAAGCAAAGCACTCCCCCAGTCACATTATGTTTACATCTGGTTAAGGTGCTACCTCACAGAGTCAGTACACCGCAGGCAAGCTTAGCACTCCCCCAGTCACATTATGTTTACATCTGGTTAAGGTGCTACCTCACAGAGTCAGTACACTGCAGGCAAGCAAAGCACTCCCCCAGTCACATTACCGTAAAAACCCATGTAATTTACGCAGTTTTTTATGTAAAATTAAAGTTAAAGTTTGGGGGTGCGTAAATTAAATGAGTAGATCATTTTCCAATTTTTTTCCCTTCTGTTGACTGACACACATTTCTGATTTAAATATTCAAACTGAAAACCGGAAGTTGGTATAGTTCAGGACAAAATAAAGATGTGAAGACAAATAGGGCATTTAAAATATTTTAACTAACTTCAAATTATGTTAGATGTTATATTATGGTTAATTTTTCACTTCCCCAATCAAATTACCGGTGTGTTTACACCTGGCAAAGCAGTTAATACACTGTCCTCTAAATACTGAATGCTAAAGAAGCAGTATCTCAAATTTTAAAGTCATATGTATAACCCAGCAGGGGTTAGAACCCACTATCTCCCAGATACAAGCGAGCAAATATACAAGTTACTGTGGTGGTTAAATACCGAAACTAATAAAGAACCGTTGAATCCAGCACTATAGGCGAGTGCTCTGCCTACTGAACCGTTGACTCAAGCACTAGGCGAGTGCTCTGCCAACTGAACCGTTGACTCCAGTACTACAGGCGAGTGCTCTGCCAACTGAGCTAGTCAGCTACAAGTATAACCAGAAATGCCCTTATTGGGCCTCTTGTTGTATGTTGTAAAATACACTACACATATAATTTGTTTCTCATTATTAGAAAATGTCAGTGACACTACCATTTAGACAGTTTGAATAGACCCAGTCTGCTACAGATATAACCAGATGAGCATTACAGGCCTTTATTGGGCCTCTTGTTGTAAAAACACTACACATATGATTTATTTCTCATTATTAGAAAATTTCAGTGAAATAAAACCACAATTACTACCATTTAGAGAGTTTGGATAGACCCAGTCTGCTACAAATATAACCAGATGAGCATTACAGGCCCTTATTGGAACTTTTTTTTTTATAAAAAATACTACATTTATGATTTGTTTCTTGCTACTAAAAATTACAGAGAAATAAATCCACAATTGCTAGCATTAAGACAGTTAGGATATGCTAGGGCTCTACCCAGACTGCTACAAATATAACCAGATGAGCATTACAGGCCCTTATTGGGACTCTTGTAGTAAAAATACGAAATTTATGATTTGTTTCTTGCTACTAAAAAATTACAGAGAAGAAATACCACAATTGCTAGCATTTAGAGAGTTTAAATATTTGAGGGCTCTAACTAAACTGCTACAAATATAACCAGATGAGCATTACAGGCCCTTATAGAAACTTTTGTAGTACAATATACTGCAGTTATGATTTTTTTCTCATTTTAAGAAAATTATAGAAAAATAAAACCGCAATCACTACCATTTAAACAGTTTGGATAGGCTAGGGCTCTACCCAAACTGCTACAAATATAACCAGATGAGCATTACAGGCCTTTATTGGAACTTTTGTTGTAAAATATACTACAGTTATGATATGTTTTTTGTTGCTAGGAGACTACAGAGAAATTACACAGCAACCACTACCATTTAGACAGTTTGGATTCAATAATCTGGATGACTTCATTGGCAGTATTCCAGATACTGTTCGTATAAAAAAGTAAGTTAATTAGTTCTTATATTTAGTGATCATTGTAATATCAACATTTTAGCTCATCTGACTTAAAGGCCCATACTGACTATAGTTGTCATGTCTGCTATTATGCCAAGTCTATCCTCTGTCAGTTATTGTTATACATTTGCCACTTTTTCTCATGGGATCTGGGAGTCACAGTCTATGGGTCATCAATGGGTACTCAATTACCTGAGTACTTACCTGAATACTCGGTAGGAAAGACATCCAAGTAAATGGTTTTTATCTGAGTTGACATCCCTAGTTTTTGCTAATCACTCAGGTTTCCTCCACCATCTCAGAACGGACCACCTACATATAAGCTTAAACCTCTATTACCATAACTCTATATTTTAAAATTATTAGTAGCCAAATTTCCAAGATTTGTGAAAATATAGTACTTTTTAAAGTAATTTTTCACAAATTTGTTAAAAAAGGTTACTTTTTGAAAGAATTTCACAAAAATAAGTAGCCAATGGCGATTTTGGCTACTAGGAATGGAAACATAGCTCTATAAGTGTGCCTTATTGGCCGAGTTGTCCAAAGCACCAGTTTACAATTCACAGCACCTCTTACCATCTATTTTCCAAATTTGCTGCTAGTTAAAAATTTTTTTTTTTTCAAAAATTAAGGTATACTTCCTCGTGCAAAGTATTTTTTTTAGCTGATTTTGGTAAAATACATTTTGGTCCTTTGGGTTTCTTTTCAAAATCTTGGAAAATAGTTTTGGTTTCATAATTTTGGTCCAAGCACTACTAATGAAGAATTGTTTTCCGAAATGGCCGTCTAGAACTGTAGAGTTAAAACTGTTTTAATATGTAATTAGAATTACGTTGGAGACACATCCTAGTGTGAGACAATGTCAGTTCGCTTGCCAAAGGTCTATGGTCAGGGATTTATCAAGGGCCTATTTAGGGCCGAAATTCGGCCCCATTCCCAATGGAAAAACATTGATTTTTTCCCAAAATGGGCTGAGAAAATTCCCAATTAGAAAATTGTACCAGATACATAGCTGAAGTCTGGTCATAAATGTGGCTGCTTTTCTCAATCTTCAATCAACTCAATACACTAAAAGCATTAGATTTAATCATTAATGGCACCAAAAATGATGTCAAAGTTTTCTCAAAATGAGCAAAAAGTTGATAGTTTTTCCCAATTTTTAGTTTAGGGCCTTTTCCCAAAAGACCCTGATAAATCCCTGATGGTATTTTCTTTGTTTGGTTCTTCCACTGGAGTTGAACTTACCACCTCAATATAATTGAAATAATTTTGAATTCTAGATGAATCTGCTGTTGAAACTGTACTTTCACTACTCAGGGCTCTTGCTGGATTATATTTAGGGGCAGATATGAGACCCCATTCACAAACACCATGCTGACTATTACAGATAAAAAATCAAAATGAAACTGATTTCTTGTCAAAATTCAATCTGGAAACATTAATAAAGCTTATATGTTATACAGTCCAACCTGTGTATAAAGGCCACCTCTATTAGGGCTACCTGCTTATAAAGGTCAGTAAAATTGTAACCCAATTCTTCTTTATTTATTATTTTTGTACAACGTTTCACGATAGTGAACGCGTACTTTGCTATCGCTTTCTTCCAAGATATCAAGCTTCTTTGCTATGGAATTATAAGATATGAGTACACCTGGAAATAGTGCGCCTGGTAAATGAGCGTGAAAGAAGTATATCTGTTTTAGCGTGAGATATGTATTCTGAGACGGGTAATGCATTTGGTTACATATGCACATTAGGAATAAATTTTCGGAATACATTTCGGAATCTAGTAAAATATTGCGACGGGATGCATCTAATAATTTCTGCAATTTGGCGAACTGATCTCATGTTTACAATAAAAAGTAGTCCGAGAAGTTTGCGTCCTACGATGTAAAATCATAACTTTTTATGAAATGAACAGCAACGGCAGGTTATGGCACGCCTCACCAACAAAAGTTCGATAAAGTGCTTTAACGGTCGTTAAAGCGCTTTAACGAATTTAATGTTGCATTAGCGTCGATAACAAGAACAAAATTTCCACTATTTTTATTTAACGAACGATAAATGGATATTGATTCGATAAAGCGCTTTAACGACCGATAAAGCGATTTACCGTTCGTTAAAGAGCATTACCATTCGTTAAAACGCTTTACCGTTCGTTAAAGTGCTTTATCGAGATTTTAGAGCTTATTACCGATATTTATATTGCATTACCGAATTATCGAACTCACAGAAAGTCTATTACCGTTTATCGAAAAATTCAGCCAATCAGAGGGCGTGTAACAAAATGTGAAAGTTACCGCCATCTTTGAAATCGAGGAAATTTGTCAAAATAATAATGGCCGGCTACAGCGATTACACCTACCTACAGCAGTTTACCATGTACTTGATCGTATTTATAATACGCTTAGAAGATTGCAAAGACAGTTTGCAGACAAAAATATGGATTCCGAAGATGCACACAGAGAGTTAGATGAATTAAAATGTCATTTATTTGTATGTTATGGTTGACATGGGTTATTCCATTTAATAAGTGCGCCCCCTAAGTAGAGTGAGGGGGTAAATAATTCTTATGGAGGGGGGGGGGTTGAAATGTCTATGTAGGGGGGGGGGTTAGAAATTCAAAGCATGTGGTGGACAGACGTGTACTATGCAGATGGGTAAGGAAGGCACCGATTATGGAGGGGGGTTGAAATGGGGAAAATTTCTATGTAGGGGGGGGGGGTATAAATTCTCAAAAACTTTATGTAGGGGGGGGGTATGGATGACAGATGTGTACTATGCGAAGGGGTAAGGAAGGCACCTGTTATGGAGGGGGGTGGAAATGGGAAAAATTTCCATGTAGGGGGGTATAAATTCTCCAAAACTTTATGTAGGGGGGTATGGATGACAGATGTGTATTATGCGAAGGGGTAAGGAAGGCACCTGTTATGCTGTTATGGAGGGGGTGGAAATGGGAAAAATTTCCATGTAGGGGGGTATAAATTCTCCAAAACTTTATGTAGGGGGGGTATGGATGACAGATGTGTACTATGCGGAGGGGTAAGGAAGGCACCGATTATGGAGGGGGGGTTGAAATGGTGAAATTTCTATGTAGGGGGTATAAATTCTCCAAAACTTTATGTAGGGGGGGGGGGTATGGATGATAGATGGGTACGATGCATAGAGGTAAGGTTATGCCATTACCTACAGTATTCTAATATGCATGCCAATACAAAAAGTTAATACTTTTGCAGATGATTAACTTTTTGGTATATTTGTGCATCTGTGACCTTGACCTTTGAACCTATGACCTTCATTCATATATCAAAATGATGGTTAGGCCAATACCTACAATATTCTAATATACATGCCTATACAAAAAGTTAATAATTTTACAGATAAATAACTATTTTGAATGGTTGTGCATCTGTGACCTTGACCTTTGAACCTATACCTTGATCTATGTATCAAAATGATCGTCATGTCATTACCTACAGTTAACTGAAAATCCCATGCCATTGTTACTGAAATATTTAAAAAATAGCTTTTTTTAACAAAGGTAAAAAAAACTGGGACTTGACCTTGACTTTGACATCTATTGGAAGAAAAATGATCAATTAAATAATAATAATAATAATATAATAATAATAATAATAATAATAATAATTTATTTTATTTAAGTGTCACATATAAAAATTCAATATTCACATACACATAAAAAAAACCTTGTAAAATTTTTATATCCGGCCACATGTGGCCTACGAGACACTACATATCGTATCTATAAGAAAATACATGTAAAAAAATACAACAAAAATTTACTCATAAAACTTAAAACATTTGATCATATAAATTAAAACATTTGATCATATACATTAAAACATTTTGATCATAAAATTTAGTTGGACATGGGTAAAAGTAACACTGCAGTTAACCATTTAAAAACATCATAAAAAGGCATTAAATGCTGTTATGAAACAATTGTTTGTTTAAATAAGAACCTTTAAATAAACTTTTTAAATTCCTATCATGTATTAACAATAAAAAAATATATACTTTTTAAGTCAATATTTTATCATATTGTTAAAAAAAGTTTTATTTCAGAAGAAAATAATAATGAAATCAGAATTTAAAAACAAAACAAAACCAATATCATGTGTGTACAAATAAACTAATACTAAAATTGTATCAAGTTAATAAAAGTTAAATTAAATACATGGAATGAACTGATGATCTATACCTGCAATTTCTACATCTTATCGAACTTACTGACTTTCTTTTCGTCTAGTAAATATTTACAATTAGAATTGACCTTCTTTAGATGAACCTATTTGTTTTTACTGGCATTCAATTGCTCTTGAATACAGTGTGGGGTCATGACCTCCGATTACGTAACGTTTAACTATTCGATTACGTCACAGAATGACATCTATTACGACATGCATTTTTTGATTGGTCAGCATCCAAGTCTACCCGCGACGTAACTTTCCTTATTTGGAACAAGGCTGTTCCATCAATCCCGTATGTTTGTGGGAGTTTTGAATGAAATAAATTATTGTAGCGATGATTTTATATTTCGGACATGCTATCAATATTTTTTATGATTGTAAATATAAGAAATAACATTCTATTTGAGTGTATTCATTCGGTATTATGAATGAGAGTCAGGAATAGCATATTTAACATGAACTGCTTCGCAGTTCATTGAATATGCTATTCCTGACTCTCATTCATAATACCGAATGAATACACTCAAATAGAATGTTATTTCTTAAATATATAATAATATATAGATAAATTAATACATATAAATCTTACCTTGTCTCTCCATAATTCTCTGTTAGTTGATTCCTGATTAAAAAAAATCCCACGACTTTTGTATCCAGTAATGAAGCCATTTGAGTAGATCTACCTTGGAATCACAGCCGATTGGATTACGAAAATTGACCATACATCGACAACATTGAACACTAATGTACCAATCGATGATTGATTGTCTTATTACAAAGTTTTTAATAACTCTTGTGATTTTAATAGGTCAATTAAATCAGGCGAAACTAAAAAATCAACAAGAATATGCGGGAAAGATACAATGATCGTCCATATTTAAAACAGGTTTTGTAACCATGTTTGCGCCAAAAAACTACAGTATCTGTTGTTATATTATTATTATTTTGTAACCGGCTTGGTCCATGTGGATGCAAATGCCGTTAAAGTTACTATTACCATATTATTAAAAGCAGACGAGAGAGAGAGAGAGAGAGAGAGAGAGAGAGAGAGAAAGAGAGGTTTATCGTGTTGATGAAGTGGTATCCAGGGACAATCAATGTAAATCATGCGATTAGCCAATCAAAACGCTCGTTACATATCTGTAACCATGACACATATCGTATTAACGAATTATCGAACATATCGCATTAACGAATTATCGGACACATTCTTCATTACCATTCGATAATTTTTAAACACTGTTAAATCGCTTTATCGGTCGTTAAAGCGCTTTATCAATCTATATCCATTTATCGTTCGTTAAATAAAAATAGTGGAAATTTTGTTCTTGTTATCGACGCCAATGCAACATTAAACTCGTTAAAGCGCTTTAACGACCGTTAAAGCACTTTATCGAACTTTTGTTGTCGAGGCGTGCCATAGCAGGTTGATTTAATTAATTTTCATGAAATCTACGGAAATTTAAATTTATTTTGAAGGTTATGATAACGTATTTTGATGTTGAGGCAATTGTGTGTTTATCGATTAGATTCCACTTTCCTGAAAGGGAGATAATTCGTACAGTGTTGTGTGCAAATGACCACATGTCCAGGATTTTAAATACTTCACCATCAACATGAAACGGGAATATTGTGAGTGATAATCAGCAGTTAATTAAAACCCAGTTTAACAGCAAATGATCCAGTTACATACAACCGCTAGAATGTACCCCCTCATAGCGACGGTAGGATCTGCAAAACTCTACTTTCTCTCTATCCGAAATGACAAAACGATCGGGTACAACTTTTTTAAATTTTAATTACCGATTGTCTTTTTCATATATTTATGAAATTATTATTTTCTACCATTTAATTCAGCAATACATGGTTTGGTACATTGTTTCTTTTTCCTAAAAAAAAAAACATCCGTCGGACTATGGATAGATCGACCCCCAATCCCCCCCCCCCTGAATTTTCAGTTATATTCTGTCTTGACACAACACCATTTTCCCAACTACGCTGTACAACAGCACGGCAGTGCTATGTTTAACTTGTGCATAAAGGCCACTTCTATATAAGGACCACTTGCTTATAAAGGTCAGTAAAATAGTATCCCAATTCATATTATTTGAACCTGTATATAAAGACCATCTGTCCATAATGGTCACTTAAACTGGTTCACTTATGTGGCCTTAATAGGGGTATTTGAGTCAGTAAATCATGTTTTAACCTGTCTGTTTTAAAACTTTGTAACAATAATGATATTCTTTACTGTCACAATTTTGCTATATGACTGTTGATTTCAGAATTACAAGGACCCTGGCCCAATTCACAAAATATTGAGAAATAGTCGTGGTGTCTCCATTTGCACTGCCTTTCTTTAAGAAATGGAATTTTAGTTTTGGTCTACCATAAGGTTATGGAGAGGCTCAGAATGGTGCAAATTTAATGAAGTGCGAATTTTATTTGCAATCTTTCAAAGACATGAAAATTTTTAGTGTTTTTTTGTCTGGTTCACATTAAAATTACTTGCTTAATTTCTAATAGCAGTTGGGGAAATCATTTTGTTGGAACAGCTTTGTTTTTGACAGACTTGAGGCTCTGACTTCTTATCTAATCATCTTTAATGTTGCAGACTGTAAGCTCTGCCCACATTTGTTGTCACTTCGAAAAAGGCTGTGTTTGTGACATTATACTCTGCCAAGTCAGGTGAAGCTCCGCCAACATCTGTTGACACGTCGAAAAAACTTATGTTTGTGAGGTCATACTCGGCCAAGTCAGGTGAAGCTCCCCCAACATCTGTTTACACGTCGAAAAAGCTTGTGTTTGGGACATCATACTGGGCCACGTCGCATGAGCATCTCCATGAGTTTATGGGGTTTGTTTGGATAATGTGTTTCATATAAGGGAAAAAATAGAGTTGTAAATATTATCAGAAACATCAGAAGGACAAAACTATAAGACTATGGTGTTAGAACACTTATAGCCATTGACTCATACGTTTGATGTCTCAACAACTTGGCCAGGTGTCTCCATTTGTGCCAGTATTAAATCTAGAAGAGGCCCTTGTGCCATTGGCCCCAGAGTTATAAATTTGTCCCCCAAATATACTGTCTGTGGGTCAAGCATGACCCATCTTTTCAGTATTGAGTTTTAAATAAATCTGGTTCTACCTTTGTCGCATTCATTATGTTTTTTTTCTACTTAAACCAAATGGCGGATCGCCGACCACGCCCAGATTGTTCTGACAAAAGGCTGGCATGCTTGGTTTACACTCAAAAAGAATAAAATGTCGGCCTGAATTTTGCTGTGTCATGACGTCATACACACTAGTACATCATTTGCTGCTTTGGTAACGTGGTGGCGCCCAGTGTCGGAACATAAAAAGTATGACCGGCGATACGTCTATTAGTTACAGGTTGTCAGACATGACATGCATTTATAAAGTGGTGGTCAGGATGTTTCAATACTGATTTTTTCAAATGAAACACATTAAATTACATGTATATAATATTTTGAAAACATGGTTCCTATTTTTCAAGGCCTGGGTCATGATGACCCAACTAACTGTAGTTCTAGATTGAACACTGTAATGTGCTATTAATTAAGAAATTGCATTCTGTTTGAATGTATTTTTTTTTTTTTTTTTTTTTATGAATGAGAGTCGGGAATATCGAATTGAATCAACTGTGAGGCAGTTCATGTTAAATATACTATTCCTGACTCTCATCCATAATACACTCAAATAGAATGTTTTTTCTTAAATTACAATATACAATCATAAAAATATTGTTGGCATGTCAGAAATGTAAAATTATCGCTACAATGATTAAATTTATTTAAGATTCTGACAAACATATGGGATTGATGGAACAGCCTTGTTCCAAATAAGGATAGTTACGTTAGAACTAGATTTGAATGCTGACCAATCAAATAATGCATGATGTAAAAGGATGACATTCTGGGACATAATCAGATAATTAAAGGTTATGTCATCAGAGGTCATGACCCCACACCATATTCATGAGCAATTGAATGCCAGCAAAAACAAATAGGTTTATCTAAAGAAGGTCAATTCCAGTTGTAAATATTGTATTATGGACCTCTCCCGAGGAAACTGTTCTCGCCTATCGACTCTCCAGACAACACTATAAGAGAACTGATCCTGAGGGAGAGGTTCATAATTGAACATCACTATTATTTTTATTCAACATTATTGATTTCTGTAATAAATTAATACAACACATTAAAACTACAATAAATCTCAACAATTATGTTGTTGTTGTTGCTGTTGTTGTTGAATGTTGCTTAATGTCGCATCAGCAATTTTTCAGCTATTCGCAACGAGAACTATTTAATTAATCTATGAACAATTTTGTGTATGCATGTGAAGTGCGAGTGTGTTGTATGGTCTGCCTTGTACTAGCGCGCACTCAGGGCGACTTTACCGTGCTAGCTCACAGAGTCAGTACGCCGCAGACAAGCGTACCACTCCCCCAGTCCATTATACTGATACCAGATGAATCAGTAAAGGCCAACGGTAAGGAAAAATCACTTTCCCACATGTGGTCCGAGCAGGACTCGAACTCACAGCGGTGAGAGATTCTGGATTTGAAGACTGACGTCTTATCCATTAGGCCACCGCGCCCTCTCAACAATTATGTGTATTTACATTTATCTAAAATTAATAAAGTATAGTCCCTCATATCTGGGACTATACCTATAACTAGGTATAGTCCTTTTACTATGCGTTGTCAAGGAGTTGAGTTGAGTAATAGTGTTTACTGTCCCAGTCAAGAATAAATCAATTATATCGAGATGTTGCCAGCTTTAGGCGAGGGTGCAGAATTTTGCCTGTGCATTGCACTGATGGCATTATACAGCATGGTTCTTTAATGTGCCAAGCCTATAGTGACATGAGATCTCGTTTATAGTGACATGAGATCTCGTTTATTTTAAGTTCCCATCCAAAAGAACCATGACTTCCATTTCATAATGCCGAATGCTTGGCGAAAAAACAGTCACTTCCCACTTTGAAGTCTTGGGTAAGACCTGGTCAGGGTTCGAACCCCATGACCTCCCACTTACGGAGCTAGCACTCTACCAATCTAGCTACGGCAGTTGTCAAGGACAGATGATTTCTACATAAAATAGTGTTCATGTAGTTATCCAATGGCTATTCAACAAATAAACATGTGAATCGTACTTTCTGAAACACCATTAGGGATACGAGGTATAAATCTATTGTGTATAATAGAGCTGTAATTATGAGACAAAATGGCATTGCGATATCGCCAAACTTTTGAAGATATTGTCGCCAAAATATAATGATTTTTTCAGATGAATATCCTCAAAAGATATGCTGGGTTATTTGTGTTTTTTGTGGTTAGCTAATATATATATTGAACGTGGCATGCATTGATACATTGTATATTTATTACGTCACACGTTAGCTTTGTTTGTGGTTAATGGCAAAACCACATGTTTCATGTCCTTACTCATAATCATTACACAATGGGGTTCGCCGCCGTACTACGTGATCAATACCTCTTAACGTTTGAGCGGAACATTTTGGAAAACGTCAACATTACAAATTCCCGGAATAACGTCGTTTTTATGGGAAAGCGTCATATTGTGCGATTCCATGTCCATTGGAAACAAGCGTTTCGCAGACACGTTAGAAGGTATCACGTGGTACAGCGGCGAACCCCATTGATGCAATGATTTCAAAGAATTATTTTGTAAGTAACAGGGTTCGGCGATATCGTGATGTAAGCTTTGTTACACGATATCCCCATTGGCAAATCTTCTGCGACAATATATAATAAGAGTTGAGCTGAGTTGAGTAATGGTGTTTAAAGTCCCAGTCAAGAATATTTCACTTATATCGAGACATCACCAGCTAAAGGAGAAGGTGAAGAAATTTTGCCTGTGCGTTGTGCTGATGGCATTATACAGCAGGATTTTTTATCCTGCCAACCTACCATGACATAGGATCTCGTTTATTTTAAGTTCCCATCTGAAAGAACCCTAGCTTTCATTTCGTAACGTCGAGTGCTGGGCAAAAGAACAGTCACTACCCACTTGCAAGTCTTGGATCAGACCTGTCCAGGGTGTGGACCCACGACCTCCTACTCATGGAGCACAGCACTAGTGTATAAGTTATACTTATTTATTGACAGGAACAAAGCGGGTGAGATTATGTACCACGCTGTAGCGAATGAAGAAACGCAACACATACAGAAAATGGTGGCTAAGCAAAAAAGTGCCAAGAAAAAACGCAATATAAAGGTAAGCGATTTGGCAGGGATTCAGATTACCAGGGGTCCATGGGTCCTAAAATTCAGTCTTAGCCCCTTTATACACATTTTTGCTGTTATTACTACTGTAAACAGTCCAACCTGCCTTATTGGTCACCTCTTTATAAGGGCTACCTGCTTATAACGGCCAGTAGAATTGTATTGCTTGGTAGCTGCTATATATAGTCCAACCTGCCTTATTTGCCACCTCTATATAAAGGCTATCTGCTTATAAAGGCCAGTAGAATTGTATCCCACAGTAGCTGCTATATATAGTCCAACCTGCCTTATTGGCCACCTCTATATAAGGGCTATCTGCTTATAAAGGCCAGTAGAATTGTATCCCACAGTAGCTGCTATATATAGTCCAACCTGCCTTATTTGCCACCTCTATATAAGGGCTATCTGCTTATAAAGGCCAGTAGAATTGTATCCCACAGTAGCTGCTATACAAATGTATATATAGTCCAACCTGCCTTATTGGCCACCTCTATATAAGGGCTATCTGCTTATAAAGGCCAGTAGAATTGTATCCCACAGTAGCTGCTATATATATAGTCCAACCTGCCTTATCGGCCACCTCTATATAAGGGCTACCTGCTTATAAAGACCAGTAGAATTGTATCCCAATTGTTCTTCAATCATATTATATAGGCCACCTGCCCAAAAAGGCCGTTACTAGTTCCATTAGGTGGCCTTTATAGACAGGTTTGACTGTAGTTGCTTTATTCACTAGGGATTTAATTTTGCTGTATTCGAGGTTTTACTTAATAGCCCAAAATTAAATACCGGGTAAATATTTTCATGTAGCATTAGTTAAACATAGACTTAGATTATCTGTAAAGAAAATTGTTAACACTGGCCACTGCACTGCAGAATTTTATACCCTTGAATAAGTTCCAGTATCTGAACTGCAAAATTTTATCCTAGCAAAATTAAATAACTATACAGTATTACATCTTCTTAAAATCTAAAGTGAGTTCCCCCCCCCCCTCCCCTACTCAAAATAGTTAACCTTTATCTCTTGTCTGGTTTTCAATAGGGGTGAAAGAGTTTACGGATGTACTGGTTGACTGTAGTTTTTAGCCTTAACAATATGAACTATGGTTCAGGATCAAGTTTCAGAGTCATTTTATAACAAGATTTTATTTAACTTAAATCTGACAACTTTTGGTCAAGTTACTTACATAGAGCGATGGTCTTATGCTGCTTCACTGCCGACATCCTCAGCCGAGGCTATCCTTCATTGTGTGTTTCGACCCCTTGTTTGGTAAACTTTCTGGTTGGGAGGTCCACAGTGGTGATAAGTCATCGCATGTTGGTGGTGGGTCTTCAGCAACTGCTCTCGCTCTCTCTTTCTATCTTAAGCCATACCCAACATGATGCTCTCTCTGTAATGTTTTCATATGACAACGACCATGATGGTAGCTAGAGACTCTTTATTCAAGTAAATTCTACAGATACTTGGAGCACCTTTGTAACTCCTACCTATTATTGGAGTACATTACATCCCCTTTGAATGTTTTTTTTAAAAAAAATAAAATAAAATACTGAAACATATTACATGCGATGGCCTGCAACTTGCTGCAATGTCCATAGTTTGTAAAGTCCAATAGTCTATGCATTAAAGAAATAAAGCATAACGCCTATATTGTGAAACTTTCAGGATAACAACAATGTTACAAATTTAACTAATGAATCTACTTGATTGCAGTTTACCAACTAAATGTTCAAAACAAACATTATTAATATAACTGAGTATTATTAACAATAATAACGAGTATTATGAAGCCTACATAGCCTCAGAATGCATAAAGGGATTATTGTGCCCTTATACACTTATGCATTCCCTAACTTGCTAACACAATGTTATATTACAACATAATCACTCAAATGTTTTGGTCTTTTGCTTACACGACTGGATCGACGAATCGTTTGACTTGGAATATTGACCTGTTCTTTAGTATTGTTCTCCATTATTGTATTTGGTGTTGACATCTTCAATGTTTCACTCTGACTGTGTACAGGTGTATCCATTGTTACGGTGGTTTCCTGTCGCTCTGGTTTTCTCATGTCGATGTTGTACGGTAAAGAAACTGATTGTTCCGTAATCATATGTGGTGTTTCATTTGTGTTCATTAACATGTCAGTGTTTCTTCTGTATTCTCTTCCACTTTGTCCAGCTTTGACAACATATGATCTTGGGTAATTTGTTCCCCTGACAAACTCAGCTGGTTGCCATCCTTTAGGTGTATATATCCTAACTGCTTTGTTTGGATCTAGTTCCTCCTTTACTTTGCTGTTTTGGTCGTAATAAAATTTCTGGGTTTGTCTGTGATTTAACAACTTTGATGTAATGCTTTCAGAATTCTGTGTTTCTGGTCTTCGAAGATTGTCTGTGATCGGAAGTAATGTTTTACCTCTTCTGCCCATAAGTCGCTGCATTGGTGAACCCATGTTGTCTCTTGGTGTGTTTCTTAACTCTAGTAGACTTAAATAAATGTCATCTCCATTTTCCAAACATTTTGTTATAGTGTTTTTGACTGTTTGAACAGCCTTTTCAGCTAGTCCGTTTGATTGTTGATGCAACGGTGAAGATGTTATGTGTTGTATACCGTATTCAGATACAAACACCTTAAACTCCTCACTTGAAAATTGTGGGCCATTGTCACTGATTAACACATCCATAATTCCGTATCTTGCTATGTTTTCCTTCAGTACTTTGATTACTGTACTTGTTTTGGTATCGCGTTGTAGCGGGCTAACTTCTATGAAGTTGGAATAATAATCTACCATAACCATGTAGTTGTTGCCTCCTAGTTCAAACAAATCTGTTACCACTTTGCTCCACGGTAATGTTGGTAATGGTTGTATGATCATTGGTTCTTTTTGTGGCTTATTCCGCTGTGTCAAACACGCACTACACTTGCTCACTATGTCCTCAATTTCACCGTTCATTCCAGGCCAGAACACTAACTCTCTTGCCCTTTGTTTACATTTCACTACTCCCAAGTGCGAATTGTGAATAATCTTGAGAGTTGTTGCCCTTAACTCCTTAGGAATCACTGTTCGTTCGCCTCTGTATATAATTCCATTGTATGTTGACAATTCATCTCTGTAGTCCCAGTATGCCATTGCTTCTAATGGTAACTCCCTTTTGGTTTTAGGCCAGCCTCGACATATCACTTGCTTTAATATGCTTAAATGATCATCTCGGTTTGTAGCTTCAAGAAGTGTGTTATGACTACTGTAGGATAGTGTGTCTATCGTTAATACCATCATTTCGTCATCCATGGTTTTCTCATCTGTATTGTCCAACGGTAATCGACTAAGGCAGTCCGCTAGTCCCAAATCTTTGCCTCTGACGTATATAACTGAAACTCATATGGTTGTAATTTTAGCATCATTCGCTGGATCCTCATTGGTGCTGTGTGAATTGGCTTTTTCATGATAGTCTCAAGTGGTTTATGGTCAGATTCTATTGTTACATCCGACTTACCATAAATTAACTTGTGAAAACGCTGACATCCAAAAACTACAGCCAACATCTCCTTTTCAATTTGAGCGTATCTTTGTTCGGTTGGTGTAAGTGCTCGAGACGCATAAGCTACTACACCATCATCCTGTAGTATTGCTGCACCGAGTCCTTTCATGGATGCATCGACTGTGAGCTTGACCTCTTTGTTGACGTCATAATATTTCAGTACATCTGTAGATGTGAGAACCGTTTTAATTTGCTCGAAAGCTTGTTTAGCTTCTGCGGGCCAAGTCCATTCTTCCTGTTTCTTAAGTTCACGTAACGGAGCGTTCATTTCACTGAGGTTCGGAATAAACTTCGATACATAGGCAAGCATGCCCAAAACTGTTTCTAGCTCGCTAAAACTTTCCGGATCTTTCATGTTGACTATCGCTTTAACTCGTTGTTCTGTCGGTTTTAATCCATTTCCGGTCAACTTATGTCCTACGTAATCAACTTCCGGTTGTGCTATCACACATTTCTCTTTGTTAAGTTTTAAGTTTATTTCTCTCGCTTTACGAAGAACGTTTCTCAATCTCTCGTTGTGCTCTTCTAGTGTTTTTCCGTGAATTAAAATGTCATCTACTACTATCTCTACCCCATCCATATCTCCAAAATGTGTGATCATTTCTCTCTGGAAAACTTCACCTGAACATTTCGCACCCATTGGAACACGCAAATATCTGTATCGGCCAAAAGGCGTGTTAAATGTGGTTAAATACGAGCTTTTCTCTGTAAGCTTAATTTGGTAATATCCCATGTTCGCATCAAGCGTTGAAAAGAATTTGCTACCATGTAACCTTGTTGCAATGTCATCAATGCTATTCATTGGAAAATGCTCCCGCATAATGGCCTTGTTAAGATCAGTTGGATCTATGCAGATTCTAACTCTCCCGTTTTTCTTTCTCACACACCATGCTGTTAACCCATTCTGTTGGTTGTGTAACAGGTGCAATTATCTCGTGTTTTTGCAGATTATCCAGTTCCGATTTAAGTTGTTTGCGAATTGGCGCTGGTACTGGTCTTGGAGCGTGAACTACAGGCGTAACGGAAGTGTCTAATTTTATTTCATACTCCCGGGTAAACAACCTATCTTGTCACCGACGACATCACTGAATTCCTGAATTATCTGAGTAGTCGACAATTGTGCTGAATTAACTCTGGTTATTAAACCCATATTTACAGAATCATCTCTCCCTAGTAAATTTGTATTTCTAGTCGAGTTTATTATTTGAAATTCCAAGTTTCTTGACGTTCCCTTGTACTTGCACGGTAATGTGATTTTTCCATATGCCTTGGTTGGTTGACCACTGATACCATTGATAATTGTGTCGCTATTCTCGATGCTTGCTATTGTGTTAAATTCCTCGGCGACTCGTTTTGATAACACGTTGCACATTGCTCCAGTGTCTATTTCCAGACATAGGTCCTGGTTTCCTACACCTAGTTTTACTTTCCATTCATCTGTGGTATCCCCAGTGTTTGTTATGGTTGTGAACACGTCTGCCAAAGTGCATTCCTCAAACATTTCATTCATGGCATTACTTGTGTTTATGTGCATGTCATTGTCGTTTGGACTATCTTGCGCAAAATGTACATTTGCTTGTGTGTATTGACCACGACCACGTCCTCTTGATGGTCTTTGACCTCGTCCTCTTTGACCTCCCCTCTGTTGAATTGGTGTGCCTCTACACAATCTTGACCTTCTGAAGTGACCTTTTTGACCACACGTGTCACAAAGTTTGTTAAATGCTGGGCAATTTCCATATGTATGGTGTTTACAACACTTGTTACAAAAAGGATTGTCCCCCTTGTATCCTGACCTTGCCCTATGTAAACTGTTACCACGTGATTGTTTTTGAAATGTACGGGCCACATTAACAGTTGGGTTTTCTGCATTTAGGGATTTCAGATGTGCTGATGTGAGCTCGATTTGTCTGCAGGTTTTAATAACTTGATCTAATGTCAAATCATTAGCAGGGATTTCCATAAGTTTTTCAGAACATTTGGCATCATTCACACCATTTATGACCATATCACAAATAAAACCTTCCTTTTGATCACCATACTGACAGTGCTCAGCTTTCCTTTTTAACTCTGCAATGAAGTCCATAATAGACATTGACCCCCTTTTCGTGTTGAGAAATTCTTGTCTTTTAATGTTTCTGTAATGGTGAACCCCAAAGTGTCTATCAAATTTGGCAAACACAGTGTTTAGGTCATACTGGTCCTCGGCAGGACGTTCTACAATACCATGATCGAGATCTGCCTCTATCGCTGGAGCCCATTCAAAAGAGTCATAAATCTTAACACATTCCCTTCCCATGTTTGAAAGTAAGACACCGACTTTCCTTCTACCGGGCTTTTCATCTAGACCAAGTGCGTCCAAATGAATAAGAAAGTCACGCTTGTACAACTCCCATTCTGGAGCAACGCAGTTGGGGTCATTGGGGTTAAATTCGGGTAAATTCTTAATTCCTTTGCCAGACATCTTAATTTGTGTTAAAATACCAAGAGTTAATATTAAACTGTCTTTTCATTTGCTCAGACTTGCTGATCCTGTTTCCTGTTGTAGGATGATCCCCGATTCTGGCACCATGTAATGTTTTCATATGACAACGACCATGATGGTAGCTAGAGACTCTTTATTCAAGTAAATTCTACAGATACTTGGAGCACCTTTGTAACTCCTACCTATTATTGGAGTACATTACACTCTCTGCTGCCTGCGACATTCTCTGCACTGCTGTCTGTCTGCTCTTTCCCATAACTCCCAGTGATGGCAACATTTTTCAAACTGATTGTGCAGGGAATCCTCTGCAGCCGACCTTCACTGGATAATTCCATGTATAACATCCCTTCCCTTTATATTCTATCAGCAGCTCTTCATACTTAGTTTTCTTTCTCTCATGGGCTTCACTACATTTCTCCTCCCTTGGAACTGTCAGCTCAGTTATTATAAGTTTCTTTGTCTCAGGTGGCCATAGAACCATATCAGGTCTGAGATTAACTTTGTAATTCAATGTTCTACCTTAAAATAAATATGACCATTGGAAAAAATGTACCCGGTTTTGGTTTATACAGAATGTATAAACTGCAAAACAAAGTTATTCATTATAAATTCCTAGAATTAACATTTGAAACACACAGAAAATTTCAAAATTTTAAAGAATTGGATGTCATTTTACCGCAAGATGATATCATGTTTCCTGCTTGAGGATGTCAAGTAATTTTTTTTATTATGACGTCACTAAAGGTAAAGTGGTCATGTTAGATATGCATTTCTCACACATGAGACATGGAAATCCCTTGTTTTTACCCATGTGGGATTTCCTTTCTCACCCTAGGGTTGAGACAGGCTACATGCTAAAATTCCCATGTACGGTAGTTATACCTGCTCTGGATTTATCATTGAGAGGACTTAATAAGTTGAGAAAAGTTCTGAAGTTAACCAACAATTTCTCGACGTCACAATCGCTTGAACATTTGATTGGTGACATCACAATCATTTTACGTGAGAACGTCAACAAAAATCGATTATGTCATTTTCAGCAGGCACGGATGGTGACATGAAAACTGAAGGTTTGAAGCAATTTTTAGTTTACAAATCATGTTTAACATTGCAAATGTGTGAGAAAAAGAATCCTACACCAGTAACAGGGTAAGACAGAGATATCTCAAACTCGGATGAATATTTTCAATAGGAAACTATTCCTCCTTGTTTGAGATATCTCTGTCTTACACTGTTACTGTTGTAAGATTCTATTAATCTCACATGGCATAAATCTCTATCTCACATGAGTAGGTATAGAAGAAAATGTGGTTTATTATTCATTTTAAAAAACTGTATATTTTGTAACTCACTACTTGTGTCACAAGATAGGGAAATGTCAACCAGAGTTCTAACATATTACGATGAGGATTGAAACGTTCCTATTTGACACCACAAGTAGTGATAAATTCTATTTCTTGTACCACAACATACATCAATTTAGTTAAAATCCATTTCAACATGTACCCAAACATAGATACACCTCCAATTCCATTAATAAATCTAGGCTGGACAAAAAGCATGTACTGATATCCACCAATAGTGTGCACATGGAAAATGCAAGAATAAAGTTGTACCTTCCAAAAAACTTACAAAAAATTGTCAAAACGTGATACAAAATCCACTAAACAATAAATTTTTATTTATCCAAAAGTGAATTTAATTCTGTACATATAGAGAAATTTTTTAAGTTTTTAACAAAACAACAAATATAACTACATGTATGTCAAACTTATCACACACCACCCCCCCCCCCACCTCAAACAACAATGACCTACCCTGATCCTAAATACCCTGATTTAACTTTGAATGAGGCCCAATATTGGTGTATAAACTTGATGCAATTTCCAATATTTCCTCATAGTTTCTTTATGTACAGGAGAACAGAATAACACTGTTTTCATTTAAAAATAAATTTGGCAAGGACAGTGTTTTAAATTCATTTTATTGATAGTTTAATGAAAAAATATTCAATTAAAAGAAATAAATACACAATGTAATAAAAGCCATGTGCACTCCATTTATGGATAAACAATAGGTTGTATTGCACAAACAAGTCCAAGATGGTGACAACTCACTTTTGCCACTCTTTATAAAGGAATTTTTCTATCTGGGGTGCAACTAAATTGTATAAATCAGGGTTCTTCCTGGCCTAGAAAAGTCCTTAAATTTTGAAGTTTGTCCTAAAAACACCCTAAAAAGACCCTAAAAACAAGTCTGACCCTAAAAAGCCCTTGAATTTATCTTGAAGGCCCTAAAAAGCCCTTGAATTTTGCCAATTAGGTGTTGATATTAAGTGGTTGTAAATAGAGGGATCAATATAAATAAATAAGTTACATTGAAATGAATGATTTAAAGGTATATGGCCCTTCCAAACCCCCAAAATCAACCCCCACTTCAAGTGTAGTTACTTTCGACATGTAGGTAATTGTTTTATTGATTTAATTGTCTTTGCACCAATGTTTTTCTTATAAAATTGTCCCTCTGATTAGGCCTTAAATTTGCAAATGAGACCTGAAAAGACCCTAAATAGTCCTTAAATTTTGAGTCCAAATGTCTGTACGAACCCTGTAAATGCGATTTAGCTGGAAGTAATATGCATTGTTTATATTTCTTTTGAATAGCCTGCATCGAGACGTCCAAAATTACCTAGTCATACCAGACCACCGCCAAAGCCTCGACCACGCAGGACACCTAGCAAAGAGATATCACCAGGAAGAACTATTTCAAACATGCCCTACATGACATCACCACCGTATGCCTGGGGAAGAAGCCCTATGCAGCCAGAACAGTTTCAAGTCGTGCTAAACAGAGGAGATGGTCATAGATCCGTTGTTCAGTCTGGAATGGGTCGAGCTTTACATGGTGCTATGGAGGCAGCCAACAAAGAGAGACAACAACAACAGGTAAATCACTTATAGGTAAACAACTTTGACCTGTCTGCTTGACCTTTGGTTTGAATATTTATTGTAAATGAGTGTATTTCCGTTTAGGAATTAAATGAGTTTATTTTGTCTACATAATGCGAACACTAATCATGTTCCTTGAGTACATATTATTAACAGTGAATCCTACTGCTACCTATTTATTGGTTGGATCCTTCTATATAAATATCCCCTAATGAAAGGTCAAACGGACAGGTCAATGTTGTTTACATATAACAGTAGTGATGCTATTATGTATCATCATCATGGTTATCGCCATCATGCAACAAAGCTTATATCACAATATCGCAGAACTCTATTACTTACATAAAATTCTTGTAAATAATTCCATCACTTGTGTATTAGTTGTGATTGAGCAGATTTAACAATGTGGTTTTGTCATTAACGACAAACAAATCATGGCTGACTACAAATTTAATTTAATTTATCTTCAATAACTTTAATAACAATTGACGAATCTTCGGCCACACCCACAATGTTCCACCAAAGGCCCGGCATGTGTGAATTACACACAAAAAGAATGAAAAGTCGACCCGAATTGCATCATTTAATGACGTCACTGATACTAGTACGTCATTAATTGTCTTGACGCTGCTTTGGTACCGTGATGGCGGCCTTTGTCGGAAGATTGTGGGCGTGGCCAGTGATACGTCAATTGTAATTTTACCTCTTATCAGTCTTTTGTTATGTCTGAATTTATTGCAGTCCAGTAAAAACCCAGCCCATCTTTTGGGCCTGTTTATTTGAAAATCATCAAAAATATATTGTGATATTATCGTGATGATATCAAGAAAAGTTTGAAGACATCATGATGTTTTTTTGTTCCATGACTACAGCTGCACTTAACAATGATTAAGATTAGCAGGTACCCAGTAGCCTGAAGCTCCTAAAAACAAGTCTGGACCCCTAAATCTGACACATTAAAGTTATTTATTACTATTACAACATCTTTTCTGGAGTGAGCAGGGCCCTAAATGGGGTTTGCCGCTGTATCACATGATACCCTCTAACATTTATGCGGAACACTTATTTCCAATGGATGTGGAATCTGTGAGTTGATGTTTTCCCGAAAAAAGGTCATTCTGAGAATCTGTGATGTTGATGTTTTCCAAAACGTTCCTAATGTGAGAGAGTTTATCAGTGCTTACCATAGGCCAGTTCCCTAAAACAGCAGTGATAAAGAAATAAGCTGTCCTGATCCACAAACATTTTAGACATTGTCATAAAATAACATTTTTGCAATGAGGAGCCTTCTTATATTGTCATAAAGTAATTGGCTATTCATTTCAGAACTTATATTTAGCGCTTTTTTTAATAGAAAAATGTAAATTTTCTCAATTTTACAGACAGAAAGTTTTATAAAATGTAACAAAATTACAAATAATTAGGGGAGGGGGGGGATAAATTGAGCTACTGTTGTAGTCAAATATAGAAAAGACATAATTTGGAACTTTAAAACTGTATGTGATAAGCCAGGTTGTAAAGTTAGTAAGTTGCATTAAACAAGAATTATTTGCATGTGTATTGTTAAGGGAGGGGTATCGCTGTACAATGTGATATCCTCTAACATTTGTGCGAAACACCTATATCCAATGGATATGAATTCATAAAAGATGGCGTTTTCCCCATTAAAACAGCGTTATTCAGGGAATTTGCAATGGTCACATTTTCCAAAATGTTCGGCACAAATGTTAAGAAGTACTGATCATGTGTTACAGCAGCCCACCATTGATCATCATAGAAAATGCATTAACTTCTTAAAGTAATGATCTTTTATTTTTATGTAGACAAAGACCTATGAAGTACCACCAAGATTCCGACGTTTACGAGGGCAACAGACACCAGCCAGTCCCATAAGGCCTCCTCAGCCTGCCAGTACATCCAGAACACCTCCACACAGTAGAAGTAGTGGTACATATTATTTATTATTAGAATCTAGCACAACATGTGGTGCCAGATTTCCTTGTCTGGCACTACAAGTAGTGATTGATTCTATTTCTTGCATCAAAAAGTACAATTTTTCAATTTAAAATCAATTTCAACCTTCGATACACCTCTGATTTTGTTGATAAAATTTTGCGGGAAGAACGGCGTGTAGGCTATCTTGCACAGGGGGTACAAGATGGAGATATCTTGCACCACTATTTTTATGGATTTTTCTGTCTGGGGTGCAAAAATATAGAATAATGAACTTCCTCTTTATGATTTGCATATTTGCCTACCTTTATGATTTTGGCATAAGTTGTACAATTTGAAAATTACAACCTTACAATTGCCAGTTAAAAATTTATACTAAAAAAAATATCCCATAATTTCAGGAAATTTGAGTTGAAACCATTTTCTCGTCCATGTATATAGTGAAATGACATCCTAAATAAAGTCGCTCCTTGCCTGCAATGGTTAAAAGGAATTGTTTGTTCAGTGATTTCGGTGTACACATTTACTAAATTTGCTAAACGTTTCAGCCTTATATTTAAGAACCCTGAAACTTAACAAAGTCTGTCAAGCGACTCTTGATTTACCTGATTTTTCCTGATTTTGAGCTGTTTTTGATTTTTTCCTGAATTTGTTAGTTAAACTCCTGATAACTCCTGATTTTGAACCTTTTCCCCACCCCCCCCACCCCCACCCCCAAAAACAACATGATTATAATAACAATATGTTGGAATGAAAATGGCCTAAGTAGAGCTGTAATCATGAGACAAAAAAACATCGTGATATCGCTGAACTTTTGACGATATCATTACGATAATATCGTGATATTTACAGATGAATATGCCCAATATGAAATTGCAGTTAGCTAATATATACATTGAAAACGGTATGCATTGATACACTACAGACGTGTCGAAGGTTTAACACTAAGCTAAAGAATTCATGAAGCGAATTTCTTCCCCTGGTTAGCTATTTCTCTATAACTTTTCGTTAGACCCTATAAATCTTCCGTCAGATTTTTGGTCACTTGCTATCAATTTACTGTCTACTGGGCAGCCAGTCTTCATCTTCTTTTCGTTTGCTCAGCATTAAATTTTCGACAGACCTGTCCTGTTCATTGTATATTTATTATGTCAGCTGTCAGCAGTGATTTGTTTGTGGTTCACAACAAAACCACAATAATAATCTGCTTAATCATGATCGCTACACAAGTGATGCAATGATTTCAAAGACATTTTTTTATAAGTAATTGGGGTTCTGTGATATCATGATGTAAGCTTTGTTTCACGATATCGCCATCGGCAAATCCTTGGCGACGATAATCGCAATGACGATGTATAATAACAGCACTTGGCCTAAGTAAGACCTTTTAGCTTGCCAATTATATTTTGACATTCCAATAATAACCTTAATTTAGAATCAAACACATCATCCTAAAATTCATATAAGCTGAAGGTCTTACTTAGAGGGAAGGAAGGTGACCATTTTTTTTTTATATCACTTTTTATACCAAAAATTTCGATAATCTCCTGATTTTCAACTAAACACCCTCCTGATTTCCTAATTTATTTGAGCCCCTGATTTCCTAATTTTTTTGAGCAGAAAGTGCTTGACAGACTGTATACAGAATGTTTCTAACTTTCTCTATTGAAGATGTGCACCTCACTTTGTGTGGAATTACTTAAGAACTTTTTTCCACTTTTTTAGCATTAAATAATCCCAAAAGAAACTTGGCAATTTAAGTGATAGATATGTTTTTAGCTCACCTGACCAAAGGTCTTGACTGTGAAGATTTTGTGGGTTGGTTGGGTGTATATCAGTTTTGATGTTTTTTTAAACTATTTTAACTAGCCATTATTTATCAGGTGAGCATATCAGGCCCATTGGGTCTCTTGTTTTTGCTTATTTAAAAAAAAGAAATGTTTAAATTTAAAATAATTTTTTTCACCCTCATATTTATTTCTTTTACTTAGGTCCCAGAAGACCAGCAATAGAAGTAGAAAAAGGTAAGCAGGAGTTCAAAATTCCCTGGGTCCAAGGTTCGGGACCTATTGATTTTACATTGGGACCCTTGAAATTTAAATTGTAAAAGTCTGATGGATCTCTCGGTTTTTTTTACCAGGATAATCCCACTTTTTCTATACAACATATATGTAATTGCAAATAGATCTTTCATTGTTGATAATGGACCTTTAAAACTTTGTATATGATCTGCCAAAAAATAAAGTCAAAAGGTCCTGAACCTTCCATTAAAGAACATAATTTTAAAACCCTGGGTAAGTACTGAACCTTTGATCAAAATAAAATATTTTTTATGTTTTTAAAAAATGTAAATATATACATTTTTTGTACTCATTCTTTAATTGCCATTTTAATACTTTAAAATATGCTCATTTATACACGAAAAATATTTATCTTAGTATGCACAAGTGGACTAGAATTGGTGTAATCTCTTTGGCACGGCAGTGGTATATTATACATTTATTGCCTTTGAGTGAGGGAGATATGAACATTTGTTCACCTGCAACAAGACATATTTGGAAATGTGACTTGTTAAAGGTAAAGAAATGTTCATATCTTCCTCACTCAGAGGCAATAAATTATTTATTATACCGAAAGATAACTATGTAAATAAGAGACAGAAGGAAAGAAAAAAATTAAAAAGACAGACTGGAAGGTTAATACATCAGTCTGTTGATTTTTCTCTTACCGGAACTCATCGGAGGCAAACACTAGAACACCATGATCATGTCATATCATTGTGACTTCATTGTGTGTTCCAAAGGGACGGGATATGATGTTTTCATAGGGATACACAATGTTTTCTCCACCCTGATTACATGATTCAATGATCCAATCAAATTACAGATTGTATCATATTTTTCTAATGAGGTATAATAAAATGTTTTCTCCATCCTGATCATATGATCCAATGATCCAATCAAATTACAGATTGTATCATATTTTTCTAATGAGGTATATTAATAAGGTTTGTCCATTTGTCCGGTACCAGTCAGTTTTGCAGACAGAGAAGTTCAGCAGTCATAGAAATTGTCTGTCAGGACAAGTGCATTATTTTTAAAGTAAAGTTTTAAACTTGATTATCAATGATTTTGGGGAGTCATCATCAAAGAAAACAAGTTCCAGGATCTTTTTGTAGTCAATATATGATGCAATTTTAATCAACAAAAATATATCGAGACCATGTGGAGTGCTTTACAATCACTGCAATGTTTGTAATAAATGGATTTCTAAAGTTGATATTCAAAACATTTAAAGGATATCATAGTTGATACGTTGTAATAGATCTAACAAACTTTCTTAGAAATAAAAATCTGATTCGATAGCCACAGTATGTAGTCAGATTTGTTTTATTTCATACACACACAGTCACATGATTAAAATATATTTCAAGATTTAAAATAAAACATAAAGTTGTACTGAAAAAATGTTAATTTTGTATCCGGACAAGTTGAAAATTAGTTTTTTTGTCTGAAAGGACAAGTGGTTTTTCCTTAGAGTTATGGCCCTTTGAATATTAGTGAAAATCACAAAATAAATACTGCTGGTCAAGTGGTTTCCTTAGAGTTATGGCCCTTTGAATATTAGTGAAAATCACAAAATAAAAACTGCTGGTCAAGTGGTTTCTTTAGAGTTATGGCCCTTTGAATATTAGTGAAAATCACAAAATAAAAACTGCTGGTCAAGTGGTTTCCTTAGAGTTATGGCCCTTTGAACATAAGTGAAAATCTCAAAACAAAAACTGCTGGTCAAGTGGTTTCTTTAGAGTTATGGCCCTTTGAATATTAGTGAAAATCACAAAATAAAACTGCTGGTCAAGTGGTTTCCTTAGAGTTATGGCCCTTTGAACATAAGTGAAAATCACAAAATAAAAACTGCTGGTCAAGTGGTTTCCTTAGAGTTATGGCCCTTTGAACATAAGTGAAAATCACAAAATAAAAACTGCTGTTCAGGGATCCTAATTCACTGAATTTGCTTGTTAATGTATATCTTGAAACTTGCTAAATAAGTAGTCAGTTAAAACATGTAAAATAAATACAGTCAAACCTGTCTATAAAGGCCACCCAAGGGAACTAGTAAAAGTGGCTTTTATGAGCAGGTGGCCTTTATATACAGGTTCAAATCATATGAATTAAGAGCAATTTGGATACAATTCTACTGGTCTTTATAAGCAGGTGGTCCTTTTATAGAGATGGCTTTTAAGACAGGTTGCACTGTATGTTTACAGTATTTTGGAGTTAAGTTGAGTAATGGTGTTTTTAATGTCCCAGTCAAGAGTATTCCACTTATATTAAGACGTCGCCAGCTATAGGCGAAAGTTAAGAAATTTTTCCTGTTGGTTGCGCTGATGGCATTATACAGCAGGGTTCTTTAGATTGCCAAGCCCACCGTGACACGAGACTTCGTTTATTTTATGTTTCAACCTGAAAGAAGCGGGACTTTCATTTCGTAATGGCAAGTGCTTGGCGAAAAAACAGTCACTACCCACTTTCATGTCATGGGTTAGAACTGCCCGGGGTTCGAAACCCACAACCTCCCACTTGCAAATTGAGCACTCTACTAACTGAGCTTAAGCAGTGGTTTACAGTCTTTTGGAGTTGAGTAACAGTTTTATGAGATTCACTTATATTCAGGTGGTCAGTCCGTGGATGGTGATTGCAGCTAGATGGCCCAGGGAAAACCATGGACTTTTAGCAAGTGAACTTAAAAACTTTTTTCACACTAGGGTATGTTCTAGGTGGGATTTGAGTGAGAAATACTGTGATTTGTGTGCAAACACTGTACAGACTTGATCACCAAAGTCCTGCAGATTTTTTCAGAAATTACTTAATTTTTATTTAATTATGAGTTCTGTATACTTTGTTTTATAAATACAGTGATTTTGTTTGCCTAAAATTAGTACTGAATAAAGTTAGTTTCCCCTAGGGAAAAATGACTAAAATTTCCTAATTTGCCCACTAAAACTCTCAAATAACTGATTCACTAAAAATTAAATCTAGTTGTCCATACCCACAAAATATCAGATAGTACCAGTGTAGTGTATTTTCAATGAAGATACTAACTATTGCCAGCATACCTCAATGCAATTTGCTAGATCTCAGAACTTCAATTTTTAGCTCACCTGACCGAAGGTCATGTAAGCTTATGGCATAGCGCAGCGTGTGTATGTGCGTGCGTGTGTGCGTGTGTGCGTCGTTAACACCTATTTTCGACTTCTCCTCTGAAACTACTGGACAGTTTTTAATGAAACTTTGTCAGAAGTATATATGGGCTGGTGCAATTCAGATTTGTTCGTGGCGTTGCTATGGCTACCATAACTAGGTCAAGGTGACCTAGGGGTGCAAAAATCTTAAAAAATCTTCTTCTCCGAAAGTACTGATTGGAGAAAAAATCTGATGTGATATTTAGCTTCTCTAGGGTCTTAAGCCTATAGTTTGTTCATTTTGTGAAATTCGGATAAAAAATAGGTTACGCGTTTTTGCGTTTAATTTTGAAAAAATCGTAAAATAGCTTTAAATTGTTATAACTTGACTATTTGACCAGATAATGACATGGGGTTTTCAGTTTTGACATCTTCTTGTTAGTATCTTCAAAATAAGGTCAAGGTCGATTGTGAAGGTCGTGACCTAATTTTTTGTACCTCTGATTATAATTATTATCTCGAAAACTATAAACTTTTTGTAGAGGCATGTATATTAAAATGTTGTAGGTATTGATACAACGATCATTTTGATGTATAGAAAAAGGTCATGGGTTCAAAGGTCAAGGTCACAGATGAGAAACAATACCAAAATGGTTAATTATCTCGAAAACTATAAACTTTTTGTATAGGCATGTATATTAAAATGTTGTAGGTATTGATACAACTATCATTTTGATGTATAGAAAAAGGTCATGGGTTCAAAGGTCAAGGTCACAGATGCGAAACAATACCAAAATGGTTAATTATCTCGAAAACTATAAATATTTTGTATAGGCATATATATTAGAATGTTGTAGGTATCGATACAACGATCATTTTTATGTATAGAAAACGGTCTTGGGTTCAAAGGTCAAGGTCACAGATGCAAAACAATACCAAAATGGTTAATTATCTCGAAAACTATAAATATTTTGTATAGGCATATATATTAGAATGTTGTAGGTATCGATACAAAGATCATTTTGATGTATAGAAAACGGTCTTGGGTTCAAAGGTCAAGGTCACAGATTCGAAACAATACCGAAATGGTTAATTATCTCGAAAACTATAAATATTTTGTATAGATATATATATTAGACTGTTGTAGGTATCGATACAACGATCATTTTAATGTATAGAAAACGGTGTTGGGTTCAAAGGTCAAGGTCACAGATTCGAAACAATACCGAAATGGTTAATTATCTCGAAAACTATAAACATTTTGTATAGGCATGTATATTAGAATGTTGTAGGTATCGATACAACGATCATTTTGATGTATAGAAAAAGGTCATGGGTTCAAAGGCCAAGGTCACAGATGCGAAACAATACCGAAATGGTTAATTATCTCGAAAACTATAAACATTTTGTATAGGCATGTATATTAGAATGTTGTAGGTATTGATACAATGGTCATCATGATGTAAAGAAAAAAGTCATTGGGGTTTAGTTTTTATGTGTTCTTTAAATTTATCAGCTAGCCATTAGTTATCACGTGAGGGTATCAGGCCCATGGGCCTCTTGTTTCCATCTTAAAGCCAGAAGGTAGTTTTCAAATAATGTGACAAAATCACTGAAAATACATCACTTAATTATGATTCCCCACCACCGAAGGTGGGGAATCATATTGTTTTTGTTCTGTTTCTTCTTATTATTATTATTTTTATTATGATTCCCCACCACCGAAGGTGGGGAATCATATTGTTTTCGTTCTGTTTCTTCTTATTATTATTATTATTTTTATTTTTATTTTTATTTTTATTATTATTATTCCGTCAGGACCATATGCTGACGTATATCTCGGGAACGGCTTGATGGATTTAGATGAAATTTGCTACCAATAATCTGTTGTCTGTGTAGATTGTCAAGACGCGTTCGTTTTCGTTATCATGAAGGTGGGTGGGTGGGTGTAAATAAATACGTAGTTAAATACCCGGGGAAACCAATTCTGAATGGACATAAGCTGGTTACGACACCTTAATTATACCAAGTCAATGCTTTCACCTATGAGTTAATCCGATTAGTGACCGTTAAAAACTTGGCGATTTTTAAAACCACAGCTTGTCACGTCACACGCCTGTACTTAAAACCTTACACAATGAGATGAATGGTGTATACAATTTGCCTTGATAGATCAAATGGCCTGGGGGTTTTCTGTTAATCACTGACTGTGGAAGTAGAAGACTGCTCACTTTTTAGCTCACCTGAGCCAAAGGCTCAGATGAGCTATTGCAATCTATCACCGTCCGTCGTGCGTCGTCCGTCGTCCGTCGTGTGTAAACTTTACATTTTAATCTTCTCCTCCAAAACTACTGGGCCATATTTGATGAAACTTGGTGAATATCATGCCTGGGTAACAGCCTTTCAAAATTGTGTTCGGGGTTTGGCCACGCCCAACAAGATGGCCACTGTTACTAAAAATAGCAAAAAGACAAAAAAATCTTCTTCTCTGAAACCAAAAGGTGCAGGCAAATTTTGATTGGATATTTGGATTCAGCATACCTGGGAACATTAAAATTGTGTTTTTCATGAAAATTAGACGAAAAATAGGTTACGCGTTTTTTGCGTAAAATTATGTAATTTTTAAAATCAGACATTTATTGTTATAACTTCATAACAGCTGAAGATAATTGTATGGAGTTTTCACTGTTGATCTTGTCTTGCAATTTTCTTCCAATTGATGTCAAGGTCGAAGGTCAAGGTCATGTCCCAGTTTTTGACCTTTGATAAAAATTGCTATTTTTTTAACATTTCTTGTGATAATGGCGTAGGATTTTCAGTTATTTGTAGGTATTGACATGACGATCATTTTGATACATAGATCAGGGTCATGGGTTCAAAGGTCAAGGTCACAGATGTCCAAGAATACCAAAATAGTTAATTATCTGCAAAACTATGAATTTTTTGTATAGGCATGTATATCAGAATATTGTAGATAATGGCACATTGGTCATTTTGATATATAAATAAAGGTCATGGTTCAAAGGTCAAGGTCACAGATGTAAACAAGTACTGAAATGGTTAATTATCTCAAAAACTATAAACATTTTGTATAGGCATGTATATTGGAATATTGTAGGTATTGGCGTAACGATCATTTTGATATATGAATAAAGGTCATAGGTTCAAAGGTCAAGGTCATAGACACGAACAAATACTTAAATGGTTAATTATCTCAAAAACTATAAACTTTTTGTATGGGCATGTATATTGGAATATTGTAGGTATTGGCCTAACGATCATTTTGATATATGAATCAAGGTCATAGGTTCAAAGGTCAAGGTCATAGCTGCAAACGAATATTTAAATAGTTAATTATCTCAAAAACTATAAACTTTTTGTATAGGCATGTATATTAGAATATTGTAGGCATTTGCACAACGATCATTTTGATATATGAATGAAGTTCATATGTTCAAAGGTCAAGGTCATAGATGCAAACTAATACTTAAATGGTTAATTATCTCAGAAACTATAAACTTTTTGTATAGGCATGTATATTAGAATATTGTAGGTATTGGCCTATCGATCATTTTGATATATGAATGAAGGTCATAGGTTCAAAGGTCAAGGTCATAGATGCAAATGAATACTTAAATGGTTAATTATCTCAAAAACTATAAACTTTTTGTATAGGCATGTATATTGGAATATTGTAGGTATTGGCCTAACGATCATTTTGATATATGAATGAAGGTCATAGGTTCAAAGGTCAAGGTCATAGACGCGAACGAATACTTAAATGGTTAATTATCTCAAAAACTATAAACTTTTTGTATAGGCATGTATATTAGAATATTGTAGGCATTTGCACAACAATCATTTTGATATATGAATGAAGGTCATAGGTTCAAAGGTCAAGGTCATAGATGCAAACGAATACTTAAATGGTTAATTATCTCAAAAACTATAAAGTTTTTGTATAGGCATGTATATGGGAATATTGTAGGTATTGGCCTAATGCACATTTTAATATACAGATGTTTTAGCTATTTATAAATAATATATTGTAGCTAGACTTTAAATATGTTATATATAGCATACTTATATAATAATTATTATAATTAATTTGCAAAAATACTTGCATATTATTGGCCCTTACTGCTGAAAATTTTGATATTCTCTTGTATTAATGTCATTGACCATTGAACCTCTGCATAAGATATGTACTCTTCCTCAGGTGAGCATTAAGGCCCATGGGCCTCTTGTTTAAGTTTATACCAATGAAATGACTCCTTTTACTGACTGGCCTCCTATGATGTGTATTGCGCATTGAATCACGATTATTAATCAATAAACTTTTTAGAAAAATATTAAATAAACATCACAAAGGGTAACTTTTATTATATTTATTTTGGATTTTACAATAATTCTGAGTCCATAGGTGTTTATACTGTCTGACGACATCGGGAGGGCACCTGGGTATATCCTACGGCAGTGTTCACACGCTCCAATATTACTTGGATCTACCTGCCCATCATTAGAAGGTATTACATTCGCACCTAAGACAACGATCTTAATCAACTCAGTCGTCAATTACTGTGTTTATTCAGTGACACTCGCCAATCCGTCACTGGTTTTAATGTGTTATCACCTGTTAATTACTGGTGACCAAGATACCGGTGAACTTTGAAAACTTGTGGCAAAATCGCAAAGCGCCGTGTTTTGTCGCAAGTTAAAGAAAAAAATCGCAGTTAACGATGCCCATCGCAAACCCTCCCATACGTGTTCATTCATTGTAAGACGCGGCGACGCCAAATCAGAGGCCTGAGAGGGGTTCTACGAGTTTTCTTATTCAATAAAATTCATTGAAAACGTCACTTCCTATGCCGAGAAGGCCTTCCAATGTACAATTTTTCTCAACCGAAAACTTTAATTCAAATCTACTTTAACTTTCAAAGAAATTTTTAAAAGCAATCAAGGTATGATTTTTTTAGTTTTCCAGGTCGGCGCGGTACAAATGTACTTTATACACAACTGCCTTTAAAATGTAATTGTTCATCAAGGCAATATATACACAACATTAAAAACGCATGTGACGTGAAAATCACAAGATTTACCCTTTTTGGCGACACAGTAATGAAATTGGCAACAAAATTTTACAACTGGCGATTTCCTTGACGACAGACTTTTACAACCCAGCGCTAACCCTGCTAGGGTCTTTTCACCAGATATATGCTATAAATTATTTATGGATGGTGGGGAATCATACGTAACTGGTACCCCAGTTACAATCTCTAGTTTTTCTGGTTCTTTGTTTCAGTTATGGATGGTCAAAAGTATTACCAGTTGGTGGCTAAATATATGGAAAGCAGGAATCTGCCTCTAAAGTTTGAAACCATTCCATCCAAAATGAACAATAGAGATTTTTATGCCAGTTCTATTAAAATTGACGGAGAAGTGTACGGCAGTGAAGGTAAAATTATACTTCTTGTTGTCTTTACCTGCGAAATGTAAGATATTTTCATTATATAACAGCTTTGCAATGAGGATTCTAGCTTTATTTTAGAAAGGTTTTAAATACCCCCTCCCACCAGCAAACAAAGTTTAGGGGGGTTAATACGAATCACACTGTCTGTCTAATTGTCCGTCCCAATATCATGTCTGCTCCATATCTTCCATATCTATGAATGGATTATGATCAAACATGGCACAAATGTAAATCAACAACGATATGTAGCATACAAAATGTATGAGCATAAGTCAAAGTCCAAGGTCGTGGGAAAACATTAAAAGTTTGGGGGGGGGTGTGTTGTATTTGGTTTTTAGAAGACAGTTTGGTTTGTAAGAGACAGTTCTAGATTTTTTTTAATATTTAAAATTCATTTCTAGATTTATTTATGAATTTTGAAGATAAATTTGGAACTCAATATAAAATTTTTGACCCTAGCTGTATTTTAGAAAGTTTAAGTTTATTTATTTATTTATTTTGTAGATATATTTGGAACTCAGAAAGACGCTGAATATGCCGTGTGTAGAACCATGTGTGAGAAACTGAATTTATTACAGACTGCATCTGCCTCTGGTAAATATTCTGTTTTCACAGTTAACAGTGTGGAACAGAAGATCAAAAATCCCTGGATCTGAGGTTTATGACCTATTGATATTACATTGGGAGTCCTGATATTTAAACTCCACAAACTAGTTTGAATGGGGTATATAGGAATCACCATGTCACCATGTCTGTCAGTCTGTCCGTCCATCTGTCCCTGTAAAATTGTGTCCAGGCCATATCTCATAGCTGCTTTGGATGACTGTCATAAAACTTCACATGAATAATCTTCATGGTCTAAAGGTGTGTCATGACCTTGAACCAAGGTCATATCAGAAAGGTCAAGGTTGCAGAAAAACATTAAGTGTTGGGGGTAGGGGTTTTTGGCTCTCAAGAGACAGTTCTAGTTTGGATTTCTGTGACTTTTAAATCTGATTGTATGAAAAATAAAGTGCTTTCTGGATGAGACATGACCACCTACGGACACTAAATTGGTGATGTCATCATGATTTCACACAAGAATGTTTACAGAATTTGATGACATCATTTTCAGAAGCTAGGGATGGTGGCATGATTACTGATTATTTGAAGCAAATATTTGTTTACAAATCATGTTTTTATGTTGCAAATGTGTGAGAAAAGAATTCTACACTAGTAACAATGTGAGACAGAGATACCTCAAACTCGGATGAATATTTTCAATAAAGTTCGTTCTGGACAGGAAAATATTCATCCACATTTGAGATATCTCTGTCTTACACTGTTGCCTTTGTAAGATTATGTTAGTACCTCGATTCATCACCACCATTCTCTGACCAACTAAAACAATCAGTAAAATATAAAAAAAAGGTCAAACTTCAATTCATTTGCATTATTTGTTCAGTCAGGGGTTTGCTGATAAATCAAGGAAGGATTATAAAGAAAAACGTAGAAGAAACAGAATTTGGGACTTTAAAATTCTATAGCGATAATCAAGGTGGCAAAGTTACCTTACTTTAACCTTAATGCTCTCCTCGCCAGAAGTCACATAATGCTGTAACGCTATCTTTCCATTTTTGTCTGTCCTTTGTTGCAGATTTTGCTGTGTTCCAACTGGTCCATCCGATGGTGTTTCTTTCCTTTTCGGTTGTTCTCTTCTTTGAGGATTTAGGTCTTTCCCTTTTTCTTTTCCTCTCTGGTTGCCACCCTAGTGCTGTCTTCCAGTCATTTGTTCCCTCTTTGCTTAGCACCACTGCGGTAGCTCAGTTGGTAGAGTGCATGCTTCATAAGTGGTAGGTCATGGGTTCAAACCTTGGCCTGGTCTGACCCAAGACTTGAAAGTGGGTAGTGACTGTTCTTTCACCAAGCACTTGGCATTGCGAGATGAAAGTCGTGGTTCTTTCAAATGAGAATTTAAATTATTGAGATTCCGTGTCATAGTGGGCTTGGCACGATAAAGAACCCTGCTGTATAATGCCATCAGCAGAACGCACAGGCAAAATTTCTGCACCTTCCCCTGCAACTGGCGGCATCTCGATATAAGTGAGATATTCTTGACTGGGACGTTAAACACCATTACTCAACTCAACTCTTTCCTCAGTATGTGCCCCAGCCAGTTCCATTTTCTTCTTCTGATCTCACAGCTTATGTTGTTCATTCTAGCTGTTTCCAATTTTTTTTTGGCAAAGTTATCCAGGAGTATAATAAAGAGGTTTTACTTGTTGATAATAGATTGATGATAGCAAGAATCATGATATATGTTTCAACACACAATGTGAAAAATTACACTTACTCTGTATGTTGCATAAGGTCATGGTCAGGGGGTACTTTGCTCTCAAGAGACAGGTCTAGTTTAATTTTAGATTTGATCTGTTACAGGTGATCATGGGAAATCACAATTATCTATACCAGAAGCAGAGTTAAAGTCCAGAGTGAAAAAGGTATGTAACAACTGCTATTAAAATCTAGGATCCAACATCTTTACTTTTCTAATGCCACTATATTAGCTCAGTTGGTAGAGTGCTTGCTCTATATGTGGGAGGTTGTGGTTTTGAACTCTGGTTGCGGTCTGACTAAGACCTGACAATAGGTAGTGACTGTTCTTGTTAGACAAGCGCTCAGCAGTCACAGGGTCTTTCGGAAGAGAACTTAAAATCTGATGCCCCCCCCCCCCCCTGTCATGCCAAATTAAGTAATGCTCCCTGCATGTTGTCCTGAGCACACTCTGCAATGGTTAAAATATCTGCAACTTCACCTATAGCCTGTGACATTTCGATATAAGTGAAATATTCTTGACTGGGATGTAAAACCTAATTCAATGAAGTTAGTCAGCGTACCACATGTTTAACACCCTTTTACGTTTGTGCTTAATGTTTTGGAAAACGTTTACATCAAAATTTTCCGGAATAATGTGAAAACATGATCTGAAGCAATTCATCTCCAATGTTAGTAATTGTTTTAGACATAAATGTTATTGGGTATCATGTGGTACACTGGCTAACCTCATTAATCACCTTTACTTTTCTTTTAAAGGTACATATACTAGCTATAGGGTCTATAAGCTCTATATTGAGTATATGATCTAATTTCTAAATGTTTTGAGATAAACTACTAGTCTGTTGGGCTACTGGTAATACAAGATTCCAGGGATTCATCAAGGGACTATTAAGGGCTGAAATTCGGCCCCATTCCCAATGGAAAAAACCTTGATTTTTTCCAAAAATCGGCTGAGAAAATTCCCAATTAGAAAATTGTGTTGTTTTTAAACGAAAACAAAAGTAAATTTTGTAAAAGCCCCCCAAATCAGCAAAATCGAGTTAAAAATTCTAGATTATTTTAAAACAACATTTGCAAAGCAAGATGAAAATACCGCTTTTACATCAAAGGCTTCCAAGGTCACGAGAAAACCAGCTTCTGACATGATGTCTAAGTTTTTTCCCAAATTTTAAGTTTAGGGCCTTTTTCCAAAAGACCCTGATAAATCCCTGGATTCACTAGCCCTGACCAATTTTTACTAGTCTCTGGCTAGCGGGCTAGTGTTAATGTCTACCCCTGTATACCATCAATATTATGTGAAATCAAACTTGAGAATGAAAGGAACATGGAACAGTGGGACATAGCTGATGCCAACAACTACCTGTTACCTGGCATCAGATTGCTGGGAACACTGATGGCAACAACTACCTGTTACCTGGCGTCAGATTGCTGGGAACACTGATGGCAACAACTACCTGTTACCTGGCATCAGATTGCTGGGAACACTGATGGTAACAACTACCTGTTACCTGGCGTCAGATTGCTGGGAACACTGATGGCAACAACTACCTGTTACCTGGCATCAGATTGCTGGGAACACTGATGTCAACAACTACCTGTTACCTGGTGTCAGATTGCTGGGAACACTGATGTCAACAACTACCTGTTACCTGGTGTCAGATTGCTGGGAACACTTTCCCGTTGATACAAAATAACAAATTCAAATTAATAGGTATCTATTGTGCCACTTGAACACAAATAACATGACTTACATATTATATTAAGTACAGTCAAACCTGTCTATAAAGACCAACCAGGGGAACCAGTAAATGTGACCATATATATGAGCAGGTGACCCTTATGTATAAGTTAAAAAAAACATGAATAAAGAGCAATTGGGATAAAATGTTACTGGTCTTTAAAAACAGGTGGCCCTTATATAGGTTAAAAAAACATGAATAAAGAGCAATTGTGATAAAATGTTACTGGTCTTTAAAAACAGGTGGCTCTTTTATAGGTTAAAATAAGATGTATAAAGAGAAAGTGGGATAAAATGTTACTGGTCTTTAAAAACAGGTGGCCCTTAGTTATAAGTTAAAAAAAAATGAATAAAGGGCAATTTCGATAAAATGTAACTGGCCATTAAAAACAGGTAGCCCTTATATATAGGTTAAAAAACATGAATAAAGATTTTTTTGGATAAAATATTACTGGCATTTAAAAGCAGGTGGCTCTTATATAGTGGTGGCCTTTAAGACAGGTTTGACTGTTTAGTTTTATGTACAATGTACAATATACAAAAATATCGACAGTCTACATTTATTACAGTCAGGTTCAATCCATTAGTAAAATGTTCAATTTCCAGGAAAACTTCAGAATGAGACTACAGATCCACAGATTTCCCTTAAACATTACCAGTACATATTTATAGACACCCCCCCCCCCCCCAAAAAAAAAAAAAAAATTCATTTAGGGGAGGGGAGAAATTAATGCTAAATGTTTTAAACTTTAATCTTTTAAGATCTGTACATCTGTGAATATACATGTATGACATATTCACAATATATATACTTATATTTATACATGTATATATACTTATTATATAGCAATATATGCATTACATAGAAATAAACGTTAAATCCTGAGGTGTTAGCCTGTAATATATACTGATATTTGCACGCTAACTTTGTTCTAGTCCAAAGTTTCCCGAATCAATTTTTTCATATTGCATGCCTTGTTACCTGGGTAAGCTCTGGTTTTCAAAAAGTTGAAGACAAAACATTAGCCAATTTTGAAATATAGGGGCCAATTTATATGTCAAGGGGCCAGTAAACATGAGAAACTACTAAAAGCAACAAAAAATGTCTCCAATATTGTATTTCCAATCTTCTGTATGGATTGCATTTAATTATTAACAATTTTTTAACACTTGGTTTTCCTTTCCATACTTCATACTTGTGTTAAAAGAGAGAGAGAAAGAGAGAAAAAATTAGCGATTTTTGTCTGACTCATAATGAAATTGATGAAAATTTCAGAGCAAAAATTCTAGCCAAAAACTGTTTCTTTAGAGACAAAAATTATAAAAATTAGCAATTTGCTTAATTTACAAATTTTTGTCAGAGCTAACCCTGTTTTTACCTGACAATTGAACTTTGAGTCATTTTCATTGCCTTAATTGTTGAATCTCATGAGTCAGTGTCAATTTCAATGAATCAGTTTCATTTTGTGATTAAAACTTGTGTCAATTTCAATGAATCAATTTCATTTCGTGATTAAAACACAAGCATTAGTAGTCTTCATGTTTGTTTTTTACTACATTAATTGTGTGACATCGTCTAACCAGTTGACTCTCACTACAAAGTTGTCGTATTTCAAAATAAATTTTCTCATTGCAATCCGAACATCTAAAATCAAATTTTTCCTCGGTCATGTGACGGAAGCATCTTTTATTTGGTGTTTCCCAAATTTTCTTGACTTTTTGTAAGTTAGTTCGCAATCTGTCCCTCTGTACCACAGTTCTATCGTAATCCCGACCCAGTCTACTTTCACGGTTTTTCATGTCGTTGGCGTAGTCTTTAAGCATGTTTATTTTGGCTTTGTATATCTTTATCAAGGTATTATTGTCTAAATTTTTACTCTGCGGATTACGCTCAATATCCTCCACATTTTTCATTTTGACATACTCTATACATTGCTTGTGAAGTTTCTTCAGATGATATTTTTCAGCAATGACCAGTAACTCCAGTGATTTATCTTTGCTAGTTAGGAATTCCTCGCACCTTTTCTTTATCAGGTCCATTTGGTATTCATCTGCCATTTCTAATAGGAAGTGAACATTAGCATCTGAAAATGAAAATATTTATATTTTTGATTATCTATATAAAATGAACGATGTTGTTAGATTTTGTAACTTACAGGCGCATCTCTAGAAACAACACATTAAGGTAGGGTGTTGTCCATTGGTTATAGTTTTTCTGGCCTACACCTCCAACACCATTTAATATAATTTTACTATGTATTCACTTCTTGTATGTAGTAGTTCTTCAAAATAATGGAGCTCTATTTTACAAAACATAAACATTGACAAGAGATACACATATAATTATCCCAAGTTGGTTTGCTAATTTTCCTGAGAGTTATTGCCCTTAGAACAAAAGTGCATATCACAAAGAAGTACCTACTGGTAGGGTTCCTCATTCACTGAATTTTGCATTCATGTAATGTAAAATATGGCCCACTTAAATCAGTTTATGTGATTTTGGCAGCCATTTTGTCTGCCATATTGGAAATGGCGGCCATATTGGATTTTTTGGATGGCCCCATATCTGAAAATAATCTCCAGGTCATGAATTATAATCAAGCCAAATTTCATGCTTTTAACAAAAAACCCACAATTTTGTCAATATTTTGCACGAATCTGCTGGACTAACTAAGGTTTTAACAATGGGATTATTTGCCAAAATAAGGGATCAATAGCTCTCTTTCTGGAATGAACTTTTTTTTGTTAAAACCTTGAAAGCAAGACAGTGATGAAGCCCATAATTGCTCTTACCTGATATTGGTTTTGAGTTGAGTATATACAGTTGAGTAGCTCTATAAATTGGTGAAGTTCTTTACCAGGAAGGTGCATAGAAATGAGTTTGTTACCATGGAATTGATTGGACATAAATATTGTCTCCATACTGGGGACCACTCGGCTAGATACTGCCTGTGTACGTATAGCGTCGTGCCCTCGATCACCAGTTCTACGTCGCTGAAGTCATCAGGTTTGGTAAAATCCTTACACATATAAGTTGCCATTATTACACATTTAGATTTTATTTTGAACTTCAATGCAAAATCATGTTTATTTAACAGAAGTTGTAGTCTGAGATTATTTCCAATGTTCAGAAGTTTAGTCTGTGAGAATATTTCCCATGTTGACCAGCATTTTTGTTGTGTGGTTCCAAAATTTTTCACATCAAGCTTAGTCCAAAATGATCTGAAACAAATGTGTATTGATATATAAACATAATTGACGGATCGCTAGCCACGCCCACAATGTTCCAACAAAGGCCCCATCATGGTACCAAAGCAGCGTCACTGCAACTAATGATGTACTAGTGGCGTCATTTAACGGCACAATTCAGGCCAAGTTTTTATTCTTTTTGCATGTAATTCAAGCATGCCGGGCCTTTGTCGGAACATTGTGGGCGTGGTCAGTGATATGTCAATTATTCAAGTAGAACTTGTATAAATTGAACATAAACTAGTGAACTTCCACCAGGGAAGTAAGGCCAGGTGTTCCTGAAGGGTTAGCACCTGTCTAGCTAGCTTTACCTGCCACATGTGTAATCAGGGAAGTAAGGCCAGGTGTTCCTGAAGGGTTAGCACCTGTCTAGCTAGCTACACCTGCCACATGTGTAATCAGGGAAGTAAGGCCAGGTGTTCCTGAAGGGTTAGCACCTGTCTAGCTAGCTTTACCTGCCACATGTGTAATCAGGGAAGTAAGACCAGGTGTTCCTGAAGGGTTAACACCTGTCTAGCTAGCTACACCTGCCACATGTGTAATCAGGGAAGTAAGGCCAGGTGTTCCTGAAGGGTTAGCACCTGTCTAGCTAGCTATACCTGCCACATGTGTAATCAGGGAAGTAAGACCAGGTGTTCCTGAAGGGTTAACACCTGTCTAGCTAGCTTTACCTGCCACATGTGTAATCAGGGAAGTAAGACCAGGTGTTCCTGAAGGGTTAACACCTGTCTAGCTAGCTATACCTGCCACATGTGTAATCAGGGAAGTAAGACCAGGTGTTCCTGAAGGGTTAACACCTGTCTAGCTAGCTTTACCTGCCACATGTGTAATCAGGGAAGTAAGGCCAGGTGTTCCTGAAGGGTTAACACCTGTCTAGCTAGCTATACCTGCCACATGTGTAATCAGGGAAGTAAGGCCAGGTGTTCCTGAAGGGTTAACACCTGTCTAGCTAGCTTTACCTGCCACATGTGTAATCAAATCAAGAATGAAAGGATAACGGAACTTTGGGACATTAAATATATCCAGGGTAATTTTGGATACAGGGACATCAAATATATCCAGGGTAATTTTGGATACAGGGACATTAAATATATCCAGGGTAATTTTGGATACATGGACATTAAATATATCCAGGGTAATTTTGGATACAGGGACATCAAATATATCCAGGGTAATTTTGGATACATCGACATTAAATATATCCAGGGTAATTTTGGATACATCGACATCAAATATATCCAGGGTAATTTTGGATACATGGACATCAAATATATCCAGGGTAATTTTGGATACAGAGACATTAAATATATCCAGGGTAATTTTGGATACAGAGACATTAAATATATCCAGGGTAATTTTGGATACAGAGACATTAAATATATCCAGGGTAATTTTGGATACAGGGACATCAAATATTTCCAGGGTAATTTTGGATACAGAGACATTAAATATATCCAGGGTAATTTTGGATACAGGGACATCAAATATATCCAGGGTAATTTTGGATACAGGGACATCAAATATATCCAGGGTAATTTTGGATACAGGGACATTAAATATATCCAGGGTAATTTTGGATACAGGGACATAAAATATATCCAGGGTAATTTTGGATACAGGGACATCAAATACATCCAGGGTAATTTTGAATACAAGGACATCAAATACATCCAGGGTAATTTTGGATACATGGACATCAAATATATCCAGGGTAATTTTGGATACAGGGACATCAAATATATCCAGGGTAATTTTGGATACAGGGACATCAAATATATCCAGGGTAATTTTGGATACAGGGACATCAAATATATCCAGGGTAATTTTGGATACATGGACATCAAATATATCCAGTATTATTTTGAATACAGGGACATTAAATATATCCAGGGTAATTTTGGATACAGGGACATAAAATATATCCAGGGTAATTTTGGATACAGGGACATCAAATATATCCAGGGTAATTTTGGATACAGAGACATTAAATATATCCAGGGTAATTTTGGATACAGGGACATCAAATATATCCAGGGTAATTTTGGATACAGGGACATCAAATATATCCAGGGTAATTTTGGATACATGGACATCAAATATATCCAGGGTAATTTTGGATACAGGGACATTAAATATATCCAGGGTAATTTTAGATACAGAGACATTAAATATATCCAGGGTAATTTTGGATACAGGGACATCAAATATATCCAGGGTAATTTTGGATACAGGGACATCAAATATATCCAGGGTAATTTTGGATACATGGACATCAAATATATCCAGGGTAATTTTGGATACAGGGACATCAAATATATCCAGGGTAATTTTGAATACAGGGACATTAAATATATCCAGGGTAATTTTGGATACAGAGACATTAAATATATCCAGGGTAATTTTGGATACAGGGACATCAAATATATCCAGGGTAATTTTGGATACAGGGACATCAAATATATCCAGGGTAATTTTGGATACAGGGACATCAAATATATCCAGGGTAATTTTGGATACATGGACATTAAATATATCCAGGGTAATTTTGGATACAGGGACATTAAATATATCCAGGGTAATTTTAGATACAGAGACATTAAATATATCCAGGGTAATTTTGGATACAGGGACATCAAATATATCCAGGGTAATTTTGGATACAGGGACATCAAATATATCCAGGGTAATTTTGGATACAGAGACATCAAATATATCCAGGGTAATTTTGGATACAGGGACATAAAATATATCCAGGGTAATTTTGAATACAGGGACATTAAATATATCCAGGGTAATTTTGGATACAGAGACATTAAATATATCCAGGGTAATTTTGGATACAGGGACATCAAATATATCCAGGGTAATTTTGGATACATGGACATCAAATATATCCAGGGTAATTTTGGATACAGGGACATTAAATATATCCAGGGTAATTTTGGATACAGGGACATCAAATACATCCAGGGTAATTTTGGATACAGGGACATCAAATACATCCAGGGTAATTTTGGATACAGAGACATTAAATATATCCAGGGTAATTTTGGATACAGAGACATTAAATATATCCAGGATAATTTTGGATACAGAGACATCAAATATATCCAGGGTAATTTTGGATACATGGACATCAAATATATCCAGTATTATTTTGAATACAGGGACATTAAATATATCCAGGGTAATTTTGGATACAGAGACATTAAATATATCCAGGGTAATTTTGGATACAGGGACATCAAATACATCCAGGGTAATTTTGGATACAGAGACATTAAATATATCCAGGGTAATTTTGGATACATGGACATCAAATATATCCAGGGTAATTTTGGATACAGGGACATCAAATATATCCAGGGTAATTTTGGATACAGGGACATTAAATATATCCAGGGTAATTTTGGATACATGGACATCAAATATATCCAGGGTAATTTTGGATACAGGGACATCAAATATATCCAGGGTAATTTTGGATACATGGACATCAAATATATCCAGGGTAATTTTGGATACATGGACATCAAATATATCCAGGGTAATTTTGGATACAGGGACATCAAATATATCCAGGGTAATTTTGGATACAGAGACATTAAATATATCCAGGGTAATTTTGGATACATGGACATCAAATACATCCAGGGTAATTTTGGATACAGAGACATTAAATATATCCAGGGTAATTTTGGATACAGAGACATTAAATATATCCAGGGTAATTTTGGATACAGAGACATTAAATATATCCAGGGTAATTTTGGATACAGGGACATCAAATACATCCAGGGTAATTTTGGATACAGAGACATTAAATATATCCAGGGTAATTTTGGATACATGGACATCAAATATATCCAGGGTAATTTTGGATACAGGGACATCAAATATATCCAGGGTAATTTTGGATACAGGGACATTAAATATATCCAGGGTAATTTTGGATACATGGACATCAAATATATCCAGGGTAATTTTGGATACAGGGACATCAAATATATCCAGGGTAATTTTGGATACATGGACATCAAATATATCCAGGGTAATTTTGGATACATGGACATCAAATATATCCAGGGTAATTTTGGATACAGGGACATCAAATATATCCAGGGTAATTTTGGATACAGAGACATTAAATATATCCAGGGTAATTTTGGATACATGGACATCAAATATATCCAGGGTAATTTTGGATACAGGGACATCAAATATATCCAGGGTAATTTTGGATACATGGACATCAAATATATCCAGGGTAATTTTGGATACAGGGACATCAAATATATCCAGGGTAATTTTGGATACAGAGACATCAAATATATCCAGGGTAATTTTGGATACAGGGACATCAAATATATCCAGGGTAATTTTGGATACAGGGACATCAAATATATCCAGGGTAATTTTGGATACATGGACATCAAATATATCCAGGGTAATTTTGGATACATGGACATCAAATATATCCAGGGTAATTTTGGATACAGAGACATTAAATATATCCAGGGTAATTTTGGATACAGGGACATCAAATATATCCAGGGTAATTTTGGATACAGAGACATTAAATATATCCAGGGTAATTTTGGATACAGAGACATTAAATATATCCAGGGTAATTTTGGATACAGGGACATCAAATATATCCAGGGTAATTTTGGATACATGGACATCAAATATATCCAGGGTAATTTTGGATACATGGACATCAAATATATCCAGGGTAATTTTGGATACAGAGACATTAAATATATCCAGGGTAATTTTGGATACAGGGACATCAAATATATCCAGGGTAATTTTGGATACAGGGACATCAAATATATCCAGGGTAATTTTGGATACATGGACATCAAATATATCCAGGGTAATTTTGGATACAGGGACATTAAATATATCCAGGGTAATTTTGGATACAGGGACATCAAATATATCCAGGGTAATTTTGGATACAGGGACATTAAATTATAAATATATCCAGGGTAATTTTGGATAAAGGGACATCATACATGTTTGTACTTATCAACATTGTGACGAGGACCTTGCAATTTTCCTAAGTGATTTGGAAGCATTTTGTTTTGTTGTTTTAAGTTCCTGTATTGTGAACAAGCTCTACCATAGCGGATTAACTATTAAACAAATGCAAAATAAGCAGGAGAAGCAGACATATTGCTTCATAGAACAAGAAATAAAACAAATGAAGTCATCACTTGAAGAATCAGTTGTATATTTTATTTTAAGCTAATGGGGATAGGTGACATTCACATAATCTCCCAATTTAGGAAAATTATGAGATATAACATCAGTTGTCTTTTATTTCAAGCTGATGAGTTGAGTTGAGTAATGGTGTTTAACGTCCTAGTGAAGAATATTTCACTTATATTGAGATGTCACCAGCTATAGGCGAAGGTGCAGAAATCTTGCCTGTGCATTGCGCTTATGGCACAAAAAAACTACCAGATTGAGGTATCATGATACATATTACATGTATCAGGAACCGTATCATATTATAAAAATGTATCGTGATATATTGGCAAACGATTTATCATTACAGTCCTAATGTGAAGTTGAATGACTTGACAACATATATACAGTTCAACCTGTCTATAAAGACCATGCAAGGGAACGAGTAAATACGACTTTCCTTATATACAGGTTCATATAATATGAATAAAGAACAATTATGATACAATTCTTCTGGCATTTATAAGCAGGCAGTCCTTATATCAAAGTGGCCTTTAAGGTAGGTTGAACTGTATGTCTTTTAGCTTTAAACTTATTAACCAACCTTTAAAGTCTTTCATTATCCATGACCATTAAATTAAATGTCTTTGACCAGTAAATGAATGTACAGTCAAACCTGTCTATAAAGACCACTCAAGGGAACCAGAAAAAGTGGCCTTTATGGGCAGGATGCCTTTATATACAGGTTCAAATAATATGAATAAAGAACAATTGGGATACAATTTTACTGACCTTTAGAAGCAGGTGACCCTTATATAGAGGTGGACTTTAAGGCAGGATGGACTGTAATCTGTTACCTTTGCTTATAAAGGTTAGTAAAATTATATCCCAATTGTTCTTTATTCATATTATTTGAACCTGTATATAAAGGCCACTTTTGCTGGTTCCCTTTGGTGGCCTTTTTTAGACAGGTTTGACTGTATTCAAATCATCTGTCTATTTAGACCAGTGTTTTAAGTCCCTTTGCTTCAAATTTAAATCTAAAAAACCTCTATATAATGACCATTTGTCCAATAGGACCAGTGCTTTAAGATCCCTTTGTTTGATAAATGACTTGCAGGAAATGATACACTAAGCCTTGTATAAGCTTAAGTTATAAGCCCCTAACCCCCTCCCTCCCTATATGAGCATTGCTGTCTTCAAGTACATTTGAAATTTCAATTTCCATTATTCAGGTCCTTTGAAAGAGACCTTAAAACCAATGCCCATGTCACAGCAAATGTGGAATGCTAAAGAATCCTCCATGCACAATTTTTTGAGTGCACTGTGAAGGTAAAAATTTCTGCCACTTAACTTGGACGTTAAACCCCATTAAATCAACCAATTAATCAATTTGTCTCTCCCCGTGTGAACATGGCTGTCCCCATGAACCTCAAGATTCTGATTTCCGTTAATGTGATATTATAAGCTTCCTCCCTCCCTGTTTGAGAGGCAGTGGTGGCCTAATGGATAAGATGTCAGTCTACAAATCCTGGGTCTCTCATCGCTATGAGTTCCAGTCCCGCTCGGACCACATGTGGGAAAGTGAATTTTCCTTGTTGTTGGCCTTTACTGGTTAACCTGGTATCAGTGTAATGGACTGGGGTAGTGATATGTTTGTCTGCGGCATACAGAATCGGTAAGCTAGCACCTTAAAATCGCCCTGAGTGCGTGCTAATAAAAGGCAGTCCATACAAACACTTGCATTTCACATGCATACAGAAAATTTTTTATAGATTAATAAAATAGTTCTCGGCACGAATAGCTGAAAAATTGCTGATGCAATAATAAGCAACATTCAAACGACTAACAAACCGCCCTGTTTGAGAATTGCTGTACTTTGAGAACTTTAAAATTTTATTTTCTGTTCCTTGTGAACTTTGAAATTTTAAATTCTGTTTTTGTGATATCTTAAGCTCCCTCCCTCCATTTTTGAGAATCGCTGTCCTTGTGAACTTTGAGATTTAAATTTTTGTTTTTGTGATATCTTAAGCTCCCTCCCTCCATTTTTGAGAATCGCTGTCCTTGTGAACTTTGAGATTTTAATTTCTGTTTTTGTGATATCTTAAGCTCCCTCCTTCCCTGTTTAAACATCACTGTCCTTGTGAACTTTGAGATTTTAATTTCTGTTATTTTGATATCATAAGCTCCCTCCCTCCCTGTTTTAGCATCACTGTCCTTGTGAACTTTGAGATTTTAATTTCTGTTATTGTGATATCATAAGCTCCCTCCCTCCCTGTTTTAGCATCACTGTCCTTGTGAACTTTGAGATTTTAATTTCTGTTATTTTGATATCTTAAGCTCCCTCCCTCCCTGTTTTAGCATCACTGTCCTTGTGAACTTTGAGATTTTAATTTCTGTTTTTGTGATATCATAAGCTCCCTCTGCCCTGTTTGAGCATCACTGTCCTTGTGAACTTTGAGATTTTAATTTCTGTTTTTGTGATATCATAAGCTCCCTCCCGCCCTGTTTGAGAGTTGCTGTCCTCGTGAACTTTGAGATTTTAATTTCTGCTGTTGTGATATACATGATACATGCAGCATATTATAACTATAAATATATATATGGATTTGTATAAACATTGATTTTATTACTCGACAGATAATATTTGAATAAATCATCGGTTTTATCAGTGGAAATTAAAATTTTATGAATCGCTCGAACATTGTCAATAAATTCCTCGTATTTATGATCCAGACTTAACATGGATAATAAATTCAATTTTACTACATCTAGTTCTTGATTTTATGTTTACATATTAATACGGAGCCAGTATGATTAAGTGTGTGACTGGATCACTTTTTCATCTAACGATAAAAATTTTATAGATTTGGTCTGTCTGGTGAGAACCAACCACTATGGGAGCTTAGTTGGTAGAGTGCTTGTTGGAGGGAGGTCATGGGTTTGAACCACAGCTGGGGTCTGAACAATATTTGAAAGTAGGAAGTGTTTATTTCAATATTATTAATTATATGACTGGTTCACGTTTACATTTTACAATACAAGTTTTATAGATTTGGTCTGTCTGATGAGAACCAAGCACTATGGGAGCTCAGTTGGTATAGTGCTTGTTTGGTATGTGGGAGGATGGATGTATGGATGGATGGGTGGTTGAGTGGGTAGGTGAGTGGTTGGTTGGTTTTTTACCCCCCAGTCAAGAATATTTTACGTCGAGACTTTCACTTATATTTAGATATCACAACCTATAGATGAAGTGGGAGAAATTATTAACTTTGCAGTGCACTTGGGGAAATGTGCAGTCAAGTCTTGATCAGACCCGACTGGGTTTTGGAACTCGTGATCTCCCACATACGAAGCGTACACTCTACCACGGAGCTACCATATTGGTATACCATCCATAAATAACTACACAAATTTATATTTGCCATATGTTTGCATTATAATCAACTTCAACTTCGATACTTGATAATATCCGTAGGCAGACATCACATCATGTCAGATTCTATTAAAATTAAAGAATTAATTAGAATTAAAATATTTTTTCCTTTGTTTAAATGTGATATTATAATGATTTATAAATGTATGCAAAAAAAAGTAGTTGTTTTTCTTGAAAATCAACTTTCGGAATTGTCTGAAATTTTGGGGAAAAATACAAAGAATTGGGAAAAATATTTTTAAAGATAAAGACTGAGTGGTTTTTCTGGGCACTACGGTTTCCCCCACCATCCAAGAATTGACTGTCCCACACAGGCAGATCTTAGTGTGAGAAGGTTGCAAAGACTAAGTGGTTTTTCTTGGCTTTAGGGTTTTCCTCCACCATCAAAGACATGACTGAATGAATCTTGACTGGGGCGTAAAAAACTAATAATCTAATAAATGTACTCACCTTTGTGATATTAAATATACTACCTGGTATATAAAATTCCAATATACAACACTCTAGGTTAGGTTTCCATAAGTACCCAAATTTCCAAAATATGTGAAAAATATAGTCCCTTTTTAAAGTATTTTTTTTCACAAATTTGGTGTTATAAATTTCACAGAAATTAGTGTCCTATGGTTATTTCGGCTAGTAAAAATGGCAACATAGAATTCATTCAATTCCAGATTTAGTTCTGGATATTCAGTTGTCCGATTTAGCAATTGTAGAACAACAGTTTTGTATGATAAATTTTCGTCCTGACTTGAAGTTCACAATTTATAAACTTAAATTCTAATTTAATCCTAGGGTCAGTTGAAGAGTAGTTTAACATGCTAAATTTTCATCGTGACTTGAAATTCAGAATTTACACTTTTCAATCTTATAGCCTTCTGATATAAAATTTTGAGACAATCGAAGAAAAACTTTTTTATATGCTAAATTCAGAATTTTATATCTCATATCCTGATTTAATCCAAAGGTCCATTGAAGAACAGTTTCACTTGATAAATTTTCATCCCGAATTGAAATTTAAAAACTTGAATATTATTTCCTAACTTAATCTCTGGGGCAATCAAAGAACATGATAAATTTCCATTCTGACTTGAAATTCAAAATTTACGATCTTTTATATCCTCATGATTAATACCCAGGGCTATCAGGACTATTGGGTTTTATATCTCCCTAGAAGTTTTATTTATCAGATAAATAAAAGCAACTGGGATTAAAAATTTGTAAGCTGCTTGGATATGCTAGTATACAGATTCATAAAAGATTGGACTTACTTTGTTTATGATACAGGTAACATCGGTTCCCAAATCAATCAAGGTAAAACTTCTTCAAATACCTGTCTACCTTTATATATAAATGTAGGTGTATATATTTACAGGGTACATTGACCTGTCTGCTTGACCTTTCATTATTCATACAGGAGGATCCACCCATTTTATATTTACAAGTAATAAATACACAATGTATGTGTTTATAGGCAAACTACATTGACCTGTCTGCTTGACCTCTTATTAAGAATATTCATATTCCTATTTAGGAGGATCCACCCAGTACATATTTGCAGTTGATAAATACACAATTTGTGTGTTTATAGGCAAAACAGCATTGACCTATCTGCTTGACCTTTTATTAGTAATATTTATATAAAGAGGATCCACCCAGTTCATATTTGCAGTTAATACATACACAATGTGTGCGTTTATAGGCAAACAACATTGACCTGTCCACTTGACCTTTCACAGTGCTTGGGAAGTGTTAGAATTTACAGTTATTACATACACAATATATGCGTTTATAGACAAACAACATTGACCTGTCCACTTGACCTTTCATAGGGAATATTCATAATCAAAAACAAACATACTAATCCATGTCCGAATCATAATCCAAAGCAAAAACTTTGAAACGGACAAGTTCGGTAAGACACATGAACTTCCACCAGGGAAGTGAGGCCATAAATGTGAAACCACCCAACATGCCCAATACATATGTAGTGTTGGAATTTACAGTTAAAACACACATAATGCACAAACCTTAGAATTACACCTATCTTTGGGTTAACATTTTCCTTACTGTCTTAAATTCTTGACCATTAATTCTACATACAGATATACCTGTTTGAAATTACAGTCCAACCTGCCTTAAGGGACACCTCTATATAAAGGCTCCCTGCTTATAAAGGCCAGTAGAATTGTATCTCAATTGTTCTATATTCATTTTATAAGAACCTGCATATAAAGGTCACCTGCCAATAAAGCCACTTTTACTGGTTCCTTTGAGTAGCCTTTTTAGACATGTTTGACTGTAGTGTTGTCCCAAATGATCTAGGCGAAATAAACATTTATGTTCCCTATGCCTGTGGATAATCCATCTAGGATTTTTTGAGGAGGGGGCATTATTTTCAAAAAGGTCTCCCTTTAAAACACCATAACAACTTTTTTGCATTCATGTAGTGTTATATATGGCCCACTAAGGCCTTAACAATGGGATCATTTGGCAAAATGAGTGTTGAATGGTCCTATGGTCTTTTATAGAAGGTGTTTAATCTAGGATTTTTCGAGGGGGCATTATCTTCAAAAACTCCCCTCCAAAACACCATAATATCAATATTTTTGCATTCGTGTAATGATAAATATGGCTTACTAAGGCCTTAACAATGGACCCATTTGGCAAAATAAATGATCAATGGCGAACACAGCTATACATGAATTTTCAGCCCTAGTTTCAAAATCGTTGTTTTACTAAGATTTTGATCATATTTTACAGTACTACAATTAAAATTTTAACAACATTAGAATATAGATATAATAATCTTCAAGTGATAGTCAAAACGACACTTTAAATTCACGAATAACTTAAAAATTAACAAAATTATTCAGCTTTCAAGTTTGCTAAATTTAAGTAAATGAAAATCTTAGTTGAGAAATTATTGTTAGACTGGTGCCTGGCCCATAATGAATTAAAGGTCAGGTAGACAGGTCAATGTTGTTTGCCTATACCTATATACAAGGTACATATGTACATGTATAGGTAAACAACATTGACCTGTCCGATTGACCTTTCATTAGAAATATTCATTTAGGAGGGTTTAGGAATTACAGTTAATATTCAAAAACAAACATACTAATCCATTTCCAAATCACAATCCAGAAGCAAAGTAAAAACTTTGGAACTGACAAGTAAGGTTAGACACGTGAACTTCCACCAGGGAAGTGAGGCTGGGTGCCTCGGAAGGGTAAGCACCTCCTGTTTAGCTAGCTATACCCTCCACATGTGTAATCAAAATTGTGTGAAAGGAACATGGAACTACGAGATGTCAAATATATCCAAGGCAATCCTGGACACAGAGACATCAAACTTATCAACAATACTGTGATGACGGCCATAAAACTTTTTGAGGGCCTTGATAAGCCTAGGCTTGAAATATCCCTGAGTCAACAATTTATTTGCAAGTAGCACATATACAATGTACAGTTTTAGTGATATGTTAGCAGGTTAATATAGGTAAACAACATTGACCTGTCCGATTGACTTTTCATTAGGAATATTCATATAGACAAGCCCGCTCAAGACATGGGTAGTGTTAGGATTCGCATTTAATACATATACACATTGCTTATGATTAGTGTTCACATCATATAGACAAAGTTTTCACGCTTGATTCCTATTCTCAAATTAGCTCGTCCATAATGAATATTTAAATCAAAGGTCAAGCGGGCAGGTCAATGTTGTTTACCTATACTTATATTCCCTATATGTAAATCTACTTGTCCATGATCTATATTTAAGTTAAAGGTCAAGCGGGCAGGTCAATGTTGTTTACCTATACTTATATTCCCTATATGTAAATCTACTTGTCCATGATCTATATTTAAGTTAAAGGTCAAGTGGACAGGTCAATGTTGTTGGCCTATATTTATATTGGCTAGCTGTGATAAGTGAATAAAAATGATATATAGCTCAATACTTTTACAACTGTAAATATTATTTTAATGTATTATATTTTGACAATGGATTGTGTTCACATGGTCGTATATCTAGTATTTTGTCTAGCTGGCTGTTTTATTCTATTTATTATATACATGTACTTAAACTTTCACCAGTAAATTTTCTTGCCATAGGCCTTTACTGGTTCACCCGGCGTCGGTATAATATGACTAGGGGACTGATGTTGATTCAGTGAGCTAGCACCTTAAAGTCACCCTGAGTGTGTGCTGGTACAAGGCAGATTATAAAACACTTGCATTTCACATGCATACACAAACTTGGTCATAGATTAATCCACAGAGATTAATAAAGTAGTTCTCGTCATGAATACCTAAAAAATTGCTGATGCAACCAGATAAAATAATTTTATTTAATTTAATTTAACTTAAATATCTTGCAGTTGCAACTGATTATGATATATTTTATTATATTAAAATGCATAGAAAACTGGGAATTAACTTATCAAAAATCACTTTAATTTCACAACACTTGATTGTCATGAAGTTTTACTGTGTCACGAATATCGCGAAAATCAAGTGCTTAAGAAAATTGAGTGATTTACAAGTGCTTAAGAAAATTGAGTGATTTACAAGTGCTTAAGAAAATTGAGTGATTTACAAGTGCTTAAGAAAATTGAGTGATTTACAAGTGCTTAAGAAAATTGAGTGATTTACTAGTGCTTAAGAAAATTGAGTGATTTACAAGTGCTTAAGAAAATTGAGTGATTTACAAGTGCTTAAGAAAATTGAGTGATTTACAAGTGCTTAAGAAAATTGAGTGATTTACAGTGCTGAAAACAGGTTTCATCAGTCAGTGAGTGAGTGAGTAATGGGGTTTAACGTCCCAGTCAAGAATATTTCACTTATATCGAGACGTCGCCAGCTATAGGTGAATGTGAAGAAATTTTGCCTGTGCGTTGGGCTGATGGCATTATACAGCAGGGTTCTTTATCGTGCCAAGCCTACAAAGACACAGGACCTTGGTTATTTTAAGTTCCCATCCGAAAGAACCGTGACTTTCATTTCGTAATGCCGAGTGCTTGGCGAAAGAACAGTCACTACCCACTTTTAAGTCTTGGGTCAGACGTGACCCGGGTTCGAACCCACGACCTCCCACTTACGGAGCGAGCACTCTACCAACTGAGCTACCGCAGTGGTTGTCATCAGTCAGAATTGAATTTTAATAAAACTTTGTTTGCTAGAACTTCAATACCTTGAATATCCCCTGTGTAAAATAATAAAAAATTTATATAATTTTTAATGCTTTAAAGTACATTTGAATGTTTAACATAAAGCTTTTAAATACTTGACAATTAAAAATATTTTAACTTTGTATAAAAGTGTTATGTAAATTTTAATTATATTTTTATTGAATTCTTTGTCAATATCAGTATGTTTACATTGTAACAAATCATTGATTTTCAATACATTTTACTTATTATATATATGTGTGTGTACCCAGGTTTTTTTTTATTATTATTTCTTTAATGGTAAATACAAAATGTAATTTAATTTTAGTCCTTTACATGTCCCCCCTATGGTGTCTCACAAAACTTATTACTTCATAAATACATTTTTACAATGGTGATATTACAGGCTTAAAGCCAGGGATAAACTTGCTTGAACTTAGATAATCATTTACAAATCCCAAACTCAAAATGCAACATTGACTTTGTTTAATACAGGGGTCCTACCATTCCTATATTTTCCTATTATTTTTACCCTTTCCTATATTTTCCTATATAGTTTGAAAAACCTCCTATATTTTCCTATATTTTTAAACTGGCTTGGAAGCTTTGAGAATTCAGAATGGGGACATTTTTCCTGCATTTAGTACATGTATCTGAAGCAAGATTAACATTTATATATTTCTAAACCAGTAAGCGTACATTGCAGTTGCCAATATTTTATGTTCGTTAGTAAAAGAGGAACAGGAATGGTTGAAAAGGAAGAAATAAGGCCATGGATGTATATTTTATGTGTAAACTATTTAAAACTATCCCTATAATTTTAGTGAAACTTCTATAATTTTAGTGAAACTCCTATAATTTCCTATGAAACTCCTATAATTTCCTATGAAACTTCTATAATTTTAGACCCCATATTCCTATTTTTTCTATAATTTTGTACCCTAAAACTGGTAGGGCCCCTGTTGATGTCATATTAACATTTTACATCATTTTGTACACATGTTTGCACTGTTAAATATGGTTCAAGTTATTATTTGATTGTTTGATTTCATTAAATTGGGATTGACGTCCAAGTCAAGAATGTTTCACCTCTGAAGTGGTAGAAAATTTTTACCTTCGCATTGCACTTAGGGCAATGTTCAAAGAGAGGGGTCTTGAGCCACACGTACCACGAAACAGGGCATCAGTTTAAAAGGCCTGTTCTGAAGAACCCCTGACTTTCATTTCTAAATACTGAGTATGTGGCAAAAAAATTGTCAATACATACATATTATTTACACAGTGTGTAGGTACAACCCTCAGTATCGGGTCGAGTCCTTTTTTCGTTGCTGTATCACTACGAGTCGCGCTTGTGCAACGAGTAGTGATACAGCTACGAAAAAAGGACGAGACCTGATATGAAGGGTTGTACCTACACACTGTGTATATAATATTTTTATCTAACATTTCCAATTAGGTTATTTAAAATAATTAAAAAACAATACTTAATGTGAAAAAAATACATTTACCACAGAAAACCACTGATCTATGTTGTGACATTTGTTCTACATTCTCCCTAATGAGGTCACAATGAGAACGTGCACGTGCACTTTACCGCCAATGTTGTATCGCCACAGTGTGATGATACAAGATTCTGTATCATGCGTCTGATAAAACTTGTATTTCGTAGAAAAACTAGTCTAATGTTAGATAAATACATGTATTTCCAAGTCTAATGATCAGACCAGGGTCCTAAAATATTTCTCCATTTTTTCTGCCACCATTTTTCTGCCACCATTTTTTGGCCATTTTTTTTCAAAAACTATTTAATAGAACTTTATGCAACTTCTCAGGAACAATTTTTGGGTAAAGTAGATGTGCCATTTGCTATTTGTATTTTGTATTTGTTGGGAAAACATTTATTTACCGAGTTGAAGTTTGTTTGGAAGACACTTTTGAAACAGAATCCCATTTTAGTTTTAACTTGTTTACCTAACTGTGAAATTGTGATGTGGATTCCGGATAATTATGTAAAGCAATAGTGAAATCCTGCTTATTAATGCAAGATTTACATGAAGAAAAAGCTTAGTTATGCAATGATTGTGAAACTGGAGACAGGCAGCTGTAAAAATTGAAATTGTGCAAGAAACTTTGTAAAAATCAACACCCTGTACAAAACTTTGTAAATATCCAGTGACAAATTTAAAAAACTACCAGATCTGCTTTTTAAATTGGGATAATTTGATGCTAGCTGGATGATGATATGCATGCAATAGCTTAGAGTGAGTGAGTAATGGTGTTTAACGTCCCAGTCAAGAATATTTCACTTATATCAAGACGTCGCCAGCTGTAGGTGAAGGTGCAGAAATTTTGCCTGTGCATTGATGGCATTATACAGCAGGGTTCTTTAGCATGCCAAGCCCACCGTGACACGGGACCTCGTTTATTTTAAGTTCCCATCCGAAAGAACCGTGACTTTCATTTCGTAATGCCGAGTGCTTGGCGAAAAAAAAAAACTACCCACTTTTAAGTCTTGGGTCAGACCCGGCCAGGGATCAAACCAATGACCTCCCACTTACGGCAATAGCTTAGAATCCTCATTGCAAAGATGTTATATTGTAACAGTATCTTACATTTTGTGGGTAAGGAGAACTAGATTTTTATAGATTTGCTAGTATTTTGGGAATATTAATGGCCAAAATAGAAAAAATTAAGTCATTTTTCCCAGGGGAAACTACCTTTACTCAGCATAATATAATACTCACGTCAAATCATTCTTTTACAACAAAACATGCATAATACATATATACATATAAACATATTTTGAAACTTTTGCTTAGGCATAAGGTCTATTTGTTTTGGTTTTTAGGTAGTCACCCTATCACATATATGCACTGTGTTAAAAATATTCCATGAAAATACATGTATGTAAATTATGTAATACTGTGTAAAATTTCAGAAAAATATTTCAGGTAGCCCTCAATTTTGTCTACTAAAATGGTGACCAAATCAACCTGGAATTGTGTCTGGCGACCTAAAATTTGTAAATGGTGGGCAGCTTGTCCCCTTTTAATTTGAACTTTTGTGACCAGAGAACAGAATCTGATATGATGTCTGTGTTACAGAATTCCATGATATTGTTGCCAGTTCAGGGAATATAATGGCCACTTTACATCATCATTATTGATATTAATAACACTGATGTATGCAAGTGATTGTAAGTAAGTTACTTCTTAATTTTCCTTCATTGCATGGCCACTTGGAATTTCCACTGGCCACCTGAATATTTAAATTGGTGGCCAAGTTGGCCACTTAGATGAGGGCTGTCAAGAAGATATCATTTCTGTTTTAATTAATATTTTTATGTTTTATAGATTCTACAAGAGAAGACAAATGGTTTATGGAGTACAAGGTTACCAGTAGTATACAAGGAAAAATTTAAGGAATTACCACCAGACAATATACTGGAACTAGTCAGAAAATGGAGAGATATCGCCAGAGTAGAGGCGTAAGTATAAGATACTAGTCAGAAAATGGAGGGATATCACCAAAGTTGAGGCGTAGGTATGAAATACTAGTCAGAAAATGGAGGGATATCGCCAGAGTTGAGGCGTAAGTTTAAGATACTGTAGCTAGTCAGAACATGGGGGGATATCACCAGAATGAAGGCATAGGTATAAAATACTAGTCAGAAAATGGAGGGATATCGCCAGAGTTGTGGCGTAAGTATAAAATAGACAGATATTGGCTGATGGTCTCTGAATGTTTCCAGATGAAAAATTCTGTAATACATGTATTAATCAGTTATTGATAAGACTAAGTCATTATGTTTGTGATAGAAATATTTTGGTTAGATTCAACATGTAACAGTATCAGCACACATAACTAACATACTGCAACGCTGAACACTGAGGAAGATCAGTTGGTAGAGTGCTCGCTCAGTAAGTAGTAGTCTTGGTTTGAACCCAGACCAGATCTGACCAAAGACTGAAAAGTGGGTAGTAACTTTTCTTTCGCCAAGCACTCAGCATTACAAAATGAAGTCATTGTTCTTTCAGATTTAAACTTAAAATAAACGATGTCCCATGTCGCAGTAGGTAAAGCACAATAAAAAACTAATAATGCCATCAGCACTGGCAACATCTCAATATAATTGAAATATTCTTGACTTGAACATTAAAGACCATTACTCTACTCTACTGCAATCTGATTATTGATAGATTTTTTTTACTAGATGATAACTTCTGCAATGTTAATTACATAGTGACAAAGACATAGTCTATATGTTGTTGTGGAAATATTTCGGTTAAGTTTAACAAGTGACAAAATCTGTGCATAGCTAAATATCCCCACCTTTCAAAGAAAGAGGGGGTTATTAAATTGGATTTTCCGTCCTTTTTCTGTCCCTCTTTTTCTGTGCAAGTTCTCCAAAGCTATGAAGTACTATTTCATGAAACTTGGTGCAAAGCATCAACATTGATAGGAAATGCACATATCGATAACCCGAGTTGGTTTGCTCATTTTCCTGGAAGTTATTGCCCTTTGAACATAAGTGCAAATCACAAAAAAACCTGCTGGCAGGCGATTTAATTTGTTTACTTGTTTACATACTGCACAGGATTTCTATGACACTTGTTGAAAGTTCTGTCATATAACCAGTGGTGTAGCATCTTCTTATGCTTGCATGCTCAAGCATGCACATAATTATTTGGTTAAAAAAATCTTGGTTTGCATCAGTGTTCGAAATATTTGATTCATTCCCAACACCTCCTCTACATATATTCTAAATACTAACATACACAAAGTTTTGTATTCATGATTTGGACTAACAATGCAAGATTTATTTCAACATGCATGTAATTATATTAAAAATGTTATATTTTGAAGTATATAAAGTGGACAATTTTTCTTCCCAGAGAGCAAGAGAATGCATCTCGTGACTTGTTGAGAAAAAGTTCCGGGGGCATGCCCCCAGACCCCCTCACCACTTCGGGAACTTCGTCCCTTCGCACGTTAAGCATGCACATTCATTTTCCTCTAGCTACACCACTGATAACTAGAGGTACAAATATCTATATGGTAATAATGCATGCTTAGACCACTCAGCTACTGTTCTGGTCCCCTCTTTTAACTTTAATCTACATGTGTCTATTGTTATTTGTAGTATTGAGGTCACTGGTAGAGACATAATATATCCTCAAAGAAGATCCAGATAAAAATAGGGTACGTATATAAAACAAAATTTGACGTTCGGTAAGCGAAAAGGGCCCTCAGAACAAATCAATCACGATGCAGAAAACAGCAAATAAGGAAAATAAATGTAGTCTGTTATGAAAACAATGCTAAGTGTATTTTGACAATTTATTCCTAATTATATAGGAGATTACACTTCCATAACTCAATGTTGGTGCTTCAAAAATATATTAAAAAAGTGAAATTCCTAAATTTTCAACCTAAGGATCCTTTTTGCATAATATGGACAGTCAAATATGATATATATAGATGATGTTCTTTCTCTCAAAAATCCTAAATTTGAAGACTATAATGTCTCTGTGTCCAGGATTGCCCTCCATATATTTGATGTGTCATAGTTCATTGTTCCATTTCTGTTGTCAACTTTCCTTTTCTATGCAGCAATATACCTGTTTCTCCTGCTTATGGTGTATTTGTTTCACAAGCGACAGATCACCAGCCATGCCCACAATCTTTTGACAAAGACAGGAATGCTTGATTTACATGCAAAAGAATAATAACTCAGCCTGAATTGTGCCATTTAATGATGTCACTGACCTTGTACGCCATTAGTTGCCGTGACGCTGCTTTGGTACCTTGATGGCAGCCAGTGTTGGGTATAATATACGATATGCCAATTAATATGCTAAAGCTTGTTCCTAAATATGGGAATTTTATACAACAAAGCAAGCATCTTTCAAATAAATTGTTACCCAAAGATATTACAAGCCTATGCTTGTCAGGGCCCTCAAAAAGTTATATGGCATCACAATATTTTTGTTAATTAATATGATGCCTATGTGTCCAAGGTTGACTTGGATATATTGGAAATTCCAGAGTTCATTGCACTTAATTTTAATTACACATGTGACATGTGTAGGTAGCTAACAGGAGAAGCTCACCCTTCTGGAGTACGTACCCGGCCTCACTTCCCTGGTGAAAGTTCATGTGTTTAATCTTATTTGTCATTTACAATTTTTACTTTGCCTCTGCATTTTGATTTGAACATGGATTAGTATGTTTGTTTTTGATTGTTTATGAACAAACATGTGTATAAAGATGACCTAAAGGTAACACATAGAGGCATGTAGTTTAGTTAGTAGTGTATCCATCTCCAGATCCAATGGCTTTGGGTTTGAACATGGAAGTCACCTAACGTGCATGCTAGCACAAAGAGTACATATGCATAGTACATATTGCCATACCATAATAGCCATGTGTGATATTGTTGGCACTAACAACAAAGTGCAAAGATTAAAATGTGCCTATGATCATTTTGTGATGTAGATGAAGGTCATAAGTTTAAAGGTCAAGGTCACAAATTATTAGGAATACTAGAAATTGGTTTATTATCTATAAAACTAGAAAGAGCATGTTCATTAGAATATTGTTGGCATTGATATATCTATCATTTTGCTATGTAGATAAAGGTCATGGGTTCAAAGGTCAAGGTCACAGATGTATAAGACTAATGAAATGGATTATTTTTTTTATTCTTAAACTTGAAAACTGTTGTTATTATTTTTGTCCAAGTAACTAATGCAATTCACTACTCAACTTCTGTAGGCGGTATTGGATGTATCCTCAGGTGAGCAATTAGGCCCATGGACCATTATTTTATTTATTTATTTATTTATTTATTTATTTATTTATTTATTTTATACTTTCAGGATTTACAGATTCCTTTAGCTCCCACATTACCCTTAATGTAAGTGTTATGTAAAAATACAGTCAGACCTGTCTATAATGGTCACATAAGGGAGCCAGTAAAAGTGCCTTTATATATAGAGATTTAAATAGCATCAATTAGGAGCAAATTGAATGAAATTTTACTGGCCTTATAAAACAGGTGACCCTTACTGCAGGTTTGCCTGTATTGAATTTGAATGTTCTTTTAGTGCTAACACTAGAGTAATGGTGTTTTGTGCCATTTTTGTCCATTCTTTAGTATATAGTAAAGTCACACCTGTCTATTAAGGCCACCCAAGGGAACCAGGAAAATGGCCTTTATGGACAGGTGGCCTCTATGTATAGGTTCAAATAATAAGAATAAAGAACAATAGGGATACACTTCTATTGGCCATTATAAGCAGATGACCCTTATAAAGAGGTGGCCTTTAAGGCAGGTTGGACTGTATGTGAAAGGATGTGGGATAATGTTCATGAGTGGGGGGGGGGTTTAAAGTTGAGGGGGTATATAGGAATCACCATGTCTGTATGCCCATCTGTCTGTTTGTGTGAAATTGTGTTCAGGCCATATCTCTTAATTGTGACTGTCATAAATGAATAATCTTCATAGTCCAAAGATGTGTCATGACCTTGAACCTTAATTATATTGGAAAGGTCAAGGTCAAAGGGAAAAAAAACCTTGTAGATGCTGGGGGCAGGGGATATTTTGCTCTCGGGAGACAGTTCTAGTTTTCACTTTGCTAAAAATAGTTCAATCATGTGAAAATAATCATCATGTTTACAATAATGTAGCTAGAATTCTTTCTTCAAATGCAGTTATTCACTTTGGGATTGGGGTTTGGACATGGACTGGTATGGTTTTTTTTACTTTGCTTGGCATTGTGATTTGGACATGGATAAGTATGTTTGTTTTAACTTTGCTTTGAGATTGTGAGTTTGGACATGGATTGGTATGTTAGCTTTTACTTTGCTTTGGGATTATGATTTGGACATGGATAAGAATTTTTGTTTTAACTTTGCTTTGGGATTGTGGTTTGGACATAGATTGGTATGTTAGCTTTTACTTTGCTTTGGGATTATGATTTGGACATGGATTAGTTTGTTGTTTTTTTTTTTTTTGCTTTGGGATTATGATTTGGACATGGATTAGTATGTATGTTTTTACTTCGCTTTGGGATTGTGATTTGGACATGGATTACATGGATTAGCAAGAATTGACAGTATTTAGCACATTTATCAACAACTGTGGTCATTTTTATATGTTTATTTATATATATTATATTTTAGGCAAGAAGTGACAGTATTTAGCACATTTATCAACAACTGTGGTCATTTTTATGTACAGACAGAAGATAGTCCTATTGATAAGATTGTTGAAGAATTGGAGAAAATTTCAAAAGTAATTTTTCATCTATCCTTCTTCCGCTTGTCGTCCTTCCTTCCTGCATGTGGCACTTGCCTGTCTTCCATCGTTCCTTCCTTCCTTCCTGCCTGTGGCTCCTACTGGCCTTCTTTCCTTCCAGATTTTTTGTCTGCCTGTTTTGTTTCTTTCCTTCCTTCTTTTTCTCTTCCATACAGTCCTTCCTTCTTTCCTTCCTTCTTGCTTGTGGCTCCTGCTTGCCTTCCTTCCTTGAAGTTCTTACCAACCTACCTTCCTTCCTTCCTTCTTCTCTATATTCCTTTCTTCCTTCCTTCCTTCTTTCCTGTGGCTCCTGCCTGCCTTCCTTCTTTCTTGAAGTTTTTACCAACCTACCTACCTTCCTTCCTTCCCTCCCTCCCTCTTCCCTACATTCCTTCCTTCCTTCCTTCTTGCCTGTTGCTCCTGCCTACCTTCCTTTCTTCCTTGAATTCCCTTCCTCCCTCTAGACACATTCTCAAGCATCTTTATTTCCTGCTAAACTGTACAACACCTTGAAAATAAATGATTTTCCAGTATTCTGGAATGATCCTGAAAATATTTAATGTTCAAGAATAGCAGATCAATATGTTCCAAACAGCATTAAAATTTGTGAAGAAAGAGTTCCCATATTATTGATTGAAATTTTGTTCTGTGTCCAGAATTGCCCTGGATATATTTGACATCCTATAGTTCCATGTTCCTTTCACACAATTTTGATTACACACAAGATGGGTATAGCTATCTAAACAGGAGGTGCTTACCCTTCCGGCGCACCCGGCCTCACTTCCTTGGTATGTTTGTTCTTGATTTAATCATGTTACAACAGGATTTATTATCCTGATCAGTTCATTTAGTGATTTTGTTTACCTTAAATTACTACCAAATAAAGGTAGTTTCCCCTGGAGAAAAATGTCTAAAATTTACCAATTTGACCTCTAAAAATACCTAAAACAACAGGCCAAGCACTCTGCAGTTTGAAATGAAAGACAGGTTCTTTCAGTTGGTAACTTAAAATAAATGAGGTCCCGTGTCATGGTAGGCTAAGCGCAATGAAGAACCCTGCTGTAACACATAGGCAAAATTTCTACACCTTTGCCTATAGCTGGCATCATCTCGATATAAGTGAAATATTCTTGACTGGAATGTTTTACACCATTACTGAACTCAACTTTTGTTGTTTTTTTTTTTACAGACATCCTATATTCCTAATCCAGAGTATTTGACTGAGGGTTGCCATTGTGCTGCACTGTTTTTAGAAGATAATTCATGGTCGTGCTGAAGTTATATCATGCTGTGATGATGTATTGCAGGTATTGTTTTCATTATGTCCTCCAAAGTATCATTATGTCCCCTAGGGGTCTTTCATGCCTTTTTGGAATGGGACCAGGGCCCTTGGAGTTGGGAAAATAAGCGATGCTCTGACCCATTTTGGAAAAATTCAACAATAGGCAAAAATATTGCTGTCATTCCTTTACTGGTTATAAAATAGAATTACTTGCAGGTAAGAAATCTATTTGTCTATCTTTCATGCCTCTAAATTTATTTACAACAATGTAAAAAAGTTGATATTAAAAGAAACAACAGAATCAAGTATGGCAGGAGTGGGTTAGAAACTTTTTTTTTATTATACCTCATTAGAAAAATACAATACTATCTGTAATTTGATTGGATCATTAAATCATGTGATCAGGGTGGAGAAAACCTTGTGTATCCCTCTGAAAACATCATATCCCACCCTTTCGGAACACACCATGAGGTCACAATGATATGATGTCATCAATGGAGAATCGGTCACGATGTTCTAGCATTTGCCTCCGATGAGTTCCGATAGGAGAAAAAGCAATGAATCGGAGAAGGACTGATGCTTTTAGGTTGTCTTTTTAAAAATATTTTTCTTTCTGTCTTTCTTATTACCATGGTCATTTTTCGGTATAATAAACAATTCATTGTCTTTGTTTGAGGTTCACCCTTACCAAGTTATATTTTCTGAGGGCATGTGAACAAATGTTCATATCTCCCTCACTTAAAGGCAATAAATGTATATTCTACCAGATACATATGGATTTATTGATTAGTAATTATAGACGGAAATGTTATCCCCTTTTATTTATTAATTATTTTTTTAATTCAACAGACAAAGATGAAGGCCATGTTTTTAGATTATGGAAATGAAGAATTCATTGAACCTGGATCTACAAGATGGCTGGATGAAAAGACTGCTGGTTACCCAGCACAAGCCATAAGCTGTTACCTGAGGGGAATACAGTATCTAGATGTGAGTCTTTGTAGGCCAACAAATTGGCTGACATAACTGAGTGGTAATTGGCAGACATGGCCGAGTGGTATTGTCACTGTACTGTCACTGGCTTCCAAAGTCAAGGGTTGTTGGTTCAAATCTCACCTAAGACTTGGAAATTTTCTGAGATGATTTTCATCTCCTGCCCATATCAGAGCCATAAAATGTTCTTTCATTACCAGAATAGTCTTTCGGATGAGACAGCGTGTTTGCTTCCTTTCAACAATAGACTGGCATCGAAAACCACTTGTAAATGGGGTAATTTGGATTTATGATTAGCAATTCTCTGCCTTCTTCATTGTCATTTGGCCAATTTCAAATTAGTTCTGAACGGTTGTCACTTCGATGACGATAGAGTCAAGATTTTTCCAATATCAGCCGATCCTGGTACACAGCTTAAAAAAAGACAAATGGCCCTGATATGACATTATCAGGAGAAATTACCAAAAATTACTGATGAAATGAGCTGGTATTACTGATGACACCAAGAGGTGTTGGTTGGCATCTCTGGATCTTTCAAATTGTTCTTGAAGACAATGCTAAAATTGCCTAATACTGTAAACATATTTATTTTGGCGATGCACTAATATTTGTTTATTTCGCAGTAATTTGTTTTGTGCAAAAATTAATACTAGGCGAAAATTACATTATGCTTATTGTGTAATAGTTCATATTTCCAAAACACGAAAATTTAACTACGCTGACACTTATTGTGTTTACAGTCAAACATGTCTATAAAGGCCACTCAAGGGAACCAGTAAAAGTGGCCTTTATGGGCAGGTGGTCTTTATATACAGGTTCAAATAACATAAATAAAGAAAAATTGGGATACAATTTTACTGGCCTTTATAAGCAGGTGGCCCTTATATAGAGGTGACGTTTAAGGCAGGTTGGACTGTAGTTCATATTTCCAAAACACGAAAATTTAACTACGCTGATATGTCCAAATTTTCTATACAGTGAAAATAAATACACACAAAATTAAATATGTTTACAGTATGATGATACATGTATGATAATATGATGGTATTATTTTGTAGGATCAAGACAACTGGTCAAAAGAGTCTACAGTAGAATTTGCCAAAATTGTCCATGAACAAGCTTTAATAGCCATAACACATGCATATGACGGTACTTATAATAAATAAATGTAGTTGGTTATTTACTGTGAAAACATTTACAGTAAAAAAAACTTTTATTTATGTGCTACAGTAAATTGGATATTTTGGCGTCGGGATATTTTGGCAGTTTCTCTCAAAATGTGATTGTTTAATTTTGGTGGGTTTAATTTTGGTGGGATCAATTTTGGTGGGTTTAATTTTGGCACTTAACTGAATAAAGTGCTTTATTTTGGCTCTTCACTGAATAAGGCATTTAACAGTCAACCACTAGACCAACGAATAATGTGTAATGAAAACCGGAAGTGTTGTAATTTGTAAACTCTGAAACAGAATGGACTAGTATGTCATAAGGGTTTCATGAAATAACGATATTCTAGATACAAATTGAAATAAACTTTACTACCCAATTGAGAATCAATGTAAAAACAGCTCATTATCTAAAAAATAATTAGTTAATATTAGAGTTGTGATAACATGTCACAAAGATATCGCTACATATCTGTAATATAAGTTAAAGACAAAAAGCACTATATTACGGGATATCGGTTATCAGTTACATGTTACCACATCATATTGGCATTTCTTTTTTATAGGATATGTATTATTTTGGCATGTTAAATTTTGGCACTTTTAAGTTGGGTGCCAAATAAACCAAAATTAAATTACGATTTACAGTACTAACTTTCCTGCATTTTGCGACGACAAAATAATCGTGAAAGTTAATCGTCACGAAAAGTTTTTGTAAATGGTATTATTTATATTAAATATTCAGCTTAAGTTTATATCATGAACGTTAATAGTAGGGAAATGGTTTTAGTTAGAGAATCACAATAGTTAATATCCACAAAATAAAAGTTGGTTTACAGTATTTTCTTTGTGTCCAATTTTCATGGCTCTTAGGAAAAACATCATTGCTTGGATAATTAATTCATGATTTGTGGTTACCATTTAAATAGGTTTGTAATACAGTCAGACCTGTCTATATAGGTCACCCGAAGGAACCAGTGATAGTGGCCTTTATGGGTAGATGACCTTTATATACAGGTTCAAATAATATGATTAAAGAACAATTGGAATACAATTCTACTGGTCTTTTAAACTGGTGACCCTTATATAGAGGTGGCCTTTAAGGCAGGTTGGACTCTACTGTAAAGAGGATTACGGTACTTTCGCGGGGTGAAAATTTCGCGATTTCCGAAATCTCGCATTTCTTGTGGGTGTAATTTTCACGTAAACAATATAAGTGGGTGGATATACTGTATATTAACCTGTATGGTAGACATATTCGCATGGATAAATTTTTGGCAGTAATTTCTTAAGCGCGAAATAAGCGAAAATTTTACCCACACAAAAATTTCCCTTTACAGTATACACCAGTAGTTGGATTTATGGGTCAGAGTGTCAACGAAAACAACAAAAACTGGGACATCACAAAAATTATGATGTCACAGTTCTTGTTCTCATTAATTATAACTGTTAGGTAATTCATTCATTCGTTTGTTAATTTATTTGTCCAATCTGTTCAGTCTTTTTAGCTCACCTGGCTAAAGTCAGCGTGAGCTTACACCAGGTGAGCGTTACAGGCCCTATTGGGCCTCATGTTGATTATCACCACTCCATTATTTCACTCTACCACTGTGGTATCTCAGTTGGTAGAGTACTCGCTTCGAAGGTGAGAAGTGGTGGGTTCAAACCCATGATCAGGTGTGACCCAAGACTTGAAAATGGGAAGTGACTGTTCTTTCATCAAGCACTTGGTATAACAAAATGCAAGGCATGGTTCTTTTAGATGGGAACTTAAAATAAATGTGTCCTGTGTCACAGAAGGTGTGGCATGATAATGAATTCTGCACCTTCACCTTTAGCTGGTGATGTTTCAATATAAGTGAAATATTCTTAACTGGGACGTTAAACATCATTATTCAACTCTTATTGATTAACATCAAAGCCATATATCAACATAAAGTCACCATGAGAAAGTTTTATCTGATAATCTCAGAGGTCAGCCCAGGGCAGATCCAGATAGGGGCATACCTGGCCTGTATCATCTATACCATACTATAGCATACTATATCCTTGCCATGACAAGCCACACCACAAGACACCATGTCACCACAAATCTTGTCTGTGTGGCCACACATGGGGAAACTGAAGAGATGCCCTCTGAATAATTAAAAAAAATCATAAACTAGCTAGATCTCATATACTAATGATATTACAGTAGTAATTAATCTAATTCTTTGGTGTGGGGCCCTCAGAGGGGACTTTTAATTTATGAAAACTAAATTAAATACTACAAGATAGTCATTCAGGTGAGCAATAAGGCCCTTGACCCTCTTTGTTCATTATTCACCCTCTACTTTACAGAAAATGGATTTTGTGAGGTTGACTTGTTTCTTGCCAGCGACCCTAGTGTCAACGTGAGCCAGAAATTAATAGATGAAGGTTTGGCTAAGAGTATGTATACAGTAGACCAACCTGATGAGGTGTATAATGGAATCACTCTGGAACCAGGTAAATACTTGTTATAATGCCAGCAGGGTTCATGCTAGAAGGAGCCAAGGGACCATTGATCCCCAAGGTTCGTACAGGCCTGGAAAAGTCCTTAAATTTTGAGGTTTGCCCTAAACATGCTAAAAAGATCCTAAAAACAAGTCTGACCCTAAAAACCCCTTGAATTTATCCTGAAGGCCCTAGAAAGCCCTTGAATTTTGCCAATTAGGTGTTGATATTAAGTGGTTGTAAATAGACTGATCAAAATAAATAAATACATGTAAATAAGTTACGTTGAAATGAGCGATTTAAAGGTACCTGGCCTTCCCAAACACCCAAAATCAACCCCAACTTCAAGTGCAGTTACTATGGACATGTAAGTAATTGTTTTATTGATTTAATTGTCTTTGCACCAATGTTTTTCTTATAAAATTGTTCCTCTGATTAGGCAAATTAGACCCTGAAAAGACCCTAAAAGGTCCTTAAATTTGGAGTCCATATGTCTGTACGAACCCTGATCCCTAACTTTGCCAACATTGTTAAGGTTTTAATGGGTCATAATTAACAATACGTGAATGCAAAAATATTTGCATGTGGTTATAGTGTGTCAGAGAAAAGATTTTGAAAATTACCCAATTTGAAAAATCCTAAATTGAACACTGAAACCCCTCTAATTTTACGTCACTTGAGCCGAAGGTTCATTAAATTTGCTTATTATATGTCCCTTTCTGAAAGTTAAACAGGGTTTATTACGGTAAGGCTTTGTCTTTTTCTAGAGGCCATGGTGGCCTAATGGATAAGATGTCAGTTTACAAATCCTCTCTCAAGGCTGCGAGTTCTAGTCCCGCTCAGACCACATGTGGGAAAGTGAATTTTCCATGTGGTTGGCCTTTACTGGTTCACTCGGTGTCAGTATAATGTGACTGGAGGAGTATTACACTTGTCTGCAGCATACTGACTCAGTGAGCTAGCACCTTAAAGTTGCCTTGAGTGTGTGCTGGTACAAGGCAGAGCACAAAACACACTCAGACTTAATATGAATACAGGAACTTGTTCATAGATTAATCCATGCAGATTGATAATAGTTCTCGTCGTGAATAGCTGAAAAATTGCTGATGTGACATTAAGCAACATTCAACAACTTTGTCTTTTTTTTATCAAATTTCCCAGAGTTGTGTCCCTTTGAAATTTAAATGTGTTTCACCAACCATTTAATGACAAATCTTAACAGGCAGATCTTGTTTCGTATGTTAATTTTTCTAAGATGTACATGTATTTATATTTCAGAACCTTTGGTGTACCCTCTAGAGGATCAATGGGATGTCTATGTATCATTTGTAAATCAAACAACAGACTATGTCATGATGAGACTAGTTGGGGAGGAATATTCAGTAAGTCTCTCTCTCTCTCTCTCTCTCTCTCTCTCTCTCACAGACAGATGAAATTAGTGGGGAGGAATATTCAATAAGCCTCTCTCTCTCTCTCTCTCTCTCTCTCTCTCTCTCTCTCTCTCTCTCTCTCTCTCTCTCTCTCTCTCTCAGATGAAGTGGGGAGGAATATTCAGCAAGTCTCTCTCTCTCAGATGAAATTAGTGGGGGAGGAATATTTAGTAACTCTCTCTCTCTCTCTCTCTCAGATGAGACTAATAGGGAGAAATATTTAGTAAGTCTCTCTACCTCTCTCTTTCTCTGATGATATTAGTGGGGAGGAATATTCAGTAAGTTTGTCTCTCTTTTACTTGGCTGGGGGCTCCATGGCTTGATGGTCTTACGGATCACAGCCACTTTAACCATATAGGTTCTAATACCATTCAGGAAAAATCCTAGTGTGAAAAAGTTTGTCTGTTTGCTTGCAGAATGTCAATGATTTTCTCCAGCCACTCTGGTTTTCCCACCATTCCTGAACTGATTGCCTCGATATAAGTGAAAGAATCTTGACTAGGGTTATTCCACTCCACTTTGACTTGGTCTAACCCAAGACTTTAAAGTGGGTAGTGACTGTTCTTTCGCCAAGCACTCAGCATTAGGAAAAGAAAATCACAGTTCTTTTGGATGGGAACTTAAACGAGTTACGGGACAGTAGTCTTGGCATGAAAAAGAACCCTGCTGTATAATGCCATCAGTGCAACACACAAGCAAAATTTCTGCACCTCTCCTTTAGCTGGCTACATCTCCATTTACGTGAAATATTCTTGACTGGGACGTTAAACATCATTACTTAATTTTCTTTTTCTAGTGTTAAGTTACAACTTCTTGGTGACAACACAACATCCGAATACTTAGCACAGTGCCAAGCAGTTTCAAAAATTTTATCTTTTGGTAGGGAGTTATAATTTTGTAAATGTATTTTCAAAATTGTAGGAAAAATTAGATGAATTAGAATTCTGTCTAGAACAAGCCTTTCACAACGCTCCAGAGGAAGAAGCTATAGAAGTTGGCATGGTTTGTGTGGCGTATGTCGAGACATTGTTTCACAGGGTCCGTGTACTAGAAATCGGAGAAAAATGGGTATGTTTATCTTGTTAATTAACATATTGCAGGCCACGTCTTTTATGTTCCGACACTGTCCGCCATCATGGTACCAAAGCAGCATCACGGCAACTAATGACGTACTAGTGTCAGTGACGTCATTAAATGACACAATTCAGGCCAAGTTTTCATTCTTTTTGTGTATAATTCAAGCATGTCTGCCCTTTGTTGTGGGCGTGGCCATTGATACGTCAATTACAACATGTGATATCATTGATTAAGTTGAGGGTTATCATTAGAGTTTTAGATTTAAAGTGTAATAGAAGTAGGCATGGTTTGTGTTGCGTATGACAAGTCTTTGTATCACAGGGTCTATGTACGAGAAATTTGAGAAAAATTGGTATATTTATATTGTAAATTTTTACAAACTGCTATTATAAAACTATATTTTCTACCAAAAGAGTTTTATTGCAAAAAACCCTAGAATAGCCTTTTAATTAGTACAAAATTTTAGCTAATGTAATTCAACATCCAATGGAAATAGTTTTACACAATGTTATGTGTATCAACTGTACATAAATGCAGGCCATTACTGTTTTCCCTGTTTCTTCTACTGTTTTATCCGGATACTATGGCTTTCTCTACCATTGCATATAGAGAGATTTTATTGTGGACAAAAAATTTACGATATCATTGCTATAATATCACAATACTTACAGATGAATATGCTCAAAAGTTCGGCTAGGTTTTCACTGGACTGCAATAAAGTCAAACATAATAAAAGAATAATAAGATATAAAATTGCAGATTTTATCAAGGTTATTGAAGATTCATGGCAAAACCACATGTTTAATCTGCTAAATCACGGTCAATACACAAGTGATGCAATGATTTCAATTTTTTTTTATAACTAATACGGTGTCGAGATATAGTGATGTTTGCTTTGTTCTACAATATTGTCATCGGCAAATTCTCAGTGACGATAATCTCAATGATAATATATAATAACATCTCTAATTGCAGATGTGACTGCTCTAATATAAGCAAGAAAATCTTTACTGAGGTGTTAAACACCAGTAATTTTGTTACGTTATTTTTAAAAAAAAACTGCTTTCTGCCTTTTAAATGGGAAAAATTTGAAGTTTGGAAATACAGCAAACTGCATTATGACATGCTTGTAGTAGCTTAAGATCCTCAATACAAAGATCTTAAATTGTTACAACATCTTACAGTTTGTAGATAAGGACAAGACAGTTAAAATTGGTAGTACATCACTTTGGTGGTCAAATTGGGAAATTTTAGCCATTTCCCCCAGAGAAAACTACCTTTATTCTAGGCAAACAAAATCACTCTACTCTACTTGCCCACTTGTCAAACAAACAGTCTTCTAATTGAGAGAAAATGGTGTGTTTTTATGTTGAATTATTTATTGTAAGTTATTGGTGTTTCAGTACTTTCAGTACTTTGATTATCATTTATTTTAATTTTGTCCTAAATTTCAGATTGAGTGTTATTTCTTAGATCATGGTGATACAGATAAGTTTATAGCTGATCAGCTGAGAATACTGGATCCTAAAATTAACACTAGCTTGGCCTACCAGGTATTTTTTTTTATTATACCCCCCACAAACTTATCACCATGTCTGTCTGTCTGTCCGTGTAATATAATGTCCGGACCATATCTCATCAATGCTTTGGACGACTCTCATGAAACTTCATATAAATAATCTCCATGGTCCAAAGGTGTGTCATGACCTTGATCCAAGGTCATTTCATAAAGGTCAAGGTCACAGGAAACATTAAATGTTGGGGGGCGGGGGTATTTAGCTCTCAAGAGACAGTTCTAGTTTATGCTTATTTTAACATTTCTGTCTTAACTTGTTGTTACATTGATGAATGTTCGTTTATCCACTTCTAGCCAGGAAGGATTGAGGATAGAAATTTTCACTTATATCGAGACATCACCAGATATAGGCAAAGGTGCAGAAATTTTGCCAGTGCGTTTCGCTTATGGAATTATACAGCAGGGTTCTTTAGCATGCCAAGCCTACCAAGACACGGGACCTTGTTTATTTTAAGTTCTCATCCAAAAGAACCGTGACTTTCATTTTGTAATGCGGAGTGCTTGGCGAAAAAACAGTCACTACCCACTTTCAAGTCTTGGGCCAGACCCAGCTGGGGTTCGAACCCACAACCTTCCACTTACGGAGCGAGCACTCTACCAACTGAACTGTGGTTTTATTTTTAGGATGTGGAAATGATTTGGTTGTTTAGAGAGATACAATATTAAATTTTTTAACGAGTTATTGAGGATAATTGTTTTCCATTAAAGATTTTATCATTTGGGATTTTTTATCAAAAGAGTATAAAATATTTAATATTTATGGCGATTTTTCCTGAAGATAAATTTTTTTTTAGGGCTTTGAGGTCTCGTTATATGGCTTAGAAGACGTAGCAGCCAATTCAGCAGCTTTAGAGAAGTTATTTGATGTAGCGTTAGGTAAAACTTGTGTTGCTGAAATAGTGTCCAGGTTAGTATTGGAGGGGCATAACAGTGTGTTACACCTCAGTTGGTCTTTTAATCACATTAGACAGGTGGACTTTATATTATTAAGAGGTTCATTATATAGTAAAATCTGTAAATCTATTTTTGCGGTGTACTAATTTTGCTTATTTTGTTTTGTGCAAAATTAATATCGAGCAAAATTTGTTTTTTGCTTATTGTGTTATAGCGCATATTTCAAAAATGTGAAAATTGAACTAAGAGAATATGTCTGAATTTCCCATACTGCAAAAATAAATATACACCAAATTAAATGTTTTTCCCAGGCATGCAGGGTTGAACTGAGGGTCCAGATGTAAAATTCAAGGGTCCATGTTTCCATGATAATATGATCCTTTTCAGTCTAAAGGACCGGAAATGTTTCTGCTTGTTTGTCTAGCATAATGAACATTATTATATGTTAATAATCACGATCAATTATCACTAACCATAACGAAGATTATAAACAATAAACTGACAACAGAAAGGGGATAGATAAATTATTATTATGAAACCATGATGACTTATGAACGATTTTCATGCATCAAAGTGGATGCACATACAGTTGAAATCTTTACATCTGCAATACTTTTTTACATGTTGTCACCTTCCCAATTAAAATTACCAGTAAAATTGATTGTTTAACATGTAACCATAATTTGATTTAATAAGTGATGACAGCCCTATAATTAGATTAATTCGAACTTAACTTCACATGTAAAGTTAAATCTTTTTACATGTAACACAGGTAACTGACAGGCCTTATTATTAATGTGCTGTCAGTATAAAATTACCAGTAAACATGTAACAATAATTAGATTTAATGAGTGATGACAGCCCTATAATTAGATTAATTCGAAATTAACTTCACATGTAAAGTTATATCTATTTACATGTTATTAAGTTATGTGTCTAAATAATATGTTTGAAAAATTATATCAAAGAGCCGTTGAATGATCATAAGCTCTTAATTTTTAAGAAATTATATATATATATATATATATATATATATATATATATATATATATATATATAAACTCATTATCATATTGAAAAATTAACTATTTTTTATTAAAATCAGTTTTTACAGTTGATTCATGTTACACAAACACACATGATTGTACATTATTGTACAAAAATGTACTAAAAGTGTTTTTAATGTTTGAATTTGGTCCCAGATATCCCTGTGGTCAAATATGTAATTAAGCTCTATTCACATTGTCATTTGCCTATCAGAAGTAGATGTGTGTATATAATCATGTTGCATCGGGTTGGGCACTGTTTACTTAAGTCTCTGATAACATATCTGAGACCACAAGAGACATACATGTATGTAAGCAGTTACTATTCCTATTGCAATTAATTCAAGCTCATGCTCTTTCTCTCTCTCTCTCTCTCTCTCTCTCTCTCTCTCTCTGAGAAGGTATTTTCTGCAACAGTGCATTTTCATGTATGATTTTACCAAAATTATTTTCATGATTTTCTGCACTTTCCCTTCTTGCATACACCAAAGTCCATTTCCATCCTAAAGGGTGTTGGAATTGCAAGGGCATGGTTGTACAAATACGGGGGTGGGGGTCGCACAGGGGAGTGATATTATCACGAATCACTTATTGAACAATTATGTACAGTAAATATACTTTTGGAAGTAAAATTAGCATTTTCGTGTAATTTTTCTTTAATTTAATTGCCACTGGCTGTATATGGTCGCTACTACAGCTCAGTGTATTTATATTTATTACTTTTACACATCCTGTTTGATGCTTCCTCTGATACTAAAAATGAAGAATGTACTCTTATTTAAGCATTAAACTTTGTTTGTAAATTGATCTATGATGGTTTAGATCGAATGGCTGTCGCGCTAATTTGAATAAACCTCGAAATGCTTATATTTACAATCCTTCACTTACAACTTAAAAGTTTTTGGACCTAGTGAATACCGAACCATTTTTTGTTGGATCAAACTGGGTTAGTTCCGTCCACCCGTCTTTGAAAAAACGTGTTGCCTGCGATACACAATTATGACGTCAGAAAACGAAAGATAGCATGTGAAGCTTTCAGTCTATGCTGTGTTAGATCGAATCACTCGTCAAAAGGTTTATTACATTTATTTGATTTGGATTGTAAATATAATGTTCATAATTCAGTTCAGATAAAATCATCTCTCTCCCTCAACCTTTGTCCTTGTAAATTACATATAACTAGTACTTTACTGTATGTAATGTAGTTACAGGTGTTCGTCAAAGTTATAATTTGAAATCTTTCGCTATAGACCTGAGGGTTTGGTTCTACTAACAACATACTATTAATGTAAATATCGAAACACTTGTTCACTATCCTAAAGTTGCATCTTTAGGCCCGGTACTTGTATTAAATCAAAATTATGTTTAGTTTAGTTTGATAAAAAAGGATTTTTGACCAAAAATATTGTCATTATTTTTTTCAAAGTTCACTATCCTCTCCAAATATTGTAGAAATACAAAGGCATGGGTATATAGACAATATCACCAAATATGTAGGGGTAATTTTGTTCATTAAATATACATTTCAAGAAATCAAGCATGTATCCTACAGTTAGCGAGAAATCTAAAGAGGTGCAGTAGGTGCAAACTTTCACTTATCAGCTTGTACCTCCTATATTATACTTTATATATAGTGGCCTGGTCATGTTTATTTGTATTAAAATAATTTTCTGAAAAATATCTGATCATCAATTGAGAACCAAGTCTTTAAAAGAAAATCAACAGTATTTAAAAGCAAGAGGGGTGATTTTTTTTGGACCTAAGAAAATAAATTTGAATTAATTGAATTATGCCAGATTTTGGGATAGAAATTGATCCAAATTCAAAAGTAGAAGGACTGATCCCGTGTTATGGAAACACTTGGAATCACGTTCCTGTAATTTTTGCACGAAAGTGCATTTTGTTAGTTTTTTTTTTTAAGTCTGGTTTTGACAAGCTGGTATTTTGTCCACAATTTTTGCATTTAACAACAGGCTGTTCAATCAAACTATTTTCATTTTTCAAACAAGATATGATAGAGGACATTGAGGTGTTTCTGCTACCGACAAAGCCTTGGATAGAAGTATCAATATTTTCCTTAATATCTGTGCACGTGATGTCGATGGATTTTCATATGAGATAGATGTCATTAGATTTTCATCTGCTAATAATGTCATTAGTTTTTTGGCAGATGGAATACTAGCAATTCTCTTTTTTGGAGGTTTTCTTTTTTCTGTAGATTTACTTGTTGTGTATGGATCAGCATTTACTGGATTTGGGTGGGATTCAGATGGATATCATTTTTCAAAATGCTGTAAAATTGAAATATAAATTTACTTAATGAAATTATAAATATTAATATTGATGGATTTCTTAATAATTTTTTGAACGTTTTGATAATAAAAAAGCAAATGCAAAAATATTATTTTATACTTAAATTATGAATTATGTTAAGTATTTTGTGATTTATGTTATATACGGTAAAATTACTTTAGTAAAGTGTTATTAATTAAAAATTAAATAATTACACAGACATAAAGGTATTTGTTGATTTTGCTGGTATTAAGTTTGTCATAAGGTCATTCACATGCTTTTATCCACGCTTTGCATTTTTCCAGATTGATCCATGGTTTTGGAAATGGAAAAAATGAGGCTTATGACTAGTAACTGTCACTCCAAGAGAATCGCTTTGTAGGCATGATTTTAACAAAAATGTGATTCTTTCTTAAATAGATATAGCGGTATGAGGACTGTGATTACATGACTCATTAACATGCATTTACTATGTGTGTAGTATATCAGTACAGCAGCTGAGAGATAAAGTTCGTCCCTATTGCCGAATTTGTTTACATTAACACATGTTGTACTACTGGAGTAGGCCTAATAGAAACATCACCCTGTTAAATGCCCCCCCTGAAGTAAAGAGACAATTGTAAACATATGATATTCAGAGTCCAATTAAAATTCTCTCTCTCTCTCTCTCTCTCTCTCTCTCTCTCTCTCAAGATAACTGTAAATCTGAAACAGACCGTACTTTTTCGAAACAGGATTTTTTTATCCAGAAATATTTTCGTGCTTTTTTTAAAAAAAGTTTTGACAGTTTTTGTGCATCTTCCTTGACAACAGAGTTCAATTTATTTTCTACTCCAAATAGTATAGGGAATACAACGGCATGAGTGTACTAATGCAGGGGAGTGACCTTATCTTCAACTTATTAGGGTATTTCCGTTTATTTTAATGTAATTTTAGAAGATAAAACTTCAAAGTTTAAAAGTTTCAAAATATTTTATGTGTTAAAGCCATAATATACACAAATATTTTACATAAATAAAAGCTTTTACATTTCAGCCTAAAAGGCTTATAAGACACATCAAAGTTTAATTCACATGTAATGTCTTTTTCAGGTGTAAAATAGCTATAGAGAGTTACTCATTGCTGGTGCAGCTTACTTATAATTAAGCCACACAGGAGTTTCTCTCATTATACACCCCCCACCCCACACACACACACAAACGAAGTTGGGGGGTATATAGGTTTCAGCCTGTATGTCAATCTGCATGAAGGGTACGCATTTTGTGTAATCAACTCCTCTTGCAGCTTTTAACTAAGAAGTCTGAAATTTTGCAGGATGTTTCTACATGTATATACATTGAACATTTGCACATCCTATTTTGGTTGGATTATATTATTATTTTCATATTTTATGGGTAGTTGAACTTAATGGTTTTTCAACATAATGAGGGATACCCATTTTGTGTAATCAACCCGTCATAGCTTTTAACAAAAATTCTGAAACTCTGCAGGGTATTTCTATATATGTTTCTCTATATTTCTATATTCCTATTTTTTGCCTGTATTATATAATTATTTAATGATGTATGATCCAATTTTTCTGAAAAGTTTGATCAGATGTATTTTGCAGAATTATTGCCATTTCCAGTCACAGAATTTTTCTTACTACAATTTGGCCATACATACAATTTGTCCCTTGATAAATAGCAGGGGGAGGGGTATTAGCCTCTTTCAGAGACAGTTCTATTTTCCGACTTAAACAGATGTGTAAGCATGTAATACAACATGTATTAATGGTTCAGTTATACTCTCTCTCTCTCTCTTTCTCTCTCTCTCTCTCTCCAAAATAATGCGTAAATCGGCAATAGTTTTTCGAAACAGGAGTTTTATCAACAAATATTTTCAATCTTTCTTTTTTTTTGAAACAAAAGTTGTTAAACGTTTTGTGCACTTTTTTTTAGATATTCCCCGTACATATGCGAAAGTTCATGTTCTATTCTAAATGATGTAGGGAATACAAAGGCATGGGTGTACAGATGCGGGAGAGTGTTTTTAGTTCTTAATAATTAGGATACAAGTCTGCTATCAAAATATACTTTTATAAATAAAATTGACATTTTACATGTAATCTAACTTGTACATGTATATTTATATTTAAACCACACATTCCATTTCCTTCCTCAAAACTTTATTTTGACAATGTGTCATCCTTTTTCGTGCTCCTCTGTTATCATAAGATACGTGTGTAAACATTTAATATCTCTCTCTCTCTCTCTCTCTCTCTCTCTCTCTCTCTCTCAGATTGCGATGAATGACATCATAACCAATTTACAGGATAATTTTGTACATTTCAAAGTAAACGTTTACATGTATCTCCCTTTTAATTTACTTGCTACTGTGAGTTGTTCAGCTGATATATTGCTTTGCAGTTTACTCACAGAGATTTCGCATTTCTTTATTTGACAGACACACATCATCTTGTTGCATGCTTCTTCTGATAACATATCAGAGAATTAAAGAGAATAGTCAAGTTCAGTTAAATCCCCCTTCTCTCCTCTCTCTCTCTCTCTCTCTCTCTCTCTCTCTCTCCTGCAACAGTGCATATTCATTAAGATTTTAGCAACAAATCTTATGCAGTGAGCACTTTCAGTGGATATATCCTGTCTTACATAAACCAAAGGTCCATTCTGTCACTCCAAAGGGTGTTGGAAATACAAAGGCATGGATGTACAGATACAGGGGAGGGACATTGGTACAGATGCAGGGGAGTGATAATCTCACCAATGACTTATTGAACAATTTTGTACCTTAAATATACTTTAAGAAAAGTAAAGTAAGCATTTATAGCATTTTCTATTTTTAATTTAATTGCTACTAGCTGTTTATTGTTACTACTACAACTCGGTGTAGTTTTTATGTTAACCTTCCGTGTAGTTTTATGTTAACCATCCAGAGATATCACATTTAAGTTACTACCTAATTACTTTATTTTTGAATAGTTCATCCTGTTGCATGCTCCTGACATATCTGAGAATAAATGAGATTCGTATATAATACAAAATAGCTAATGCTTCATTTTTTTAAAAATTGTTTTTTCCTGATGAAGAAAATGGTTTTTCTAAAAAATCTGAATTTGTATTTTTCTTAGTGCTGTTTTCTGTTATATTGTGCTCTTAAATAACTTTTGAAGAGACCTATATATATAAGGAAAAGGTACTATATAGTAAATTAAAACTGTTAAGCTATTTTTGCAAAGCTGGCATTTTGACCAATATCACCAAATACTTAGGGTATAATTTTGTTATAGTTTTGGAATTAAGTTAACATTTGCAGGTAACCACTTTAAATTTAAAGTAATCTCACTCTTATCAGTAAAAACATTAAATCTGTCAACATTTAACAATAAATGAAAACACTGCTGTGTAGAATCATTCCTTTGCCTTGTGTTGAATCTCAAAGAATGTTATTAGTCATTGTTTAATCTAATGTTAGATATGTAACTGAAACAAAATCTTAAAATAAATTAGTGACCTATAACCTATAACCTTACTAAGTGTACCTTGCGATTATAATTTTGTGCAAAACCACCAACATTGACTAGCTTCTTTTTACTACCTAAGTGGTTTATGATGACAGACACATCATCCTGTTACATGCTCCCTCTGATACCATATCACATAAGTTAATAGATAAGTGTTATCACATAATATTCAGAATTGAGATAAAATCTCTCTCTCTCTCTCTCTCTCTCTCTCTCTCTCTCTCTGTGGGGGGAGGGGGGAGGGGGGATTGGGTTAAATCGCCCGTTAAGCTGCAACTAAAAATGTTACAAATCTGGAAATTCGAGTATTTTCATGCTTTTCAAAATGTTTTTTGTACATTCATTCTACTCCAAACAATGTAGGGAATAGGAAGACATGGTTATACAAATGGAGGGGAATAACATCAAGTTTACAAGATATTTTTGTACAGTTTCTTCTGCAGTGTTCAGTGTATTTATATTTTATCACTTTGAGGTTTTGCATTGACACATCATCATGTTACATGCTCATTCTACACCTGCATGTGCACTTTCCGTCGGTGTGCCTGTTACATATTCTAAAAGTCCAGGGGATGTTGGGAATACAAAAGATGCAGGGGGAGGGGCATTATCACCAATGACGTAGGGAATAAAGTTAGCATTTACATGTAATCTCTATTTGAATTTAATTGCTAATAGCTTACAGAGTTATTACTACATCTTATATAAATGATTGCAATGTATTTATATTCTCACAGTTCTTTACCAAAATACTTTATTTTCACAAGTGCATCATCCTGTTGCATGCTCCCTCTGATAACGCTGATAACATATTCAGTGAATGAAAGTGACATGTATAGATGTAAGCTATTCATAATTCTCTCTCTCTCTCTTTTCTCTCTCTCTCTCTCCACTCTGAAGGTAAAATCTGCAACATTACTGGTTCAAAACAGGATTTTTTTTTTATAGAAAAAGCTCATTTGGTACTGCAAACGGTTTAGGAAATAAAATAAAATAAATGTTCAGATGAAAGGCACAGCAAGACAGATATTTTTGTACTATTTATATACTTTTAATATACTTTGTAGTCTTTGTAGAATACACCCTATTCAGTTGCAACTTTATATTTTTCTGTTTCGATACATAATAATCATATAATCATTAATCGATGTATTGAAACTGGTTTGTTACAATAAAGTGACTTAATGATTTGTATCATTAACTTTCATATAAGTAGAACAATGGTGTTATATGTTATGCCCCTGTCAATTGGGGTGGGGGATTGAGCACTCACTGCTTGGGTGGATTTCTTTTGATATCATTTGTACAATAACTCCCGATACCCTTCACAAAGGACGAGCTATGAGACACCATGATTGTTCAATAACTTCCAATAATGGGAACATAATGCACTATTTAATTGATATTTTCATAAGAATTTTTCTATGGATCAACCCAGAATCCCTGAAATTTTATGTCTAGTAACCAGCCCATTAGTTTAAAACTCATAAATTCTATCCAATTCTAATCTGATATCTGATATAGATTTTGGGGGGTAATGGCCATAACTTGAAATATGAAGGAACCAATACAAAAGTACTTATCCAAGTAAGTAACAAATTAAGGTTAATGCCAACTCAAATATGCACATTAAAATTCCAAATTAACAGCCACATCTATAATTTATTTTAGTCACTGTAGAGAGTTCACTATCTAGTCCTAACTGACATGCTATTTATACCAGTATAAAGTACACACTTGCAGACATCTGATGCACGTGGAACTTTTCTACTAAAGGCGAGGAAGCATAAATACCGTAAGAATGGCACAAATTAAGTAGATTCATTTAAAATACCCTTAACTAATTAATGGCTAAGAAATTAATCATCTTGAAAAACAATTCATATCACATCAATCAGACTGCCTGTAGCATTCAACAGGCAAGTCCAAAAATTTATATTTTCTACATTTTTATTAGTTATGTATGTGTGTCTGGTTTTTGATGTCCTAATTTCTTGTTCACCTGCTATGTTAAGTACTGAACAAAGGTATATCAATCATGTTAATTATTGAAATATCAAGAGTGTGCACATTTTTATTTTTGAACAAAGTGCTACATAAATGCTGTCAAATATATTGTATGCACAAACAGTGAGATAAACTTATGTAATATTGGTATTTCACATGATGTAAGTTGTCCGACAGACTATACAATATGACCCATGAAAAACTTTTCATAAGATAAACATTCAAACATTTTTATGAAGGATGGAAATCTATGTTGCTATAGGCTGATATGTACATCAACGAGCCAATGACTCATTATCTCTTTTGAAAATAAAGAGAATTATAATATATAAAGTGTTTTTCAGATTTACCTCAAGTTCCGAAATGGAATCAAAGTACTTGAAAGTACTGATGACGAGTTCTTTCAGAATTTTCAATTTCTGTTATTTATTATATTAAAAAAATTATCTTAGTTTTCCTTTACAAGAGTGAAAAAGTATTGTATGATTGATCTAAAGTATACGTTTATCCACCTGTGACATATGTGGACCGGTAAAAATTACACTCATTTGGTGTAAAATTTATTTAAATAAAACTTACAAGGACAATAAGAATATTTGGTTTACTGCTGACATATTTTTTTTTAACAATGCATGATTACTCTGCCTTATATGAAAGACTTTACTTTTATCTTATTTCTTAGAATTCATTTCTATTTATATATCTACCGATTTATTTATTTATTATAGCTTTTGTTTGCAAATTTTCGCTGAGTATTTCTGGTGTCATATCCCACTCTGTTACCAATTACCCCTTTAAAGTCACTTACATTTGTCATGTGTGCTCTTTAATAGTCATGTTCGTGCAAACTTACACAGTATTTACTGTGTTTTGTAAGCAAGTCTTCTATCATATTCTGATTATGATTTTAAATGGCTAATGGTTTTGAAAAAAAAAGAATAATTGGCCTTATTCAAGCAAGTATTAGTAGATTAAACTATAACACCTGAAGAAAACCACCTGCTGCCACCACCCAAGTGGTGAAAAGTTTATGGACAGTGATCACAAGTTTGATGGGGGTTGGAGGTCAGTGTTTTTGGTACCCATTGGTTGAAAGCAAAATTTTAATGGTCCAGAGACAACAGATAAATAACCTTGCTCATCAAATTTGTAGAAATTTTCTTAAACATAAGCCTGATTAAATGTTGTGAATATACCTTTACACATCATTCAAGAAAGTAGTAGTAATGAAACTTCCACAAAATCATAATAAAATAAAATTAAAGATTTGAACAAGAAAATGCTCCAGTCTGCAGAGAGTTTTTACTGAACTAAAACTTGTGACCAGGGACTGGTACACTAAATTGTAGTAATAAAACATTAAAGTCACAGAGAATTGCGATTGTCTGCTTGGTATCTGCAACAGGTTTACGAAGGTTTCCATACTCATTCACAACCATTTGTAGATGTGCATTCTGATAGTGAAATTGTGATCGATCAAGTGATATATCCATATGCTAGCATGTTGAAATTTTAGGCAGGGAAAATATTTGCCATAATATCTCAAAGAATACATAAAGCAGATTTTCTAAACTTGCATTTTGGGTCCCAAAATCCCTTAGCGATGAGCAAATGACAACCAACACATCAGTATGCAGTGCCTTGTTGAAGCATTTAAGGTCAAAAAATGATTTTCCTTTGCATATCATTACTGTAGATGAGACTTGGGTTCATTACAATGAGCCAGAGAACAAAGCAGAGTGTAGGGCCTGGGTACTCACCTACATAATCTTGAGTTAAATACCATAACCCATATCCTAACTTGTTTGCAGATGAGCAATACAGGTCCACTAAGGTTTTTTTGTTAACATCATTGTTAATTTCAATAGAAATAGGTCATGACCTTGACTTTTGACCTCACTTCATTTTGAAGGTCTTTTTCAGAAATCATAAAAACTGAAAATGTCAAGTCATTTTCTGTTCTAATAATCAAGTTATAACAATTTGAAGCCATTTTACGAAATTTTCAAAATTAAACGCAAAAATGCGTTTCCTAATTTTCAACCTAATTTCACGAAATGAACAAACTTTAGGCGATGTAAAACAACATTAAAACCAACCAACCAACTGCATTTATGACTTAGACAAATTTTTACATTATTGACAAACCTGTTGTTACCACTACCCGGTAGTTTTTTATGTGTAATCTCAAATTTTCAGGTATTGTAGAATGTAAACCAAATATTAAATATTATATTGAACTTATGGGGAAAAGGGTTTATAGTTTCATTTAAGTGGGAATTCAGATATTGCGTTCACCCTAGAAAGCAGTACACATAAAAAACTACCGGGTAGTGGTAACAACAGGTTTGTCAATAATTGATACAGTTGTTTATACAGTAAGCAACTGTTTCAATACATGAGCAATTTTGACAGCCCCCTCCCCTCCAATGAAAACGTAATGCCCATCCAGCCCGCAACCTTTAACAGTAAAGGGATATTAGGTTGCAGAGATTCAATAATAATATTAATACTAATATTAATTAGTTTGAGACATACAGCTATATCAGTATAGGAGACGCGGATACAAAGTCCGGGACACATGGATAGACAAACGAATTCACAGTACCCAACACCCCGTCCCATTGTGGCGGAGGACAATTGATTGAAGTTTGGCATGTACATTGTGTATCATCTTCAATTAAATATCTGTAATATGTTAAACTTCGCAGATATGCGTTTTGAGAGAATCATATCGGTTTAATATCAGTCAATGCATGCTATATATATTACCATTGGATCTGGACAATTCGTACCCAAGAAGTTTCGTACCCTGGACATTTTGCACCCTTTTGGACAATCCGTACTCAAATGGTTGAGTCCTACATACAGGACGTTTCGTACCCAAACTTAAAGACGTTTCATACCAATTTGTTCAATGAATGTCACGGAGTTTCATAACACAAGCCATAGGACATTGCAATTATTGCCACAATTTTCTCTGAAAGTCTACCACCACCACCCCTTTTTAAAATTTTGAAATTTAATACTATCCAAAGACTTTCGGTGACCATTTGTGACCTGTGATCCTTGATCAGTATGTATTAATATTAATAATTCATTTATCAACATTAATAATTCGAATTATTAATATTAACAATTCTATGGCAAGCCAAAGTGGACAAAAGTACCTTATTTATTCATATTAATAAATGAATTATTAATAATAATGTGGTGACTGAATAAAAACCAAGAAACAGAACAATAACAACAAGTCATCCCGAACTGCATTATGGGGCGACTTAATTAACTATTTTTTTGCAAGTACTGATTATTTTTTTGCCAGAACTCAACCTTAGAAAGTGAAATCATGACTCTTCAGATGAAACTTTAAAAAACCAAGGTCCCATGCCATTGTCTGTGCTGGCAAGAATGAGAACTGTCACTGTAGTTGGATCAGTACAAAGTTCTGCAATCTCAAATTTTATTTTGGCATAACTAGTACTATGTTTAAAAGACGGATACTTTTGGAAGTACAAGTACTTACACAAGTAAAGCAAACTGAAAACACAGATAAATTACACTTGAGCCACTCTAAGTTTGGGTTGTTTTTTGCTAAAAGAAACAAATAAGTGTGTATTTTAGATAATTACTTTTATTTATTAAATCATAGTCTAATCATGGAAACATTAATCACACTGAAACAAGATCGAAACACACTGTAAAAAATATATGATAATCACTTTTTACATGGAAACAATGAAACTGAAACAAGGTCAAAGCATACTGTAAAAATATATGATAGTCACTTGTTTTACAATCACACTCAAACAAGGTCATAGCATACTGTAAAAATATATGATAGTCACTTGTTTTACAATCACACTCAAACAAGGTCATAGCATACTGTAAAAATATATGATTGTCACTTTTTTACAAGGAAACATTATTCACACTGAAACAAGATGGAAGCGTACTATAAAATTAAATGATAGTCACTTTTTTACAAGGAAACATTAATCACACAGAAACAAGATTAAAGTATACTGTAAAAAATATATGATAATCACTTTTTACATGGAAACAATGAAACTGAAACAAGATCCAAGCGTACTGTAAAAATATATGATTGTCACTTTTTTAAACCATTGATTTGGTCAGTTTGAAGTTGACATTTTGGACGCATTTTCCTTTGATGGTTTATTGGACACATTTTCCTTTGTTGGTTTACCTGAAAATAGATAAAAATGATATGTTTTTGTTATCTTTCAGATTATTTAGTACACAAAACTAATCATTTTTACGCACAGTTATCCTTATATGCCAAAAGGAAAAAAAAAAAAAATTCATTAATCATTTGAAACATATTGTGAATATATTATACACCTTATATAATTTATAAGTGTTCAACTTTTTCAAAATTCAACAATATAAATTTTTAGTCCAGAGAGCAAAAAAAAAAAAAAAAAAAAAAAAAAAATTGCCTTCAAAAATCAAAATTTTGTTGAAATATAGTCCAGTGGTTTCAGAGACAATTTTCATGAAATCAGGCAACAAATGAACCGAATTTTCATATTCCAGCAATAATCAGCCAATGGAAATGTTTTCCAAAATATGTTTAATGGCCAAGTAAATACTTTGTATATTTGAAATTTGAATGAAATTGAACAATACGTACAACCTAATTGATCATCTATTTTTTTTTGCTCACCTGGCCACAGACTCTATTTTGAAAGTCACTTCCTGAAAACATCAAAACTTGAAAACCCCATGACAAAATCTTTTCATATAATCAAGAAACAGACATTTTAAGCTCAATTCATCAGTAAGGTGATGACTTTAACCTTTGACCATTTACTCCATGTTGAAATACAATGCTTGAAAGCATCAAAACTTAAAATCTAAATTGAAATATGAGCAAAAATACCATAAATAGTAGAAGCATATATGTCTAAAAAAAAGGTCATGACTTTGACCTTGACCTCATTTTGAAGGTCATTTAAAAAGCACCAAGACTAAAAACCTGTTCAAAAAGTCAAGTTTTAACAATTTGAAGCCATTTTAGGGAATTTTCAACATTTAACACAAAAACTTTTCAACCAAATTTTAAAAAATTAACATCCAATTTTCAACCAAATTTCACAAAAAGAACAAACTATTGACTTAAAACCCTAGAGAAGCGAAACATCTCATCAAATTTTTTCTCCCTTCATTTGAAATGAGGATTTTTTTTTTTTTTTTTAGATTTTTGCACCCCTAGGTCACCTTTACCTAGTTTTGGTATCCATGGCAATGCAATCAACAAATCTGAATTGCACCATCCAATATATACATGTATTTCTGTCCAAGTTTCATTCAAATCTGACCAGTAGTTTCTGTGGTGATGTCAAAAATGTGTGTCAACATTACACACACAAGCACACACATACACATACTGCACTATGCAATAAGCTAAAAATTGGTCATTTACTTGGTTTTTTCCTATATTACAGCAGTTTCAGTAGAAGCCCACAAAAGTAAAAATGTCGGCTATTCAATGCATGTTGGCTACTTTCATTAAAAACATGAACCTTGTGCATGTGTTATGTACATAAATAAACCTTATCTGCTGGCTACTTTTTAAGAGTTGTCTGCCACTTCAAAATCTACTGAAAGGGCTGATTTATAGTTACAGAGGTGATCTTGAATTCTGGAAGATCACTGATAGAAGTTTTAATGACTTTCACTTTAAATAACCCTGTATCAAAAGTTTTTTGGTGAGCTGCCGGACCCTTGACAAGAAACTTGCACACTGTTTGCTGCTTGCATTGTGTACAACTTTAGTTACATGTACACCATAAGCAGGGAATTATGGTACTACTGCTAAGAATAGAAAAGTTGACCATTGTGAAATTGAAGCAGTAGTTGTAAATGTAGTTTTTTGTCCGAGTGATGTTCAAGTAATAACTCAAAGCACGAGGCTGAACAGGAAGATTGTGTACTATCTTTTATCTCAGATTCACCTGGATAAATTAAGTCAAATAGTATAAAAACTTTGTATTATTCACTTACTTCCATGTTTCAAATACTTCAGCATTTGGATTGCGCTGCTTCTACACTCGCTCCAAAGTGCTGTTTGTATACATATAGGTATGTCAAAGGTGGTAAATACTGTTTCTGTAAAAAGAAAGAAAGAATATTTGAGTAATCAAGAAATAAATAAGAGTATGTTTCATTTTTATTGTTTGATGACATTAATGTCAAGTAGATCATCATCAGTACCAGTTGTGCACCCATCTGCTATTGTTTGCAGTTGAAATAATTGTAAACAAAGACTAATATTTTCTTCATTGCAGTCTATTTTTGACTAAATGAGTGTTACTAGTAACTATAATAATTTAATGTAAGTTTGCCTGAAAAAATGATTGAATATGCACTATATTTCACTCTATCTTGCCATATGATGTGTGTAGTAAGATATCAATATGCAAATATTAGGTTTTGTTATATGTTTATAATGGAAGTATACAAACATTATTTCAATATACTCAATTAATCAGTGTTTTATATACCTTGTCCAGTGGTAACAATACTTTACTTTGTGGCTGATAAAAGAATTTTTGTCATTAAATTTTGAAAGATTTATGGTTGCCTTTAGGCGCATTTGTTTCCTTCATCATTCAATTTCAATATCCTGATACAGTTGACAAGAGTAATTTGTATAATAAGGGCATCTATTTACTTTTAGTAAAGTGCACGCATGCACCTCATTAGACTTTACCAGATGAGCATCTCCACTAAAGCGAAGTTAATGTTTGGATTACTTTTAGTGATTATATGTGAAATTTGATTACTTTGTATAATATTCAGCCTGTTTTTATCAAAAGCCTTTCCTGCTTTCCCACTGAATGTTGCTGTGAGCAGCTCTTGGTGTGTAAAAAGCTGTTTAAAGAGTGCCCTTGTCAGAGCTTGTGGACCTCTTTCATGCATTAGCATCCATTTCTTCGACTCTAAAACATCTTTTACTGCACTCGAATAATCTGAAAAATACCTTTTTTAAGCTCACCTGAGTTTTAGGTAATTGTCATTACATGATCATAATTAATATATACAGTTTGTGAATAATAATGAAATTGACAGCTAGGAGGTTGTTTTATTTGATATAAGATACTATTTATGAAAAGATGTATGAGAAAGTTGAATTACATGAGGATTACTGTGACCAAGTTTCAAGGTCACAAGATCAAAGGTCAGGTCACAATGACCTGTTGACTTTTCACATATTAAAAAGTCCCAAAAGGAGCCAAAAAGGCAGAAATTGGTCAGTTGTGATAATCTTTTCTTTGTTGTTGTACATCAACTACTTTCACACACAAACACACACACACACACACACCATTTACTGCTAAATGTTTTGGCTTGAACACATGCCATCCAAATCATACACTTTGAAGTTCCAGTTGTCATTTTTTAAATGATGAAAACAACCACTTGATTTAGGTTGAATTCAATGACAGTCTATAATCATGTTTCAGCATTTGTGCTCATATGCGTTTAATTCCCAATGGGCCTCTAGCTTCTCTGTATAATATTTTGTAATTGATGCATTTATGATTGCTTTGACTGTTACCAAGTAAATGTTTGTCGCATGAAACATTTCAATTTCCTGACAAAAGTACATGAACAATTACATGCATCAGTAATTCATCTATCATGATCCTATTTTAAAGTAAAACATGTAAGGAAGTACATGAGAAAGAGAGTTCCTCAAGTGAGACTAGTTTGAAGTACACTTTGGATTCCTAAACTACCCACATTTTCAGCTCAAAGTTTTTTTAATTAAAGATATAATGTTTCAGATGTCATTTAAACATAGTTGCGATAGTTATGCATTTTGTGAAACAAAGATCCATTACAAAATAGTTTTTTTCATATTTAGTTTAATAGGTCATAGAATTCTGATCTTATATTTTAAAAAAAATTGAAATACCTTTTATTTCGTCTTTAACTGTAGAACGTTCTTGTTCACCAATCTGAAAAAAAAATGCACCAAAAAAATTCAGATATGTTATATTGATATGTTGACACAGGCCCAGACTTGTGAAAGTCATTAACAATTCAATGGATGAAGTCAATACCTTATCAATAAATATGACGTCTCTGTATCTAATCCTGTTTTGGATATATTCGGCATGGCATAGCCTTAGTAATAAGTGTTTCTTCTGTTCCTATTTTGTCATATCACATGATGGGTGTTGCATCCAAGCCAGGAGACACATAACCTTCTGGAGCACCAGGTCCCACCTTAGTTTTATTTTGGGAGTTATGTGTTTTTAACATAATTCAATACATGTTCATATTAATATATAAGACTTTGAATTTGATATGGATAGGCACTTTTGTGTTGGGATTGATGATTCAAATAAAGTAAAAACAATTTGGTAGTCATTTAAATTATAACAAATAGGTCAATTTGATCTGTAGCTCACCTAACATGACGAGTATTGCGAGATCAAACAAAAACTTGGAATTAACATTATAACCAAGGGAAAAGTTACAAAAATAAATAACCAAAAAATAGATATGCACAACCATACCGGTAATGAATTTAAAAAATTGCCACACCAGTAGTGTGGTTCTAGTACTTTGTATAGGGTCCTAACCATCCCACTGAATGAATCATGCTTTACTATTTTGAAAATATTGCTTCTGCAATTTGAATTTGCAAAGTGCTTTTTATAGCAGTTTATTTTATATCCAATATGGAATTTAATATTCTGAAAATATTTCTTCTGCAAATCTGATTTGCAAGTTGCTGTTTATAGCAGTATAACTTCCATATTATGAATATTTAATAAAAGTCAATTATTAATACATCTGGAAACTGTTTACATTTGCAAGTTTATATTATGAAGACATTGGATTTTACATTCTTAACAATTTATTTAAAAAAATAAGATTTACTTATTACTATCACACAATTACATGAGATTCTAACCAAAATACTTATTGCCTAGGTCTCTTATCAAGCCCAAGCAATAATAACAATAATAATAAACGGACTAAAGAGCAGATGACCCCAACATTTCCTTTGGGGAATATAAATATGTATAACCACTTAATAACTAAATGTCCTGAATTTGATAGCTTTCCTCACATTATGACATACAAATAATATTTTTGGAGTTCAAGGTTAGGGTGAAATAAAAAACAAGGTGAATCTTTCATTAATGCAGCAAATACAGAAGAAATAGACAATTCAAAACCTTGCGGGAAAAAGCAAAAAACAAAAAAAAATAAATAAATAAAATAAAATAAAATAAATAAATAAATATATAAATGAAAAACAACATTTATTTTGGATGAAACATGGAACAACATGGCTTGTTGTAGCAGTCAACCAGTGAAGTCCAAAATTTGTGTCTTATTGCCCCTTACCACCAGAAGTAAGTATGTTAAATACTTAAATAAACTTGCAAAATTCTTAAGCCTAACAATACCAGATACATTTATATCAAATTCTATAAAAACTTGTTAGATGATTTGGATAACATAAAAACCAATGTTAGTCCATCAAGACTGTTATATGATTAGTTTTGATGTGGTTTCATTATTCACAAATATTCCTGTACATGAATCTATTAATTTAGCTACTAAATAGAGGCTATTGAACTTCACAACAGGTGTCATTTCATATTCAATGACAAGCCGATAGTAATAATGGGGGGGGGGTCTGTGTATTTTGTTAGTAGCATCAGTCCATTAGTTGTTAGCTGTTACTTGTTAGTCAAAAATTTAAATAATAATAATTGAAAGTATACACCATATTTTTTATACACTAATAGAAAAATAATGGGAAATAATTTCACACAGCCATTATTGAAAAAGTGCTGATAACTAATAATTTACCCCAACTCATTTTAGTTCACATGGAGAAAAATATGGATGGAAAAAAGTTTTGAACTTTATTTTCCTGATATTTGCTGTATATTTAGAAATAAAGAGGTCGCCATGGACTTTTTCTCTATCATTTATAAAAACATAAAAATTTAAGGTTCTCTTAATATGAAGAAAATCTTAAAAACATTTTTCATTTCTCATTTTTGACAAAAACAATTGTATTCCGAAACGGCTATCCAATGCTGTAAAATTAAAAGGTCACTTATACATAATGAGCATACTCACTGTTACTTTTGATACCGAGTTTAACTTTGGAGGACGTACAGGAGTAGGACGCTGAAATGGTAAAAGCAGTAAAACGGCATTTCATATTTCTTATTCACCACCTGGCTGATTTATTGGCGAGTTAAAAGGACATATCATAAAGTGATCAAAGACATAATTTATAATACAACTTTAAACATTGAATATAACAAACTTCATTATCTGTCATATTACTTGATAACAAATATACTGTTATCACTAAAGAAATGGGGTTGGGGGCAAAAAGTATCTTCCTCTAACAGGATAAGGGATATATGTAAGAATTCACATGAAACTTATTTAATTTGTAATTTAAACTACTTCCATGTGTCAAGGATTCTTTCAATTTGCCATGCATGAAAGAGTTGTCTTCTGGATTTTCTGTTGAACTAACAGAAATTGCACTTCTTTTTCCAGTCATCTTTATATAATAATAATGATAATTTTATTTCCCAAACATGGTACATGCATGTAATGGCAATATATACATAAACTAAATCATGGCAATATAAACATAATTCATTTGGATAAAATTTGACAGACATACTTACCTTTACCTTCGATGGTGTCTTTATACTTGGAGTGGCAACAGATTTATGCTGAAAGGACAAAAGCAGTTTAGCTTTTCAAAATTTTAATATTTATTATTATGCAAACTGATTATGGGTTTACCATAAGCTATATCATACAAGACATACTGGGGGCATTTAGTTTTTGTTTACACCGAGGAGGAACAATTAAGGGGAAGTCTTGGAAAATAATGAGAATTTATCTCATTGTGAGCATTGTATAAAACATTGACCCAAGACATGAAAATGGGTAGTGACTGTTTTTTGGCCAAGCACACAGCATTATGATATTAAAGTCACGGGTCCTTCAGAATAGAGACCTTAACAAGTAGATAACTACCAGATGTCCCCCCGCATGGCAAAATTTTTTTATATGCCATACTGTGATTAAAGGTTTTGTGTTATAAAAGGTACCGTATGTTTATATTGCAATTTGAAACTGGATATAATACCAAATATGAGTGAAATATCGCCAAGCATGACAAAAAGAAAGTCTGGACACACATCATTTTGATGAAATTTCCTAAGTGAAAGGATCATAACTCCACCAAAACTCAGTTGAACAGAACAAAAAGCAAACTGGATCTGTAAATTGCCACTTAAGACTCACATTCCAAATTTAAGTCAAATATCTCCAAGCATGATGAAAAAAGTCTGGAAAACCATTTTGATGAAAATCCCTAAGTGAAAGGGGCATAACTCCAGCAAAACTAAGTTGACAGGAACGAAACATGAACTGGATCTGCAACATGCCACTATAGACTCACATCTCAAATTTTGAGTCAAAAATCTCCAAGCATGATGAAAAAAGTCGGGAAAACCATCATTTTGATGGATTCATTAAATGAAAGGGGCATAACTCCACCAAAACTCAGTCAACCAGAACAAAACATGAACTGGATCTGTAACATCCCACTATAGACTCACATATCAAATTTGAGTAAAATATCTCCAAGCATGATTTTGTTTTTTTTTCTTTCATCCATTTATAACACTTCCTATTGATATTGGATGCTTTTGCCAGTACAGAGCAACAAAAGGGGGATAGGTGTGAGCTGCCTGCAATGCCATGTGCCTCTTGTTGCCTAACATTTCATGAATAAGTTTCACACTGAAATATGTATCTGCTGCCAAGACTGTGATGGCCATCATAAAACTGATAGCATTGAAAATATTACTGGCATAATAATTAACACTCATTAATTTATTGGTAGATAGGAGTTTCATTCATACAAATAATTTGCTGGAAGTCTCTATTCCTCTTGAGCAAAATTCAAAATAACATAACACAAAGAATTTCTTAACCTGTATGCAACAATATATATTTTTGGTACTTTAAGTATTTTATTTCAATATCTTGAACATTTTTTGCACTTTGTATTTCTGAAGCACCTGGCTAGGGCTGTAAAATTACAACAGTAATGTAATATTTAAATATAAACATACTCACCATTACTTTTGAGGCTAACTTTGGAGTGCATACAGGAGTAAGATGCTGAAACAGTGAAAGCAGTAAAATAGTACTTCAAATTTCTTATGCATCACTATATCGATATATTGATAGTGATTTAAGGACATGCAATATCACATATACTACTTCCAAGGAAAGTAATGGTTCTAATTGCAAGATGACATCTTACTTTAAGAAACTTTACAACCCGTTACAAAGATATGAACTTTCCTGAAGGCATGGAGTTTTACTAGTAGATTAACAGAAATTGACTATTTTTTTTTAAGTCATCTTTATATTTGATAGGTATACTCACCCTTACTTTCAATGGCAACTTTAAATTTGGTGTGGAAATGGGAGATTCAAGCTGAAAGGAGAAAAACAGTTCAGCATTTCAAATTCCAATATATACTATTGTGCAAATGGTTTTTAATGCTGTTAAATCAAGTATTTAAGCTAGCCATAGTGTCAACCATTAAAAAAAACTGTCATCTGTCTCCAGAATTGTCCTTTGTGTAAATAGTAACATTTTGACACCTCCTAATGGGGTTCTTAAAAGTTTTTGCAGTTGCATATTTATTACGATTTTGCCATTGATATTTCATAAGAGGCATGTTTAGTGCATTACAATGGCATGTGGTATACATCTACTTCTTGCAAAATAATTAAGATAGATGACTAGTGTTCTAGAAAAGTTCTTGAACCAGATCACTTGCATCACCAAATATCAATGTCGTCCTGATCCCACACAAGTCGGGATTTTTACAATCAGTGTTTGTCCCTTTTCCTTTATACATTATTGAATCTTGTTTTGTGTTATTTGAGGCATTCGCTTTTGCTAAGTATACCCGTATCCAGCTGCTGTTTTATATTCTTCTCGTTACCAATTTCTAATACATACTGAACTTGATTCATTGGTGTGATTTTGCCATGCAAATTATGGACATACCATACTTATGGCTAAAGGATTTAACATGAATGTAAAAATGTTCACTACATGTCATATTTCCTTATGACAGAAACAGTATTTATGAGTTTTTACTATTAATACAAAAGGAATGTGGTAAGGGGGCATAAAATACCCTCTTCGTATAGGAGTAGATATCAGTAAGCTCTGGCTCTGACTATTAAACAATTGCCATGCATTAGGGATTCTTTCATATTGCCATGTAGAAAAAAACTATTTTATGTGTTTCTTTCTTGGCTGTTTCTGGTAGATTAAAGAAATGAAACCTTTACATTTCATGAGTATACTCACCTTGTCTTTCAACGGCGACTTTAAATTTGGAGTGTAAAAAGCAGATTTGTCCTAAAAGGAGAAAAGTAGTTTAGTACAATTAAACCTTGCTATACTCCGGCCATTTGGTTTACTAAAATTTTGGCATTATAAAGAAGTTTGGCAATACGCTGAGGGAAACTTATAGAGAAAAATATAGACAAAATTGGAAATTACGACTTTAAAAATCTATGGCGATAAATGAGGTGAGGGGCATTATGACGTTTTACTGTATATCACATTCCAACATTAATTATTATACTGCTTGATTACTACTCTGTTAAATCAGATATTTATTAAACTCTCCAGAATCTAAACCATTGCAGAAAACTGTCAACTGTTGAGTATTGTTCTTGTATAAAATAACACTTTTGGCAGTGAAGGTTATGATACATTCTTTTTTCAAAAATAAAAGAGTAATATCCCTCTTGGACCTCAGAAGGGTAATAAATGAAAATGATTGAAAGTCTACTCTGGTATCTTGTGAATTTAAATTTTTTGAAATCTAAAGTTATAATATTAAACTCTAGCATGTGGTTTTATCTCGATTGCTCCGAGAAATATCGTTTAGTCCTACCAGATCTTAATAATAGATTAAGTGGTTTAGTCACTTTATGTTGTAACATTATTGTTAACTAGTTTTGTATCCCTAAGTGTTATTACTTGTTTACCTCATTGAAAAGTACATGCATGTGCCTGTGCATTTAGAGCACAATAAATGGGGATCTAAGACTTCAAAAGAATCTGTTTAATCGTTTAGGAGGAGCTTAATGCACAAGGTTTGATGCACACACACACACACACACACACACAGAGAAAGAGAGAGAGAGAGAGAGAGAGAGAGACTGAGGGTAATTTCATATCCCCTGATCCACATTCGCAGTGATGGGGATAAAAATTTATTACAGATTAAGTTTTAAAGCTAAGTTTGAAAGCTGGTATTACATGTTGAGCGAGTCTTAAGAGTACATCATATAACAACTTGTTTATGAGCTAACTATTTATTGTGTGCTTGAAATCTGTTTATACATTGTATTTGACAGGCCAGCATAGCTAATACTGAGCATTATTTACAATTTTGGTCATTAAACTTTTGACTTTCACCTGTAGGGGACATGTTTTGCTGGCAATACTGACTGTAGGCTTGTTATAATTATTGTTCTAAGTGAAACAAATTATATATATTTTTTTCCTTCAAATGTAACAGGAAAGCTGTGAGACCTGTATCCTGACATTTCTTTTTTAGCTCACCTGACCAAAGGTCATGTGAGCTTATGGCATAGCGCAGCATGTGTATGTGCATGCGTGTGTCGTTAACTCATTTGGTGATCCTGGGGTGCAAAATTTTTAAAAAATATTCTCTGAAACCAATTATTGGAGAAGAAAATCTGATGTGATATTTGGCTTCTCTAAAGTCTTAAGCCTATAGTTTGTTCATTTCGTGAAATTTGGACGCAATTTGGAAGATATATAAAGATGAAGTTTTTAAGTTTTAGTCTTTTCATGACATGACCTTCAAAATGAGGTCATGGTTTGAGTTCAGGGTCATGACTTTGGTTACTATTTTGGCCATATATGAATATATTTGGAAACAGATTTTAATTTTTGTAACGTTTACCAATATCATGACTTGCATAAGGATCTTTTTGGTATTGAAAATCTCACCTTTGTTTATAATGCATTACTTTTTTCTCACTGAATAAGATGAGAAAGAAAAAATAAAAAAAGAGGGGAGTTATTTCTAAAGGAAATTGGGTTAGTTTTGATGAGAAGTGGAAGGATTGGGATAGATTTTTTCAAAATCAGAACATAAAAGTGTATGAAAATTTATTTGTCAATATAATTGTAATAATTATTATTGTTTAGTTTATATCTTTATTATACAATGGTTAACTATAACTTGTATAACTGTCCACATATCTGATATTTTTATGCATTCCGATATACTGTCGACTTGCCCAGTGTGCATGTACGAGTAAATGTGTGAATGCAAGGTGTTATATCTTCATTATATATTGTTTAAATAAATAAAAAAAAAAAGATGAAAGATATTTTGATTCAATTTTTCATTATTTTATGAATTTAGCTTTATGCAATATGCAAGCTACAAAAAGTGAATTTTATTGTGAACTTAAACATTTTAACTAGTCTTTCTTTATCAGGTGAGTGTATCAGGCCCATTGGGCCTCTTGTTATTTTTAATTTTAGCTCATCTAAAATGGTTTTAAATTGCTTTCTATTGACTATTTATAAAGATAATGACATGGGGTTTTTAGATTTGATGGTTTTTTTACCCAACCTTCAAAATGAGGTCAAGGTCATGACTTATTTTTCAACCTTTGAAATTTTTGCTGTATTTTTGCTGTTTCTAAAGATATTTAATGCTATTTTCATTTAAAAAATGATTGGCATGACAAATTCTAGCTATTTTCATTAATATCTGACAAACTATTTAGGAGTTACTGCTCCTTAAAGGTAAAATATTTGCATAAATTTATAGATTTTGATTATTTTCTTGAAACCTTTTAGAGATAGATAAGTGTACTATTTGCAAAAAATGATTGACATGATAAGATCTTACTGATTAGAAAATTTCATAAATATTGGATCATCCATGTTAGAGTTATTGCTTTTGAAATGTCATATTTTTCTACAGCCTAGCCATATATTACTGTTCAAAATTATCTCCCTTTGATTATTTATAAGTGTTTTTGAATCATTTACAAGTTAATGTGCCTTAAAAGCAAATTGTTTTGGAAATGTACACATAAACCATGGGGGACCAGGTGAGCAGTACAGGCCCTAATGAGCCTCCTGTTAGCCTATATCACTACACTATGGGTGTCTAGTGAAAGTAGGTAAATTGCACACAAGTATATAATTGAAGACTTTTCCATGACTGACTAGATGGACATCTCCAACAAGTCCAGACATGGTAAATTTTTAAATTTCACCTATTGGTCTTTCTGCCAAGTGCTTTGTTCAGAGTTTACCTACATTTAAATTATCTAATAAACATGACCATCCGATGATGCAAAATATAAGTTGGTTAAAAATGCCTTTGCTTTAAAGATTTGCAGATTTCAAATTTAAAAAAAACAAAAAAAACACTCACATTATTTGGCTGGTACAATTGGCTATAACCTTTTGATTTTCTTTGTTTGAATACTACAGTATTTGGACTGGTGTCTGGAGACCTATCAAAACTATATGAATTGTTTGGCTCCTTGAAAAATATAAATAAATATAAAATTAAAATTGCTTAACTTAGCGTGCATGTGTTTAGAAACTGATTTTAGAACAGCATCAGTATTAAATTAAAGTTGAAACTGTAAAGGAGCAAAACAATTTTTGTAAATCAAGCTGAGGAATATTATCTTTAAAATTTTAACCAATAGAAGATTTAGGCAGAAAATCTTTGTCAAACCCTAGAGTTAAATGGTAACTCTGACAAAGCTGAATCCACAAGCGGTAGAAATAATCATTTTACTTGCATAAGGGTAAAACAGTTTTACATAATCTGTGGATTTCATTCCAAAAGTGTGTCATCTTATAAACTACTTTGAATTACTTGTAATCTAAAAGTGTCTATATTTGTAGCAATTCTTAAGAATTTTTTTTAAAATCCACGTTTTTTTTAACTCCAGAACTGAGTATTTTACATGATGGAGAAAAAAATTAATTTTGTAAGATTTCATAAAGATCACTAAACATTTAATCAAATTAATAAAGTTACTCACATCATTGAAAAGCTTGCGTGCAGGTCCTCTATGATGTTGCTGAAAAAAGTTATATCTCAAACATTAGCAAATCAAATGTACCTCCACCCATTTAATGTTATTTAATCCAACACAAGAATACCAACCAGTTATTCAAGGAGAAAGCAGAGGAGATAAAGTGAAAATGCACAACCAAGGGCAACTGTAAAGTGAAAATTCAATCTAGGGCAATTGCACACTTAACATGGAAGCGAGGCAAGATGCTCAAAATGGGCAAGCTTCTCCTGGCCCACATGCAACATCTGTCATATTTGTTTGTAGTAAACATCGACTCTAAGGAATAAGATACAAATAAAGGATGGGAAGCAAACAGATTTCTGTAATCCCAGACAAAACTAGTCTGTATATACAATGTCCAAAAACCATATATAGTGGGTTTTTTTTTAAAATATTTTTTTAAAATATATTTTGGACTAGAATTATGTCTGTGAGACACGGATGCCTCCATCCCCCTTTTTTGTAAACAGGACTAAGTCTGCCCAATGTTGCAATCAATGATGATGACAACACGATGATTACAACAACAATGACATAAATTACATCATTGCTATGTCTTGCACTTTCCAGGTTCTAGATAAATACTGAAATTCATCCCTTTAAAAGTTATTGTACATGAACCTGGAAACTGCATATATGCTAAGTGTTCAAGGTCTGCAACTCCTCTAAAAATCAACGGAATTTGTCAAGCAGCAAACTTGACTTAGATATTCATAGTGCATAGCTGCACACCAAAAATTATAGAAATTCTTTCATTCTTTCCAAAGTTAATGTGCGTTAACCTAGAAATTGCATATTGTGTAAGGATCAAGGTCCACAACTCCTGTATAAATCAAATGAATTTTCGTAAGCATCGAACTTGACCTAGATATTTATAAAATGTAACTGCAAATAAAAAAATTATTGAAATTTACCCATCCCTTTAAAAGTAACGGTGTTGAAACCTTGATTTTTCACAATTTCGAATAGTCAAATATTGTCACAACCCCTGTAAAAATCAATGGATTTTCTTAAGCATCGAAATTGACCTAGATATTTATAAAATGTAACTGCATATCAAAAATTATTGAAATACATCCATCCCTTCAAAAGTTAGAGTGCGGAAACCTTGAAATTCCACAATATCTATTGGTCAAAGGGCCACAACTCCTGTAGATAACAGCTGAATTTCTTGAACATCAAACTTGACCTAGATATTTGTAAAAAAATATTAAAATCCATCCGTCCCTTCAAAAGTAAGTCTGGAAACCTTGAAATTCCACAATTTCTAATGGTCAAGGGCCACAACTCCTGTTTAAATCAACAGAATTTCTTGAACAGCAAACTTGACATACATATTCATAAAATGTAACAGCATATAAAAAATTATTGAAATCCATCCATCCCTTCAAAAGTTACGGTGTTGAAACCTTGATTTTTCACTGGACTTAGAATTTTATAAAATGTAACTGCATATAAAAAATTATTGAAATCCATCCATCCTTTCAAATGGTAGAGTGCGGAAACCTTAAAATGTCAAAAGTTCTAAAGATAAAAGGGCCATAACTACTGTAAAAATCAATGGATTTTCTTGAACACCCAACTTGACATACATACATATAAGATGTAACTGCATATCAAAAATAATTGAAATCCATCAATCCCTTCAAAAGTGAGAGTGCGGAAACCTTTAAATTAAAAAATTTCAAATGGTAAAAGGGCCACAACTCCTGTAAAAATCAATGGATTTTCTTGAACATCGAACCTGACCTAGATATATAAAGCTGTAACTGCATATCAAAAATTATTGAAATCCATCCATCCTTTCAAAAGTTAGAGTGTTGAAACCAAGACTGGACGGACGCGACGGACAGGACAGACATGGACAACACTATATGCCCCCCATTTTCAATGGTGGGGGCATGAAAAAAATACAGGAGGGTAGTATGCTTATTGCAATCAGAATTCTCAGTTGCAATCGAAGGAAGAGGTGGCAACAAAACCAAAACTTAATATATTTAATGAAAACAACCCTCACTTTTGATGGAACTGATACACATGGGATTAAAAACAGGAGGCGTTCTTATAAAAGAATACTGCATTCAAAATTTTTACAAGAATTTCGAATTAAATCATTTCTGATAACCAATAAATTGATTCTGGTTTCAGAAATAACTTTTTGTAAATTATTGCTCATTTACTTACTTTTTGTGTTCTTGCGTCTTTTTTATCATCAGCATCTGATGGTGGGGAATACCAAATATATCCTCTTTTACATTTTCGTATCATTGGCTTTGGACTTATGTCTGAAGATGATGTTTCTGCCTCAGAATTCTGCAGTTCCTCAACATCCTTGTAAAAAAGTTAAATAAAATCATACAAAACAACCTGAAATCTGGTTCAATCCAAGGCAGTTTTGAAAATATGATTTCACAAACAGGTACTGATTTGTTCAAGTGGCGATTTTTTAAGCTATTTAACTAAGTACACTAGGTGAAACTTCACCGCAGAGGCTGCATTTGCTGCCTCAAACTTGAGCCTCTTCTAAAATGACTTGCATCAAAGCACTATGCAGATGTAGAACCCTAGACAAGAGTGTTGCATGCTCAGAGCAACTGGGCTCCCCTCTAGTGACTTTAGAAGTAAATGTGTTAAAACCTTTAAATGGTTGCCAGTTAAAAGGGCTTAATGGTTAATAAATTGTTTTGTTTTTTGCAGTATGGCTTATACCATATTTTGAATATTAAGACAATTGAAATGCTATAAAGATTTATTACCCATTTTTAAGTGTAATATAATCAGGAGCCCTTAATAAAAATGACAAACATTTTTAAAATATTCTTAGTTTTGGTAATCAAATGGTAGTATTATTCATTGTGTTTGGAGATGACCAATCAGCCTTTTAATGTTAATCTTATGTCTTGTTATATATGATTGTTATAATACCAAGCTACTGATTGGCCACTGTTGTCATTGGACCATCATGATAATGGATGAGAGCCATCAAATTTGCTCATCCTTTTTCCATCGTATGCAGACAGCATATGGTCTTTTGAACCTAGAGATAGTGTGGAATTTAAAACCTGCCCCATACTACCCATATAATTTCTTTAACTGGTACTGCCATCTCCTAGTGGCAGATTAAGTCTCCAATCCTTTTTCTTTTTTATCATATTATATTCAATAGTAAAATTAATTCACATTATATTTCATATAATCACCAAGAAATTGTTATGTGACATTGATTTTTTATTCCATTTCATTGTTTTGAATAAATGACCTATATTTCAGAGAGATTTTAAAGATCAGATTTTTTTGTTTGCATATTGCTTTTGTAAGCTATGTTTACTTTATGAAATTCCTAAACTAATCCATCAGACAATAATTTGCATGATATCTATCAGTCTTTATCTTAACACAAGACATCATCAGACAATTATTTGATGTGTCGCCTGCTCTGTAGTGGTCAAAAATAAAGGAAGTATCATGTGAACAGCACAGAGCAATCAGATTATAGTATTCTCAGTAAGTTTGTGGTTCAGTTATTGCACATGTGGTTTTTAGGTCACCTGAGCCAAAGGCTCAAGGTGACCTATTGGGATCGTTGGTTGTCTGTCCTTGTACGTAGTGCGTCGTAAACAATTACACATTTTAAACTTCTTCTCCAGAAAAAGTGAGCCAATGATCACGAAACCTGGCATGGATGTTCATTGGGCAAAGCCATTTCAATTTTGCGAAAATGGATGACCTTGACCTTCATTCAAGGTCACAGTGGCCTGAAATAGTAAAATCTTTAAACATCTTCTTGTCATGAACCAAAAGGCCTAGAAGCTTGAAACTAGATATATAGCTTCAGTGCATAAAGCTCTACCAAGTTTGCAAAGCAGATTGACCTTGACCTCCATTCAAGGTCACAGTGACCTTTAGTAATAAAATCTTTAAGCATCTACATGTCATGAACTGAGAGGCCTAGAAGCTTGAAACTTGAAATATAGCTTCAGTGCATAAAGCTCTACCAAGTTTGCAAAGCAGATTGACCTTGACCTTCATTCAAGGTCACAATGACCTTAAATGACCTTAAATAGTAATACCTTTAAACATCTCCCTGTCATGAACCAAAAGGCCTAGAAGCTTGAAACCTGATATATAGCTTCAGTGCATAAAGCTCTACCAAGTTTGTGAAACAGATTGACCTTGACTTTGAATCAAGGTCATAGCGACCTTAAATAGTAATACCTTTAAACATCTTTTTGTCATGTACCCTATTACTTTGTCCTCAGGTGACCGTTTAGGCCCACTGGGCCTCTTGTTCTTCTACACAGAGTTTGGTGAATAGCCTAACCAATCAAATTGCAGTCTCCTAATTAATTATGCACAAATTTCATCAGGCATCAAACTTGAGCAAGATCTTTGGCTAACAAGTATACTGACCAAATTTCATCAAAATCCAATGAATATAATAAGAGTTATCATTTGGAAAATATCGACCAATCAAATTAAAGTATTCTCATTAATTATGCACAAATTTCATCACACATGGAACTTGAACAAGGTCTTTGGCTAACAAGTATACCGACCAATTGTCATTGAAATCTATAAATATTACAAGAGTTATCATCTGGAAATGATCAACCAATCAAATTGCAGCATCAGTTAATCATGTGCAAATTTCATTATGCATCAAACTTGAGCGAGGTCTTAAAGGGTAAATATATTGTGTTGCTAGCAAACACCCGCTGTTTTATAAAACAAGAGGCCCAATGGGCTTGATACGTTCACCTGATAAATAAAGGCTAGTTGAAATCCTTATCTTTTACAATAAAATTCACTTTTTGTATCTTGTATATTGCATAAAAGCAAATTCATAAAATAATGAAATTGTGCAACAAAATGTCTTTCATCAAAAAACTTATTCAGTGAGAAAAAATTCATGATAAGAAAAATTAGGTTTTCAATACAAAAAACATCAATATCTTAGTCATGATATTGGTAAATATTACAAAAATTAAAATCTCCTTCCAAATATATTCATTTATGGCCAAAATAGTAACAAAAGCACACAAGGAAAAACCAAAATCATGACCTTAAACGTTAACCATTACCCCGTTTTGAAGGTCATTTTATGAAAGCACTAAAACTTGAAAACCCCATGGCATAATCTAAACATATATTCAAGATATAGCAATTTTAAGCTTATTTCACTAATACTGCTATAATTTTGACCTTTGAACTTGGCTTTATATAGGAAAACAGTCCATAATCATAAATGAGTGTCTGCATTAAAATATTTTTCAAAAACAGCAAAAATAGTAGTAAAATTACAAAGATCAAAAACTAGGTCATGAACTTGAAATTTGATCTTGACTCAATTTTGAAGGTCACTCCCTGAAAACATAAAAACTTGAAAACCCCATGACAGAATCTTTACTTATAATCAAGAAACAGTAATTTTAAGCTTATTTCACCATATAGGTCATGACTATGACCTTTGACCCTTTACACCATGTTGGAAAACAATGCTTGAATGCATCAAAACTTAAAATCTACATTGAAATATGACCAAAAATAGCTTAAATAGTAACAAAGCACATATATGTTAAAATAGGTCATGACCTTGACCTTTGACCTCATTTTTAAAGGTCATTTCAAGAAAACATCAAAACTGAAAATCCCATGTTGTTATCTGTTCAAATAATCAAATTACAACAATTTGAAGCTATTTTACAAAATTTTCAAAATTTAAAGCAAAAACGTGTTACCCATTTTTTGTCCTAATTTCACAAAATGAACAAACAATAGGCTTAAGACCCTAGAAAAGCTAAATATAACATCAGATTTTTTCTCCCATTAGCGGTTTCGGGGAAGAAGATTTTTTAAGATTTTTGCACCCTTACGTCACCTTGACCTAGTTTTGGTAGTCATGGCAATGCCATGAACAAATCTGAATTGCAGTGGCCCATACATGCTTCTGACCAAGTTTCATTGAGATCTCTCCAGTAGTTTCAGAGGAGAAGTTGAAAATAGGTGTTAATGACGCATGCATGCACACACACACACACACTCTGTGATATGCCATAAGCTCACATGACCTTTGGTCAGGTGAGCTAAAAATGAATCACAAACATGATAAAAACAACATAGGAGCAACAATAAAATTGTAACACAAACATCATAAAAACATCATAGTAACAAGCATTTAAAGTTAATCACAAAAATGATAATAGGTATGCAGGAACATCCGTGAGTTGAATAAACTATAACCGTCATAAAGTTACAGAGAAGAAATTCCGAAAAAAAATTATGTAACCGCAATAAAATTTCTGAAATGACATCGAAACATAGAGGCCTCACATTTAAGGACAAGACTTTGATGATGAAATTTTTTTATTTGGACAGGTCATATCACTGTTGTAATACTTTATTTGTAAGGAGCTTTCCTTTTGAATTCAAATCAATGGATATAGTGTATACTGGAGATGTAGGCATGTTGCTGCACAGGAACAGAAAAAATTCTTGACAGCAGATTGATGCAAGTTAAAACATTTTTTCATAATAACTGAAAAAAAAAAACAACAAAACAAAATCAAATATTCAAATTTGCCTACCACAGATCCACACATTTTATTTGATCTTTCTTTTTTTATTGGTACTTTTGGGCTCCTTGCTTTAAATATTCTCTGAAAAGTAAAAAAAAGGAAGAGGCCCAGCTTTAGATATTCTCTGAAAAATAAAAAAAACAAGAGAGGCCAATAGGGCCTGTATCTCTCACCGAACCCCCCCCCCCCCCAGTGGTTTATGTGTACATTTCAGAAAAAATTACCTTTAAGGCACATTAACTCATAAATGCTTCAACAGAAGAAAACACTTATAAATAATCAAAGGGAGATAATTTGAACAGTAATATATGGCAATGCTGTAGAAAAATATGACATTTCAAAGGCAATAACTCTAACATGGATGATCCAATATTCATGTAACTTGCTAATCAGTGAGATCTTGTCATGTCAATCATTTTTGCAAATAATAAACTTTATCTATTTCAATAATTTTCAAGAAAATAATCAAAAACTATAAAAATATGCAAATATTTTACCTTTAAGGAGCAATAACTCCTAAATTTTTTGTCAGAAATTTATGAAACTTGCTAAATAGCTAGAATTTGTCATGCCAAATGCTATTCACATGATTTGTGCTACATGTGTGAAGCAGTGATCATGAAGATCACATATGACATGTGAACATGTATTCTTACAGTATTGCTAAAGCAATACAGTGTCCCCTTTTGGCCTTTGCACTCAATGGTCTCTTTTCATTTCACTATAAAATGTAATGAAACTTTCTATGTCCAAGGGCCATAACTTCTGTGAAAATCATTCAACTGTAACGTCATTCGAACTTAATTTGTAACTTGTCGTGATAAGACTATATACAAAATATGAAATCAATTGAATGAATTTTTACAAAAAAAGTCCTGAAAACATAAAATGTAATGATATTTTCCATGTCCAAGGGTCGAAACTTTGGTAAAAATCATTCAAACGTAACATCATTCAAACTTAATTTTTTAACTTGCCATAAAAGACTATATATATGCCAAATATGAAATCATTTGGATCAGGTATTGCAAAAAAAATTTTAAGAAAACCAACTGACTGACAGACTGACTGACTGACAGAATGATGGACGGAGTGCAAACCTAAGTCCCCTTCAGTATTTGCCGAAAGGGACAAAAATTCCACACATGTGGTACATGTGTGTCACATGGGTGCCTCACCTGTGTCAAAAAATACATGTTTTTCTATATATGTGATACATGCATGTTTTATCATGTTTAGTAAGAATGTATGGAAACGTATGTGTTACAAGTGTAACATGTGTGTTTATCATGGGTAACACATGTGTTACATGCATGCCACGCATGTGTTATGCCTGTTGAAACAGGCATGTTTTACATGCATGGCATTTTTCTTCTCAATCACATACATGAATCACACATGTGAAATGCATGTGACACATGTTTCACATGTGTGACATTTTTGCATTTGTATGCACATGAAGTTAGCTATAAAAATCACTGCCACTGTAATCATCTAATTTTCAACATGATAAAACCCCAAGGTTATGATTGAAACCAAATCTTCACAATTACAGACATCTTCCATCACACAGATCAATGTCCAGTTTAAACAGGATAAGTCTGCAAGTCTAATCCATTAGTATACAAATACTGCTTTTTAAAAAAAATCTTGAAAAAAAAATCATGTTCTCTATTTATTGTAATTATAAAGTATCTAAAATTTCAGGGTTCGCACAGGTTTAGGCTTGGAACATTAAGCACTTTTCCAGGACTTTTAAAGGACTAATTACCAATTTCTAAGGACATAATGAAACAATATATACTTACACATGAAAACATCATATCATAATATCCAGTTTAAAACCAATTTTATTAATAAGTACTTTTGAGTACTTTTCCAGGAATTTTTAATGACAATTCGTTTTCAAGGTTTTTTCCAGACAAATTTCCTGTAAATTATTAATATATATATATATATATATATATATATAATTTTCTAATTTTTCATCCAAAAATAAAAGGCTATACATCCTTTGTATAAAAAAAACAGATTCTCTATTTCTTTCAACTGCCATTTTTGATAATGATTGTTTGTCATTAGATGTTCACTGGTGCAGTGAAATAATTTAAGGTTTTGCATATTCAGTACTTTTTCAACTTGGTAATACATTTGTAATTTTTAACCCTTACCTTTTTAGAATCTGAGGATAAGAAGGTCGGTCCTACACATATTATCTGAAAACAAAAAGAAAAAAAAATCATTTTGATTAACATAATTTAATTGTTCAAAGGTAAGAATTTCAAAGGACAAATACATTAGACATAATGCTTTCTAAATCTGATGTATACAGTTTACAAAGTAAAAAATTTTCTTGCTAATGACTTAATTTTTGGCCTATTTTAAGCCATGAGAGGATCAGGTTTATATTTCTTTGGGTTATTTATTTTAAATCTTTATGGGGTGTTTCTTTCTAAACCAACCAGGAAGCCTGTTTTTTCTGTAAATCTCAAATGTGATTGACTTATTGCTACAGACTAGTTTGTATAATATACATGTGCATGTAAACTAATAAAAAATTCCATGTTTTTAAATTCAAAATAAAATGAGATTAGTAACATGACCTTGATTTGATCCGAAAGACTCTTTTACACCTAAAGACTACTTAGCTAAGAAAAGACACTTCCTTTTGTTAAGTATTGCTTTTTATTTCAAATCTCTTCTTAGCTTTTCTTTATGTATAAATATAAGTTATAGGCATACAGTTTCTTAAAGTCGTATTAGATATACACTGAATATTGACCTAACAATTACATTTTAACAATTATTTATGTTTTCTATGAATAAAATGTGATTACTTCCCATAGCAAAGGTATATATTACTGACATTTCACCTACAGTAGGTGGCATCTCATTATAAGTCAAATTTTCTTGACCAGGACCATATTAATCAAATCAGATTAAATCATTTTGAAGATCATTGTTAAGAAAATATCAGAACAGAAAACATCATGCCAGTATCTTACATATAGCCATGCTATAGTACTTACTAAAACTTCATTTTCCAGAAATCAGGTGACCTTGACCTTTGACCTCATTTTAAATACTGTAGCATTATAAGTAATGTCGGAACAGACAACCACATGCCATTAACTTTAGCAATAGCCATGATAAAGAAAAAGGCTCATTTCACAGAAAGTAGGTCATGAGCTTGATTGACCTCACAATGAACAGTATTGCAAAACAGAAAACCCTATTTTAAACCACATTATGATTCAAATGATTTATGAACAGGTGATAACTACATGTTTTATAGTCTGAAAAACACATAAAATTATTTCCCAAAAAAATTACAATTAAACACTGTTATGGTCTTGATAAATTATGATGACACAATTATCTACTTTTTGTCAAAAATTTAAGTTTACTGAATCTAGGCCGATTTGGTTATGTGACGATATTGTCATGACATAAGCCTAACAGTAGCGTACCGTATCGAGGTAAACAAACAATGAAACTTTCGATTTTGTCATTTTACGATTTTAAATTTTTAATCTTATCAAATGTTAATAAAGATTAACTGTAGTTAAATTATAATGTTTATTTAAACAGGTATGATGACTGTTGCGAAAACGCGTTTTACTATATTTTTAAGAAAATAATTATTGATGACAAAACCACAAAACACATCTTGCCGGTCGCCATTATCGTTTACATTGCATCCAGCAAAGGCCTGAAAGGGTCGCGTTTGCACTCAAATTGACATTATTTTAGGCAGTGTAATGTTAAACGTAATTATTGTAGTTGTTGTACTAACCTCGTAATACTTTTATGCCACATACCCATGTTTATCAGGCAATTTGATTCTTCCCGCATACTGTACTGGAGGCTAGTGGAAATAATGATCGCTGATTGGCTCATAGTGACTATCAGTCTGCATTGACCTTTGACCCGATAAAGAAGAATCGATTTCATAGGCAAAATCTAGTTACTATATATTACTCAAAGAGTATTTAATATGTTTAAGTGATTTTCATAACTTAAAATTATCAGAAAAATTTATGTGTGCTTTATCTGTGATCACTGTTAACTTTAAAAGGTCACTTTCAAATTATTTGCTTGTAAAATACAATTGTCATCAATAGCAATCAACCCTTGTCTCATGGAGAGATTGTAAGACAACGTTTCTTATCAATAGAACTTTTTTCCTCTAAAATGATATATCTTTATCTGTTAAAGTTTTGAGATTTGCTTTGTTTGCTTATTTGTTTGTTGTCCATTTCATTGATAATACACATTCTGTGAGTGACAGACAAGTAAAAAACTGTTTCAAGTAAAAATCCAGCGGTTTAAAAATACAAACAAATTTAAATTATATATATATATATATATATATATATATATATATATATATATATATATATATATATATATATATGTTAATTTGTAACTGCATCAACATGAAAGTCTAAAAATAGTATATTTACCTTTTTTTTATTTATTTATTTATTTAAATTTGTCTGAAAAAGCTCAATTTTTTTTTCTAGAAAAACATGATGTGAATTAGTTCATTGGTTTAATTTACTTTTTTTGAAATTCAGCAGCTTTGCTTTGATCCACAGATACTGAGACCATATCGTCAAAGTTTCCATATACAAAAATATTTGACGTAACAGTATTTTATTTTATTTTTTTATTATAATTATTATTTTTTAAATGTTAATGTACTTTATAGTCATTAATTTTCGTGACCATAAAATGTCGCCGTTTTAATTTGTAGACGTTATATTTTAAAATTCATTCATTAACATTTTATTATTTTGAGTAAAAAAGTCAGAAAGTAACTAGATCTATATCCTTGTTAAATATTCGATCGGTTTTTCTCACTGCATCAATGTTTAAACTATGTCTATGATTTTGTTTTCATTAGAGATGTATCAAAAACTCAATTTAAAAATTTGACGGGAAAATGATACCCGATAATGTTTGTAAACCATGATTTTGTTTTCATTCTGTATTTAATAATTTAATGTACCACGTGATACCCCATAACGTTTGTGCAGAACTATTATTTCCATTGGATATGGAATCGTATTGTTGTGTACAGTAATTAGGCGTATTCGACTGGTATTGTTTCCAACAGTAAATTTTAGCCCCGCCCATCTGTGCAGTGGAACTGATCTCAAGTTCCAGTCGAATACAAAAGAAATCGACCACTCTTGGTTTGTACGTCATATTGAGCATGCGCAAACACTTGTTACTAAGGACTCATATCAGTATGTTGGGTGTTTCCCAAGCTATTTATAACATATTAGACCGTCAGGTCAAATCACGACCCAAATGTATAAATCAGCGAACAAGCATATCATGGTGGAAATCATTGCAATATGTATTTATTTAGAGGTGGAAACGTATACTTGTCTGTACCATAACTGCTAAAGCCTTTTGAATTAAATGCAAATTTCAAGAATTATTTACAAGGTTTCGTTACATTCATCTAAAAATATCTAATGACAGCTAGCCTATATAGAGGACAAAGAAAAACAAGAAATTGAAAGATTGGTGAGCATTTATTTAAAATAATTTTCGAAGAAAATTTCCTAAAATTAGAATAATTTTTAAACAACATTTATCGGAAGATCATATTACACAACGGTTGTCTGACTGCTACTTTGGTTTTGGCTATTTTGCAGAGCAAGGTGGGGAATCAATTCTTAAAGTATTTAATCAAATTCGGGTATTCGGCAATGTCTTAAAAGAGAATCATCAACTTTTGAAGAAAACCTTTTCATGTTTTGAAACTTCTCCTAATACCTCCAATTAAAAAGAGAAGATAATGATAATTTTTAAATCAGTACCATGATAACTTTTCGATATTTGTTTCACAGTGTTTACAACATTTTTTTTAAATATTGAAATATTGAATATCCAATATTGTATTTAATATTTATTATTCTATGACGTTTTAAAAGTGCCTATGTATAATTCATAACCATTTTAAATCACAAATATGTTTGTTGCATATGCAGTTTTTTATGTCCCATTTCTTTAATATAATAAAGGT